>JABWTJ010001182.1:0-109576 GCA_016801875.1 Solanum sitiens | reverse complement strand
ACACGTAGAATTAGGGGATCGGAGTGTCACGTTCCGACACATAGTATTAGGGGATCGGGTGTCACGAACCGACACGTAGAATTAGGGGATCGGAGTGTCACGTTCCGACACATAGTATTAGGGGATCGGGTGTCACGAACCGACACGTAGAATTAGGGGATCGGAGTGTCACGTTCCGACACATAGTAGTAGGGGATCGGAGTGTCACGTGCCGACACAAGAGGAAGAAAGATAATGAATCTTCAGAGATGTTAAAATACTCAATGTAATGAACCTAATTCCCAAATGAGTGTGGTATTGAGGCTTGAGTCCTCATGGATGAACTTGGTAGTACTTATTGATGATTATAGTACTTGTTGCTACATGTTGAGTATTGTAGTTGGTTTATGATATGAACTGATATATACTGTTTTCTATTTTGAGTTGGCCGATGATACCTACTCAGTACTTGTGTTTTGTACTGACCCCCCCTACTTGTTGTTTGTTTCTTTGTTATTTGGGGAATGCAGCAAACGTACCATCGTCTTCAACTCAGCAGCGATTCTAGCCAATCTTCATTACACCGGATTTCAGGGTGAGCTAATGCTTCTAGCTTGGACTGGATCTTCTCTTCAATGTCTTGATGCCTTGAACTTCCGGCATGGACTAGCCTTTATTTATTTTAGCTTCTTAGATACTTTTATATTAGTAACTTGAGGATAGATGTTCTTATGATGGTGACTTCCAGATTTTGGGGATAATGGGTTATAAAATTTAGAAGTTATTTAATTGTTTTCGTTAATGAGTTTTAAGTCTTCCGCTTTGTATTTTGTTCAATATGTTGGGGTTTTAGATTGGTTGGTTCGCTCACATAGTAGGATAAGTGTGGGTGCCACTCGCGGCTCAATTTTGGGTCGTGACAAAGCTGAAGCTCAAAGAAATTCCAAAATTCACTTAAAATTGTGATATTACAATCAAGCTTTCCAAATTCATATAAGATCTAAATAAAAGTCATTCAAAAAAATTGAAAAGCCAAAATTTGATTTTGATGGCATCGATGATTTTGATACATACAAAAGATATACTTCATAAATAATAAAATCAAAGATTTAATCATAATCATTGTAAAACTATAAGTAAAATTAAACTAAAAGAAGATAAAACAAAAAAGAAACAACAAAAAAAAAAAGAGAAACACAAAATTAATAAATGACTTCACAAAAAGAATTTCATTACAAGAGAAATCATAAATACAATCACTAGTAAAGAGAAAAGATATACCTTTCACCTGAATTGTGATCTCATATTAGATGAAGAAAAAGCTCGATCCAAGACTAAAATAACATTAATGATGACCCAAAGCAAATATGTTGATTCATCCAAAGCGGGAGCATTTTCAGGTTATCAAGTGAAAGGAAAGGGGTGCTATGTGGAGTGGAGGATGAGGAACCCTAATCAAAAGGGACATGTATATAGGAAGAAATTTGAGGGCTTTTCGAGGATGGGCTAGCCTTTTACTTTGTATTTTATTGGATTTGGTTAATAGGCCCATATTAAATATATATCTATAAAATAAAGGTATCTCAAGATTAGAACACACACTTTTCAACATAAAATGAAAAACTAAAAATATCTTGATAATTCGAATGAATTCAACGTTGAACAAAGAGAAAACCCTAAAAGGAATTATCCAACCCATGATTTAGAGTTGGCTGATGTAGTTTTTTCTTTGAAAATATGGCGCTATTATCTTTATGGTGTTTATGTGGACGTGTTCACTGATCACAAGAGTTTTCAGTATGTGTTCACTTAGAAAGAGCTTAATCGGAGACAAAGGAGGTGGTTAGAATTACACAAGGATTATGACATGAGTATTCTTTATCACCCAGGTAAGGCTTATGTTATTTCTAATGCATTGAGTATATTTTCTATTTGTAGAACTTCCCATTTTGAGGAAGATAAGGAAGAGTTAGAAAAATAATATGCATAGAATTGCACGATTCAGAGTTTGATAAATAGATTCCACAAAAGGAGGAATAGTGGTGATGAATGGGTCTGAGTCATCATTAGTGTTAGAAGTAAAAGGCAAGCAAGACCAAGACCCTACTTTTGTTGAGTTGAAGTCAAATGTTCATAAGGAAAAGTATTAGCTTTTCAACAAGGGGGAGATGGTGTATTCAGATATCAAGGTAGACTTTGTGTACCAGTGTTGGATGAACTCCAAAAGAGAATCATGGAGAAAGCATAGTGCTCAAGATATTCCATTCTTCCAGATTCCACAAAGATGTATCAATATTTGAAAGAGGTGTATTGGTGGAATAGCATGAAAAAGGGAATAGTAGAATTTGTTGTTGAGTGTAAAAATAGACAACAAGTTAAAGAAGAGCACAAGGACCGATGGTCTAGCTCAGAATATAGATATTCCAGAATAGAAAGTGGGAGATGATTAATATGAATTTTATCACAGGCTTGCCAAGTTCTGTAGTCTGAATGATTCTATTTGGGTGATTGTCGATAGAATGACAAAATCAACCAATTTTCTCCCGGTAAAGACTACATATTCAGAAAAAATTATTTCAGGTTATATATTCAAGAGGTTGTAAGACTTCATGGAGTTCCAGTCTCCATTATTTCATATAGGGGTGCACAATTTACTACACAGTTCTACATATCTTTTTAGAAAAGTTTGGGTTCAAAGGTTAACTTAAGTACTATCTTTAATCCTCAAACAGATGGGCAAGCAAATTGCACTATTCATACCTTAGAAAATATGTTGAGGGAATGTGTGATTGATTTCAAATGTAAATTGAATGATCACCTACCTCTCATTGAGTTTGGATACAACAATAGTACCACTCTAGTATCCAATGGCTCCATGTGAAACTCTTTATGGGAGAAGATTCAGATCTCTTATTGGATGGTTTGAAATTTGTGAAGCATGGTTGATAGGATAAGAATTTTTTTCATAAAGCTATGGGGAAGGTTAAAATGATTCAAGAGAGGTTGAAAACGGCACAGAGTCGTCAGAAATCCTAAACTATTGTTAGGAGAAGATAGAGTTTGAAGTAGATGACTGGGTATATTTGAAATTTTCAACCATGAAGGGTGTTATGAGGTTTGTTAAGAAGGTAAATCTTAGTCCCCGATATGTTAGTCCTTCTAGAATTTCCAATAGGATTGACAAAGTAGCTTATGAGTTGGAACTACCACAAGAGTTAGAAATGGTTCATCCGGTATTTCAGGTCTCCGTGTTGGAAAAGTGCATGAGCTTCCTTTATTGATTATACCAATAGAAAATATTGGGATCAAGGATAGCTTATCTTATAAAGAAATTATGGTTCAAATTTTAGATTGTCAAGTTCACAAGTTGAGGACAAAAAAGGTTGCATTAGTTAAAGTCC
This sequence comes from Solanum sitiens, assembly GCA_016801875.1. Classification (NCBI taxonomy): domain Eukaryota; kingdom Viridiplantae; phylum Streptophyta; class Magnoliopsida; order Solanales; family Solanaceae; genus Solanum; species Solanum sitiens. The sequence goes on along the minus strand of JABWTJ010001182.1, from coordinate 106,196 downwards.
TTTGGAAGAACCAATTTGTTGAAGAAGCTACTTGAGAATATATGAAAAGGATATGAAGAGGAGATATCGAGATCTCTTTGAATCCATAGAAAATGCAGACTAAGGCACTAATCTCTTCTTAGCACTCTTTAAATTATGAGTGAGTATATTTTTAATTGCATTTGATTGTTAGGTGTTTGAACTTGATGTTACCACCCATATCCTAGTAAGAGTAATTTCATTAGAGGAAAAGTGTTCCCAAGGGGGATATAGTGTAACATTTTGCAAATTGAAATTGCTAGAAAGAAGCTAAGAACTTGGAATAATCATTTTTGGAAATAATGACAAATCTAGAAATTTGTTTAAGTTAGGAAAAATGTATTCTTTTGTCAATTTCAAATGTTCATAAATCCTAGCCCAAGATGATTAAGGTGAAGTTCCAGTTATGGTTGGAAAGCTCGTGGATTGATCTTTCCAACGCCACGGAGTTTTTGTAATTCTGAGTTTGTATGAGTGAGATATGCCCTTTGGAAGTTGGGTTATTAAAACAAGGGAATGTCCGATCCGAATTTTAAGGGGTATTTTAGTATTTTCCTTTCCCTAATATTTTAATCCTTTTATAGGTGTTTAATATGGGTGAAATCAGATGTTCGTCAGTTTTAGAAATTGGAATTTACGCTATGGCATGGAGGAAGAAGAAAATGGGAGAAAGAAGAAGAATTTGAAAGATTCATCAAGATAAATAAATTTAGTGGTGGTTTTCGCTAAGGATTTATCCTACCAGGTATGTGAGGCTTTTATAACGTTGTAATTGTTCTCCCATGTGCCCAACATATTTGTTTCAGCATGGTTTCGTCCTAAAAGAGTTAGAAAGTTGTTGATCTTGATACCTATTTTTAATTTTTTATGTTGTTCTTGAAAGGACTGATTTGAGAAAGTTTCTGAGATTATGTCATATTATAGAGTCTTTCGAGTTAGGTTTTTAGGTACATTTGTTCAGTATATGTATCTAAAAGGAATTTGGAAAAAGAACCGAGTTTGGGCCAATTAGAGCTTGAAAAAGAAAAAAGAAATTTTGTCGGACGAAATTATAGAGTGGTGGCGTGTCGCAGGCTCAGTTCCCATATTTGGGAATTTTTTTTCCCATTGGGGATCCGTCAAGAGTGTTCTGTCTAAAAAGTTGTTTTCAAAACTAAAATTTAAAAGCTTCTCCACGTCGCGGATCCACCCTCAAAATTTGATAGTTCAGACTTTTGTCATGTTTAGCTATCTAGAATTACTCCTAAACATCATGAGACCGTTTCAATCTCAAATCGTAATCCTTGAATCCATAATTCAACTCAAGGATCTGCTAAGAGTCAAGTCAAGAGCAGTTAAGATATAAGTCAAGAAAAGTCAGGTGAAGTCAAGAGTCAAGTCAAAATAAGTCCTTAAAGTTTTTCAAAGTCTTTCACAAATGTATTAACTTTTTTTTTTAGATTAAATGTTTCAAGTTATTTAAGTAAAGAGTAAAGAGTTGAGTCCACTTCTCAAAAATCTATGACGTAAATAAGTATTTCCGAAGAATTATTGAATGTTTTCACATTTGAGCAAGACAAGGGAACATCGATTCCAAGAGAGCTTTTAAGCAAAGTTTTGACTAATTATCTCAAACTAAAGAAAGATGTTTTGTTCTTGCAAACATATGACCTTAAAGTATATTTTGGAAGTAGTGTTTAGCACTGATATGGGGATGTGAATTTATATTAACTCAAGTCTCAATAAACCATGTACCCATCATGGGTAGTAAAGTATCATTGTTTTTATATAAATCCTTAAGATAAGCTAGTGCACTAAGTTAAGTAGGTTCTATATGACATCAATGTATAGGACAGTTCTAGAAGTGCGGGCAAGATGTTTTATCGCCACTTAGGCTCATAGTGGTGGTTGTCGGTTCTAGAAACACCCATAGAAAATATATTACTTCCATATATGATTAAAGTTAAGTTTGTTACTACTTTATCTTTAAAAAACTAAGTTGTCTTTCAGTCGATTATAAGCTTTATATACATTGCATGTGCTTTATTGTTTTACATTGGAATTAAGTTATTCAGAAGTTGATCATGATTCTTTTCAATCCTATATAGTGTTTTAGCAGTCCAACTTGCAAACTCGTACATTAAATGTATTGATGCTAGTTGCCCTGCATCATCTTATGATGCCTACGCAAGTAACCAAGATCAACATCCAGCACTTTGTTGAACTAACTTGAGAATTCAGAGTATATTTGTCACTTTCCTTGCATTCTTGAGGACTCTTTTATTTGCTTTCTAGTCTTTCACATGTTAGGCTGATCGAGGGTCCTATCCCGGCATCCTTCTTTGTTGTAGAGGATTCATTGACAATTAGTAGTTTAGTAGTCTTTACATTATCTTTCATATGTTAAATATTTAGGTTGCCATTGTGTCTAAGTGGAGTGTTTGACTATTACATATTCTAAGTCATGTTATTATGCTATTTGAGTAAGTTTATTTGATCTTTATAAATATGTATATTGTCCGCTGAGTTAGGTAAGCCAGACCAAGAGTTCGCTTGAGGCAAACAATGGCCCTAATAGTATTTCTTTTTAACTAAAAATCCAATTACATGATACAACTTATTTCGTTGGGTCAGGCTGAATAAGTTCCCATGTTCAGTTTTTAGTTAAAACATCAAATTTCTGTTTCATTTCATCACGCCACTCAGTAAATTTTTGTTTTTGACACTAGTGGGTGTGATGGTGGGGTTCAATTTTTCTAGGTATTCAATAATTTGTTTGGGTTTGGTGATGTTGTTTGGGTATCGAGGGGAAATAGGTGTACAAGGAAGCGAGTTCGAAATCAGTGATAGGACTCGTTGGCCAAGGATCTAGATGGGTTGATGGGTTTATGTTCCCCTTGTTTATAGACAGGGAGAGGAGACGAGTTTCTATATGTGCTTATAAGGAAAGGTATGTGTAAATTTGTGGAGAGGCGTGGTGGTGTGAGATACTGGGCAGTAGGAAAAAAGATGGGTTTTTGGACGCAGAAATCATAAGAGACGAGGGAGATGAAAATTTACCTGAAGAAGGGGAAGGTGGAGGAGGTAAAGCTCCGTCCACGACTAATGCATTGTCGGGTGAGGATTGGGAGTATGAGTTACCTTTATACATGGATGGAGAAGGAGCAGGGGATGATGAAAAATCTTTTATTGTGCGAGCTTCTATTTCTAATGGAGAGGGAAAATCTGTAACGATAGGATTTTTAGGTGTGGGGTGTGAACAATTTGGCATTATGGTATATTCCCATTCAAAGTGTGTTTCTTTAATGGTAGTATTGGAGAAAAAAAATTTAAATAAAAAATATACTAAACAAATCGTACATCGCGGGATAAATACAGTATTTCAAAAAGTGGATATAAACATTGGTGACACTGATGCGATAAGGAGAATGCGAGATAGATAGAAGGGGTAGATTTTTGTTCAAGTTCATTTTTGGAGTATTGCTTAAGCCATGGATAACATAAACAAATGAAAATCCATAGAGAGTCATAATCAGGTGATTTACCAAGTAATCATTTGAATGGAGATTTATTATCGAGGCGAGAGCTTGACAGACGATTGATGAGGTAGACACTATAATGATAGGCAAAAGTCCAAAACTTGGGTGGAAGGGATGCCTCGTGTAAGAGTGTTTTTGCAGTTTCAACGATATGACGATGTCTTCATTTTACAAGTGCAACTCGTTGAGGTGTATATGGTGGGGTGGATAGATGTTTAATGTCGTGAAGTGAAATATAGGAGTCAAGACTTTTATACTCTCCTCTACCATCTATACACAAAGATAAAAAATTTTTGTCAAAAAATAATTCCATCAAAGGATGAAATCTTCGAAAGATGTGTTTGACTTAACTTGTTTTGGTTAATGTGTTAGAGCCAAGTGTATTTTGTATATTGGTCAACAAAGATACAATAATACAACTTCTTGTCAAAAGATAAAATTGGTGATGTCCCCCATAAATAACTAAAAATAATTTAAAGCGGTTTAGAGATACAAAGTGATAATTGAGTAAAGGGATGCCAGTGGGATTTACTAGATAAACAAGAAATGCAATGCAAGAGTTTGTCTAGCTCATGAAACGATAGAGAGTATTTAATTAAAATAAACCTAAGAGCTGTAGAATGAGGATGACCAAGACGTTGATGCCAAGTAGCGAGAGGGATGGTGCAGTCAAGTGAGCTTTAGGATGTGACACAGGCCACCCATACAATCCATTATTTGTCTGGTCATGCACTAGTGATTTCCGTGTTTTAAAATCCTTCAAAACAATGTCAAAGGAAAAAATTCAATAGACTTTAGATTGTCTTGATAGAATTTAGAAAAAGATAGAAGTTTGCATTTTATGGAAAAGGCACGCAATGTGTGGGTTGTATTGAAACAATTGTTTGATGCATTAATTGAGTAGAACCAGTGTGAGTGATGGGAATTTTCTTACCATCACCCATGGATACATCCCCGTTACCATGGTACAACTGTATATTGTGTGGCTCTGTTGTGATGTGATGGGTGGCTCCTGAATCAAATATCAAGGGTCGATTGCGGTAGTATACCCAACTAACTAGTTGGCTTTGGCTCCAAAGTGATTGTGAGACCTCGAGCGACAGACATAGGCGGTGTGGCCAATCATATTACATAGCTGACATCGAGTAATACCGTTTGGATTTGAGGTTGACTTTGATTGTGGTGGAGTATTTGGATGTGAGTTTGACTTCCATTGTGGTGGAGTATTTGTATGTGAGTTTGACTACCCAATTTGTGGAGTATTTGGAGGTGAGTTTTGGTGCCATTGTTGAGAATTGTTGTTCTACCTGCGACTATTGGGATTATTGGTGTTGGATTTGGTGGGAGTACCGACTGTAGCAGTGATAGAACTAAAAAGTTTCTTCCACCCTCATGGCGAATGAAAATTTCATCGTGCTGTAGTTTTTCAAACAATTCCTCATAGGAGATAGTTGTATCACATGCATGAACGGTAGTAGAGATTTGACAATACTCAGAACCTAGACCACTTATCATGTTGTCAATGAGTTCAAGATTGGACACATGAGCACCAATAATGGATAACTCATCCAAAAGAGATAGAATAATGTGAAGATTCGTGAAATGGGCAACATGATCACGCAAGTTAAAAACCCGAGATTGATATCTATTCGCATAAGTGGTTTGTAGAGCACCCCTAGCTGATTTAGCCAAGTCAGCGGCAGCAAAAATAGGAGCTATTGTGGATTCAGCAGAATCCATGTTGGTATTCTTGATGAGTTTGTCCCAACGTAACCAAGTTAAGAAAGAACTAGTAGGAGAATAGGGGGTCGGAGTGGTCCCATCAAGTTGGCAAAAAAGGTTCTAGTCATACATAAGCATAGAGAATTAGGCTTTCCAGGTGGAAGAGTTGTGACCACCGCGTAGTTTGAGGAGTAATTGGGATGCAGGATTGAACAAAATGATATTATTGGTAACCAAAATGTTATCAGCATTGAAAACTCTATGATTGTTTCCATTGTGATGGGTCATGTTGCTGATCTGCGTAAGGATAAGGAAGGAATATTTTTTGGATCATTCTCGTGAGAGCGTAAAGAGCTCTGATACCATTGAAAGATTCAATACGTTCTTAAAAAGATACATTATTAATGGATGGTGAAATGAATGAAATAGAATTACAAAGAACTAAATACGACTCCTAACCTAAATGAACTACATAAATAATATATACTGATATAGATAATGCAGATTACTAAAGAAGAAAGGACTACGAAATACTAATACCGACTTAATTATTAACTACTTTCTTAACTGACTTCTGATGCTCCAATAGAGTTCATGATATGTTTTTGAGCAGTATCTCTTTTAAGAGAATCTTTTGAATAATTATCTCAAGTCCAGGATGAGTTATCTTTTCATACATTTGAGCATGAGTTTTACATATTAGTGGGAGTATTACTAAGAACCAATATAGAGATGAGCTCAGACAACTAAAGTTCTCATAAACCATATATGCCAAAATGGGTAAAAAATATTACGTTTTAAATGATTCCTTATTTCTCATAAGCATGGATTAGTGGATCCACTTAGTTGAGGATATTATATACCCTGACAAGGTATTACACAGTTCTGACAATGTGGAGCACATGTTGTATCATCAATAGATCATAGTGATTGTTGTCATTTAGAGAATTTTCCAAATAAGAGTAAAGAATTTATTATAATATTTTTATATGCATTTGAGTTATTATCTATTGTTTTAAAAGATTTATACATTGCATCTTTTACTGTTTCCTTTATGTTGAGTTGAGGTGAGTATCTTTTCCTTTCAATTAGTTCAACTATATATCCCTCTATTCATTTTTCCCCTTATATGCTCATACATTCAATTTACTGACGTCATTTGGTCTGCATTGTTTCTTGATATAGATTCAAGTGTTCAGGATCATCAACTGGCGATTCTTTAATCCCATCTCGTTCCAACAAGCTTGGTGAGCCTCCTTGTTTCCTAAGGGCTCCACAATTATATTTCAGTTTTGTTAGATTGTCATGGGTCTTGTCCTGACTTCCATCATAATATTTAGAGGCTTCACAGACAATATTGGTTAAGGAGCCTTTTCCCATTTAAATTGTGAGTTGGACACCTATGTTTATCTGAGTATTTCAGATAGTTTTGAGTTAAACTATTTTATTAATGAGACATTATGAGTTGAATTTTGAATTTTAGTTCATATAATGTTGAGTAAGTCTTCCACTTAGTATTAATTTGACTAAGGGTACACTTGGGACCAGCTCGGGTGTTGGACACGTCCATGGTGAAGGCTCGGGTCTTGAAAAAGAGGTACTAAAATATTATAAAAATTATTGGCAAAGGTTATAAACTACATGAAATTATTTCGTGAAATAGATAATGGGGATTAAAACTGTCGATATTTGACTTCCGCAAATTGTTTCTAAGGTAGCTTAAAAATGCCACACATTAATTGTGGCACACGTAACTACAAGAGTCCTTAAAACCCCTTTAACAGTAATTAGCAGGGTTTTAAACACCACCAATTTGGAACTTTAACCCCCCTATAGTTTTAACTTTTTTTGTTGTGATATCTAGATATTTTATATAGAAACGTTTAAATTTCTACCTTTGAATGAACACAACGCAAAACTTATAACAACTGGAATTCCTTAGAGTCCTGGATGTTTTATTTGACAATACTCTTTGCATTCAAATATATCTTGTTTAGTTGAATGTGCGTACCTTTCAAATTTTTGAGATATGACTATCAAGTTTTAAAGGACAAAATACAATATTATAAATAGAAGAAGATACAATATGAATGAGAAAATGTGAAGTGAATAACCTCATATTTATTGTTGAAGAAGAGATGTAGTTTTACTTGAAAAGTGAACTAATAAAAGAAATTGTAGTACACCTGTTTATGAGCGAAATGTCTTAAATTATTTGTGATGTATTTTGGGGTGAACATATGGAGTTAACATTTGTTTGGTATAGTTTGTCTATTTGAGGGCAAATTGTTCGTTTTGATATGTGATTTAGGGAGGATCTACTTTAGTATATTGTGTTAATGTAAATAACTCTAATTAAGGTGATGTGTGTGTGTGTGTGAGTGAGTGAGAGAGAGAGAGAGAGAGAGAGAGAGAGAGAGAGAGAGAGAGAGAGAGAGAGAGGAATACATATAAAATAAAGAAAGGATATTACTTCTCACTCTCTTAAGGAACGTGTATTTCACTCTTCGTACCACATAAACCCATATATGGGCATCGATTCCAGTTTAAAATAATATAAGGGGTTCATAGGATCCTCCAATAATGAGAGTGTATAACAACAATTCTGATCGATGATTGAAGCATTTTTACATTGTTTCCCAAATTTATTCGATTTTAGGATTTTAGATATTAAACTAGTTGTAAATGAAAAGGTTAATAATATATAATCTTCATCTTCTATTTTATAATTATTTAGAAGAGTGAAGTTCAAAAAAAATATGATATTCATGTGTTATTATTTGTACAGAATAAAAAAGAGTACTACACATTGAATAAATAAAAACTGATCGACATTTGACTCCTATAAAAAATGAATGATGTGCTTATTTATTTTATGTAAATGTCATATTTTATATAATTTAATGATTTAGTGCACCAAATATTTAAAGTATATTATTTATTTTCTTTCCTTTTTTGGATGATATTTGACCATGAAATTTGATAAGATCTTTAAATATTTTCCATTTCCAAAAAAGTGGCTCCAAATTATTTTTTTTAAAAAAAAATCAAGTTTAAATTCTAAAATCTATGGCAAAATAAGAGATTGATTATTTAAACTTTATTCAAGAAGCAAAAGGTTTGTATTTCTTATTTTAATTGTAAACTCTTGGTGATCAATTGATTGTCTTTTCTATAATTTTATTTTAAATAATTTAAATAATAAAATTTGTTGTGTGAAGGTATTTTTCAGTATTTTGTATCTTATTAGGGTAATAATCACGGAGTACTAATTTATGAATGATGAAGTTAATATAAAAGTAAATATTAATGCACTATATAGTCAAACTACGGTTGAAAAACATAATATCATGCTTAATTGTACTTATAACTATAATTGACAATACAAAAATTTTAATCAAAATATTTTTCCCTTTTGATTATGTATTCAAATATAAAGTTTTGAACAAAAGTAACTGTTATACATTTTTATATGAGTTTGACATGAATTCTCCCAACTTTATTGCTCCAATGGATTGCAAATTTGAAATCATTTAAAAAACAATTCCAACAGATGTAGTAAGATCAATAATTTTATCCAAAGGATTCAAATTTTTTGTTGAATCACATGAAATTTCGAGAAGATTTTTGTCCCATGATTATCAAGAAATAATTGATAGATTTGAGTTTCGTCTTGTTTGCAACACAAAAAAGGAGCTCTTTTTCCGTTTGTGTGATTATCCCATTCTCCTTGACGGAGGCAAATTGGTAGAATTTTATATTGGATATGGTTATTTTATATGATTTAAGTTATTTTTCTATTTAATGTCGATTGTGTGTAAATACCTAAATTGTTTATCGATACATGTTACCTCTCACATGAGGCCATTTTAAAATTTAATCTTTATGGATTAAATTTCAAGATTTTTATTAAACTTGTTATTTTTAATGTTGTGGGTTCATATCTACTAGTTGTTATATTTATGATGATTTTTACACATAAACTCATGATGAGATATGGAAGTATTGGGTTAAGATGAATCCTTAATTAATATCTTCTTATTTTTTACCTCTCATCAACACATGCACCAGATAGTGACAGAGTACAAAATTCATGTACAGAGATTAAAAAAAAAATACAATGTGTATAAACTCATAAGCTAAAATAATCTATGAACTCTCTTTGTTACTAAACTAGAAATTTTCTATATAATAAATGAATTAGATAGTCCATATATAATTTAAAATAACCACTTAATCCTATTTGTGTCACTCTAATTTCAAGCAAGGTGATTCAATTGAACTATTTTCCTTCCTCTTGCTCTTCTCCTTATACCAAAGTACTCGGATAGCTCAAGACGGTAAAAGGATATGATCACTTTGTAATTTATTTTTGGTTTAAGTCATCTACAGCCACTTAAAGTTATCTGCATAATTCACTTAGACACCTTAACTAGTAGTTGTACCTATTGAAGACCTAAGTTTTTCAAAATAAGTATGTATTGAACACCTTTCGATGTCATGGCAGGAAAAGTTTATTACACCGTTATTTAGCGCGTTAACATATCTCCTTCAAAAATGTGTTCAGTTGTACCTCTTTGTTTTCCTTTCTTATTTGACCAGATCTTCTTCCTACAGGGCTACACCATTACCATTTCAACCGTGCACCCCGCCGCCACCATTTCCACCGCACTAGCGTCACCACCATCAATTCTTTTCTTTTTCTGTTAAACACAAACCAAGCAATTTTCAAATTCATTAAGTAATTTCTTCCGGAAAAAAAACAATTCCACCATGAACATAATGAGAAAAGGAATAGAACTGAAGAAATCGATGAATAATTCGATTTTAAACAAATAGTTTAAGAACCTCTTATTTCGAGTTACAAAATCTCTTCACAAACACTTCCATTCCACCATTAATGGTTGAATTTCCTTTAACTTTCTTCTGAATTAGAGACTAAAAATGAAGAAATTAAAGAAGAGTATGTAGTTTGTTATTTCATTTTTTTTTTCTGTAGACCACATATCTGAATTTATTTTTAGTTGAATTAATAACGACGATAGATTGACAACTGAAGTTGGCGACAATGGGTGGATGAAACACTTTGAAATTTAAATAGAGGAGGTAGCAGGTCGAAGGTCCATGGTGGAGGACATAACCTTTTTTCATTTTTTTCTTTTTAAATTTTTAATAAAATTTTAATTATTATTTTAACTCAAATTTCCACATGTACGTCATTAATTTGTTAGCTTTCCACGTCACGACGAGTGTGTTACACACATTTTGTACTTTTAGCTGCTTGTCAAAAAAGTGTTCAATTGGTTTAAATCCGAATTGGTAGAGGTTTTCAATAGGTATAAGGTTAGGTTAAGCTGTCCAGTGAATTATATGAACAACTTTAAGTGGCTGTCGATGACTGAAGCCTTTATTTTTTATATTCACCAAAATTTAAAATGTAAGCACTCGTAATTTTGTATTCAATTCATTGATTGTCATACTTATCACATTTGATGTTTATTTTATACTCATTTTGTTGGGTAGGGGGAATACAATTCCATATTTTTATTCTCTTTCTCTTTAAAAAGTTTAGATTATTTAAATTGAACATTGTGCCCTTTGAGTGCTTCCTATCTATTATATTCTATTGTATCATATTTTATTTTAATCACAATATTCATATTGATTGTTACATCAATTTATTTTATTATATCAGTAAATTCATCATTATTAAGATGATGAAAGCATTGAGTTCTATACTGAATAATTTGATGTGGTGTGTCTATTTACTATATTTTCATGTTCTTATTACTTTATAATCCTATTTTATCAAAGTAAATACCCTTTTGTATAAGAACTTTACCGCGTGTGCTATTTTTCTTTATAATATTGTAGGTTTATAATCTTCAATTGTTGATATGTGACATAACATGAAAAACAATCTATCCAAGCATTATTTCATTAAGAAAATACAATCGATACATTGAGAAACTATATTTGTGTAGTAACCATCCAAACAAGTAAGATGGAAATTCTTTAAAATGAAAAAGAAATATACTATGAAATGATTTCTTTGATCTTATATTGTGTAAATTTAGACTAATCAAACTGTTTTTTTTTCTATTTCAAAGTTTTAAATTTTGTTTCACGGAGTGTTCGGTCTAAAAAGTTGTTTTCAGAACTAAATGTAAAAGCTTCTCCAAGTCGCGGATCCACCCTCAAATTTTGATAGTTCGAACTTTTCTCATGTTTAGCTATCTAGAATCATTCCTAAACATCATGAGATCTTTTCACTCATAAATCATAATCCTTGAATCCACAATTGAACTCAAGCATCAGCTAAGAGTCAAGTCAAGAGCAGTTAAGTTCAATGTCAAGAAAATTCAAGAGTCAAGTCAAGATAAGTCCTTAAAGTTTATCAAAGTCTTTCACAAATGTATTAACTTTGTTTTAGGATTGAAAGTTTCAAGTTAAGTAAAGATTAAGGAGTTCAGTCTATTTCTCAAAAATCTATGAAGGAACTAAGTATTCCCGAAGAATTATTCAATGTTTTCACATTTGATCAACAAAAGAGAACATCAATTCCAAGAGATCTTTTAATCAATGTTTTGACATATCTCAAACTAAAGAAAGATGTTTTGTTTTTACAAACATACCTAAAGTATATTTCGGGAGTAGTGTTTAGCACCTATATGGGGATGTGAATTCATATTAACTTAAGTCTCCATAAACCATGTACATATCATGGGTATTAAAGTATCATACTTTTTAGATAAATCAATAAGACAAGCTAGTCGATCCACTAAGTTAAGTAGTTTCTACATGACAACAAAGTATAGGACAATTCTAGAAGCGTGGACAAGATGTTGTATCACCACTTAGGGTCTTAGTTGTGGTTGTCGGTTAGAGAAAATCTGATATAAACTATATTACTTTCATATATGAGTAAAGTTAAGTTTTTTACTACGTTTAACAAACTAAGTTGTCTTTCAGTTGTTTTATAAGCTTTATATACATTGCATATGCTTTATTGCTTTACATTTTGATTAAGTTATTCAGAAGTTGATAAGAGCAATGGTAAGTGTTTCTTCATGATTATTTTCAAGCCTTTATCGTGTTTTAGCATTCCAACTTGCATACTCGTACATTCAATGTACTGACGCGACTTGCCATGTATCATGTTATGATGCATACGCAAGTAACCATGATCAACATCTAGCTGCTTCATTGATCCAACTTGAGTATTCATAGTATTCTGGTCAGTCTCCTTGCATTCCAAAAGACTCCTTTTTTGGCTTTCTAGTCTTTCAGATCTTAGGCTTATCTATGTTCATGTCCCGACATCCCTATTTGTTGTAGACGCTTCATAGACAGTTAGTAGTTTAGTAGTCTTTACATTATCTTTCATATGTTAAATACTTAGGTTGACATTTTTGCTAAGTGTAGTGTTTGACTTGTAAACATTCTAAGTCATATTATTAAGATATTTGAGTAAGTTAATTTGATCTTCATAAATATGAATATAGTCTTCCCCTAAGTTAAGTAATCCATGCCAAGGGTTCGCTGGAGGCCGGGAATGGTCATCGATTGCCAGCCATATCCAGAGTGTAGGCTCGGGGCGCAACAACAAAGGTATCAGACAACACGCTTCACAACTTTCCACTGAAGGTCTGATAGAGCTTGAATGAATTGAGACAACTTGTTTACTATATTGGCGATGTCCGTTCTGGTGAAATATAGGTATTGAAGCCTACCCAAGACTCTTCGATAACATGTAATATTATTCAGGTGAGATCCATCAGAGAAGGTGAGTAACTCAGATGCACTTATTGGTCTGTGGACACTCTGGAAGTCGATCATTGGCTCATCATTTAAAATCTCATTTACATAGTTTCCTTGGGTGAGAATTAAACCTAAAAAGCTACGTATCACATCAACAACAAAAAAATAAATTAAATCAACCTAAATCTTTAATAGAGAACTTGTAACATATCGAATATCAAACCCAACAAAAAATTGCAGAAACTTAAGTGAAGTAGGGAACCACGGAAGCGTTCGAGGACCCTGATAGGGACCACAGTACGTAGACTTGACGGTGGCCTAGATTTGCACTTCACTAGACCCAAACTTCATACAATAGGACCCTTCACGTGCCATTGTAACGATGACGTGCCGTGGTGGTGTCCATGGTGTCGAACTAGTAGACAGACCCGCCAATCCCTAGGCCTCCCAGGCCTAATAAAGACCGCTGACACTTTCACGGTGTGTGGTCCTTCGTACGGCCCGTGGGAGGGCCAGTGGGATTTAAATAGTGGCCTTTATTGGACAACCCCTCAGACTCCCACACCAAGTGAAGACCACAAACGCTTTCACATTTTGTGGTCCATCATACGGTCTGTGGTAATGCCCGTAGTCAAGACCCGTAGAGTTTTTAGTACCTAGTCCATACCACGACAGACTTCAAGGTCCGTGGTCCCTTTCACTGTTCATGGTCCCTTTCATAATTTGTGAAGGTGGCTGTTAACACTCCATCTGCAGTTCTATGTCAGGGTATTTTGGTCTTTTCCTTCTATGTTAGACTTTTTACCCTCATTGTTTCAACCCTAAATTTCATGGTTTTGGTTCGTTTTAACCTAGAAACATAACTAGAACTTACCTATGTCAAACAATTAATCAAAATTTAGAAAATTAGAAGAAATAAAGAGAAAAGAGTCACCCAACTCTAGCTTCAAGAATGCAACAAGTTTTCCTCAGTTTCAGTCCCAAAATTGAAAGATTTCTTTGTGGAATTCATTAACAAGTACGTGGGATTTCACTAGTGGTTTCTTTTCACCCATTGGGTCTCTAGATTTCACTTAGATTCGTCATTCTTTAACATGATTAGACCTAGGTTTTATAGAAGTTCAGCATATTGTCATGAATTAGCAATTTAAATGATCCAAATCATATTACCATGCAATTACTAACTTTGGTGCATGAATTTTAGAACCCTAGTTGTATATTTCTTTAGTTCTTAAATTACACATGCTAGGTCAGATTTTTCAGTTAATACAGTTATTTCAAATATGCATGCCTTAGTATATAAATATGTCATCATCAGCTTATTATTACACATTCTCAGTTTGAATGTTAGTTCAAGTTATCCAATATATAACAAAATTTCAATCATAAACATGTAAATCACTTAATTCATTGGGAGTAGCATGATAGTGAGTTGGGCGAAGGTTCAACATACCCAGCTATTCACAGAACTACTAGACATGTTCTAGACATGTCTGTTGTAAGTCCCCTTTGTGGGAATCATTTTTGTTATCACGCTAGAATTCTTCTTTAGATTTGCCAGGATATATTGGGTCCTCTTGATGGAGCGTATACATTGGACTCCACAGTAAGCTCATGTTATTTTATTATCGATTATTAGTAGCTCCCACAATTATGTTAAATTCCATTTCATTGACCATGTTTTAGTAGTAAGTCTCAGTATGTTATAACTATGACATTGCATTCAGATTAGTCATGTTTACTATTTCAGTGTCTTTATCATGTTTTAGAGTATTTCATTGCCTTTTTCAGTTATATATTATTTCAGTTTTACTCTATCCCTCATGATTAGTACCATTCATGTACTGACACATATATTGCGCTACATTTTCTCTTGATGTAGGTTTAGGACCTCAACATTCAGGTCATGCTTTGATCAGTTCCCGATCTTCAGTTCAACAACATTAGTTGTGATTAATCATTCTTAGCGGACTAATGACATGTTATCATTTAAGTATTTGAGCTTTTAGTTTTAGTTTTGTTAGATCTAGTTGGGGCATGTACCAATATTTCTAGTCATTTATTGAGACTTATTTCGGATATAGTTAATTGCAATTTTAGAATTTGAGTTTGATAATTCCTTTGTACTAAACTCTCTGATTTCATTTATGCAGATTTAGTATATGGGTATCCATATGCTTTCTAGTATATACTACGATTTTGCTTCTGCACAGTTATTTATCAGTCTATTATCATTAGTATGCTCATGTTCACAACAATATGGTTAGCTTGGGAATACTTGTGGTCCAAGGTCCCGAGTCCACATCTCGGGGGTTAGCTCGGGGCATGACAAACTTGGTATACGATCATTACGTTAAGTTTCCTAGGATGTCTTAAAGCCGCATTAAGTAGAGTAATTTGTATGTGTGTGAAGTGCACAACATCAAATAAAAAGGAGGCTACAAGATGTTTTAGGAAAATCCACATTTTCTTATTACTCTTATCGTACGTAAGGTATGATCTGATTCTATTCTCACTCTACGTTCTACGTTTCAGTGGTCATTCCTCCTTGTAGAGGTAACGCCAGGAATGAGAATGCCAAGAATACAAAGACAACACCTCCAGTCTGAAAACATGAAGTTCTGAATGTCGAATTTAGGAATGTCATTCAGATGTTGGCTTTGAGTGTGGCCAACCAAAACAATCAGCAAGTTCCTATTCATGCAAATGCAAATGTTGGGTCAACTACTGCTAGAGTGCAAGACTTTTTTAGGATGAATCTGCCTGAGTTCTTAGGATCATAAGTTAGAGAAGATCCCCAAAACTTCATTGATGAGGTCAAGAATATCTTTGAAGTGATGCACGAAACTAGGAATTATCGGGTTTAGCTAGCATCATATAAACTTAAGGATGTGGCTCGTATCTTGTATACTTAGTGGAAATAATGGGTAGATCCTATTACTTGGGATAGCTTTAGCGTGACCTTTCTTGAAAGTTTTTCTCCAATAGATTTGAGAGAAGCAAAGGCCCAAGAATTTATAATCTTAAGAAAGGTACATATGACGGTCCAAGAGTATGGCCTCAAGTTTACCCAACTCACTAGGTATTTTGCTCACATGCTTGTTGATTCAACGGTGCAGATTAATGTGTTTCTTTATAGGTTGTCAGATTTAGTGAAAACATAGTGAAGGAATGTTATGTTGTTGGGAGACATAAACGTCTGTAGGCTCATGATTCATGCTTAGCAGGTTGAGGGTGATAAGCTTAGGTAAGAGGCTAAGGAGATCAAGAAATCAAGACTAGGCAACTATGAGAATTCCCTACAGAAATGGGGTGGTGGAAAATGCTCGCAGTTTTAGCAAGTCTTCTACTCCAATCCATTCATAAGCTAGTGTTGCATCTCCCAGTTCTTTAATGATCAAAATTGTAGGGTGTCAGGCTTTAAGACTCAAGTACTGTTTCAGGCACCAAAACATACCCAACTTTCCTGAAATGTAGTAACAACCATCTAGGTGAATGCCTTGAAAGTAAGGAAGGTTTCTTTGGGTGTGGTCAGTCTGGTCATAGGTTGAAGGATTGTCTTTCTAGATATTGTTAAAAAGGTAATAATTGTAAAGCTTAGTCTACAACTTCAGCAAAACCAGCAGTTTTCCGAACTCAGCAGAGTAATTTATCTAGTAAAAGTGGTGGACAACGCCAAAACAAGCTCTATTCTTTTCAAGATTGTCAAGATCGGGAAGATTCTCCTCAGGTAGTCACTTGTACGTTACGAGTATTTGATCCTTATGTTTATGTATGGTACTTTTTCCTTTGTAACTCTTACATAGCATTCCACTTCAGTGTTAGTCCAGACACTTTCTGAGCACCTTTATAAGTGTCTACTCCAGTCAATTACCCAGTTATAAATGGACGTGTATACATAAATTACCTTGTCACAATCGCTTAGAAAGTCACTGCAACAGATCTTGTAGAGTTATAAATGGTAGACTTTGATGTCATTCTAGGCATGGACTAGTTACATTCATGTTAGGCCTCAGTGGATTTTAGAAGTGGGATTGTTCATTTTCAGTTTCCGCATGAACCAATCTTAGAACAAAAGGGTACTAAATTAGCACCTATGGGTCGATTCATATCTTACTTTAAGGCCAGAAAGATGATCTTTAAGGGTTATCTCTATCATCTAGTTCAGGTTAAGGATTCTAGTTATGAAACCCCAACTCTTGGGTTAGTTCGTGTAGGCAATGAGTTTCTAGAAGTGTTTCCATAAGATATTCCTGGAGTCTTTGCCCAAAAGGAAATCAACTTTGGAATTGATCTCCTTTCAGATACCTAGTACTTAGAATTTCTCCATGGGGTGTACAAATATTGTTCTTAATTAAGAAAGATGGATCACTTAGAATGTGCATTGATTATAGAGAGTTGAACAAGGTAACAGTCAAGAATATATATCTCATCCCTATGATTGATAGATTGTTTGACCAACTTCAGGGTGTTTGCCATTTCTCAAAGATATATCTCTGATCAGGTTATCATCAACTTAGAGTAATAGATAGCGACATTCCAAAGACTTCCTTCAGAACACGGTATGGTAATTATCAATTTGTATTTATGTCATTTGCACTAACTAATGCTCCTGCAACTTTATTGGATTAGATGAACAAAGTATTCAAGTAATATTTAAACTTATTCCTTATTGTCTTAATTGATGATATCCTCATTTACTCGAGAAGTGAGGTAGAACATGAGAGTCATTTAAGAGTTGTTCTACAAACCCTTAAAGATAGCCAATTATTTGTAAGTTCAGTATCTGTGGATTTTGGTTGTAGTAAGTTGCTTTTTTTTGGGAATATAATGTCTATTGAACCAAGTGGATTCTCATGAAATAGAAGTTGTCATACAATGGCATAGACCTACCTCTCTTATAAATATCACATATTTTCTTGGTCTAGCAGGTTATTATAGAAGGTTCGTGGGAGGGATTCTCATCCATAGCCTCTCCATTGACTAAGTTGACTAAGTAAAAGGCATGTATCAATGGTCAGGTGATAGTGAGAAAATCTTCGTAGAGTTAAAAACTAGGTTGACTAAAGCTCTACTATATTAACTCTACCATAGAGCTCAAATGGTTATGTGATCTATTGTGACGTATCCAGAGTCGTCCTAGGTTGTATGTTGATACAGCGTGGCAAGGTTATAACTTATTCTTCTAGACACCTTAAGGTTCATACGAAAACCTATCCAAATCATTACCTCGAGCTTGCAGCAATGGTGTTTGGACTTATGATTTGGAGACATTACTTGTATGGTGTTCACATATATGTGTTGACAAACTATGAAAGTCTTCAGTATGTCTTCACCCAGAATCAGTTTAATCTTCTCCAGAGGAGATGGCTAGACTTCCTCATAGATTATGATATGAGTCTGCATTACCATCCTCGTAAGGCCAATGTAGTAGCGGACGCTCTTAGCAGACTGTGTATGGGTAGTATAGAACAAGTTGAGGGAGAATGAAAGGAACTAGTGAAGGATGTTCACAAACTTGCTCTCCTAGGAGTTCGTCTTATTTACATATCAGGTGGTGGGGTAAAAGTTCAGAATGGGGCAGAATCTTCTTTCGTAGTGGAGGTTAAGGAAAAGCAAGACAATGATCCAATATTGCTTGAGCTTAACGGAACAATCAACCATCAAAGGGTATATGTTTTATCCTAAGGGGTGATGGTGTGCTTCACTGTCATGGTCAATTATGTGTTCCTAAGGTGGGTGAGTTGAGAAAACGGATTCTGGTCGAAGCCCATAACTCTAGATATTCTATTCATCTAAGGGTCAGCAAGATGTAATGGGATTTGTGGGAAGTATATTGGTGTAATGGTATGGAAAAAGATATAGAAGACTTTGTGGCTAATTTCCCAAATTGCCAGCAAGTCAAGGTGGAACATCAAAAATCCAGAGTTATGACACAGGAGATTGATAATCCTACTTAGAAGTGGGAAGTTATCAACATGGACCTCATTACAGGTTTACCGCGTACTCGCAGGCAACATGACTCCATTTGGGTGATAGTTGATAGAGTTACTAAGTCTTCACACTCTTTAGCGGTCAAGACTACATATACTGTTGAGTATTACGCGTGGCTTTACATTGAATAGATTGTGAGGTTTCATGGGGTTCCTTTATTTATCTTTTCAAATATAGGTCCTCAGTTTACCTCTTATTTAAGGAAGTCATTTCAGAAAGGTCTTGGAACTCAAGTTAATCTTAGCACAACATTTCATCCGCAGAAGGATAGGCACGCAGCACGTACCATTAAGAAGTCAGAGAACATATTACGATCTTGTAACTTCAACGGTAGTTGGGATGATCATATTATTATTATAGAGTTCGCCCACAATAATAGTTATCATTCCAGTATTCAGATCGTCCCTTATGAAGCACTGTATGGACGTAGATGTAGATCTCATGTTGGCTTGTTTGAATTAGGAGAAATAGCCCTACTATGACTAGATTCTATTCATGAAGCAATAGATAAACTGCAATCATTAGAGATAGACTTCATACATCTTAGAGTCAAAATAATCTTATTCAGATGTATGGAGAAACAAACTAGAGTTCCAAGTTAATGATTGGGTTATTCTAAAAGTGCCACCTATGAAACGGGTGATGATATTTGGCAAGAAAGGGAAGCTCAGTCCTAGATTTATAGGCCCTTACAAGATTTTGAAAACGATTGGTAGAGTGGATTATGAGTTAGAATTTCTAGTAGATTTAGCAACAGTGTTTCCAATTTTCCACATTTCGCTTCTGAAGAAATGTGTGGGTGATCCAGAACCTATAGTGCCACTAGATAGTGTGGATGTAGAATATAGCCTTTCATATGAGGATATACAAGTTGAGATTCTTTATCATCAGGTTATCTGGTTGAGAAACAAAAAAGTCGCTTCAGTCAAGGTTTGGTCGAGGATTCAAATTCTGTAGAGCGAGCTACTTGGGAAGTAGAAGCAGCCATGAAAGCTAAGTATCCTCACCTCTTTCCTTCTAATTCCACTCCAGCTTGAGTTAATAGTTCCTCTTCATGTTTTTAATCATTCATATGTAAATTCAGTCTTAATATCATTTTCCTTTAGTTTGTACTTGCATTTTCAGCGTATTTCCTTGTTTTGGAACACAGTTAAGTGAGGAATTCAATCTTCAGTGTTTAATGGTGGAGTTCGCAGCGCCTTCCCTCAAACTCAACTACTTTAGTATTCATTTTAGAATGAAAGTTCCCAAGGGAGAGATATTGTAACACCTCAGAAATCATACCAATCTTTTTATATAGAAACTAACTTGAAGTAGGCAATCACGGCAGGGTTCACAGACAATGATAGGGTCCACGGTCAGTTAACCTGCCCATGGCCCAGAGTTGGACTTCACCATACCCATACGTCAAATAGAAACCATTTACGACCCATGGTCACAACGACGATCCGTGGTGGCATCCGTGGTATTGAAACAATAGACCCCCCAGCCGGTCCTTAGGGCCCCAAGTCTATGTGGCCTCCCTTGTCCAACCCATTAGACTCCAAGACCAAGTGAGACCACAAACGCTTTCATAGTCCATGGTCGATCACACTGTTCGTGGTATTGACCATAGTCTAGAAACCAAATTATTCAGTACCATGTCCATACGATGATTGACTTCAATGTCTATGGTCCCTTTCACGGTGTGTGAAGGTGGTCGTGAACAATCCGTTTGCAGTTTTAAGTCAGGGTACTTTGGTCTTTCCTTGTTCATTAGACTTTTAAACCTCATCCTGTCAACCTTAAATTTCATTGGTTTGGTATCTATTAGCCTAGAAACATAATTAGAACTTACCTAAGACAAATCAATTATAAAAACATAGAAATTAGAAGCAAAAAAGAGAAAAGAGTCCATCAACTCAAGCTCCAAGAAGGCAAGAAGTTTTCATCAGTTTTAGCCACAAAATCAAAATATTTCTCTGTGGAATTCATTACCACGTATGTGGGATTTCACTAGTGGGTTCCTTTCCCCCATTGGGTCCCTAGATTTTAGTAAAATTCTTGATTCATTTAACATGATCATACATAGAGTTTATTTGTTGGTATTTTTGGTTCGACAGAGCTTCACACCCAAAAAAAGAATGGAGCTATATTTGAGTTAAACTTGGAGATGGAAGTCTTCTTTCCTTTCTCGATTATTATATAAGACGAAACTCATGAGCTTATTATGCTTGGTTGGACCAAGTTTATAGGACCCCCTTTTTACGACCCTATGTTCCCCTCGGGTGGCGACATGGGGGCGAAAAAAGGAAAGAGAGTGATGGGATTTCTCTCACTTTTGGCATAGCCTGCCCCAAGTGAGAGGCTCGCACGACGGGCTATTAACTTAGTTGTAGAGCGCACCCCTGATAATGGCATCGTTGTGCATGGGTTGTAAGGTCTCTCAGCCACATGGATAGTTCAATGTGCTCATCGGCGCCTGATCTTACGTAGATTTTAATAGATTCGTTATTCTAAATGATCCAAATCAAATTACCATGTAATGACCTAGTTTGTTGCATGAATTTTAGAACCCTAGCTATGTATTTATTTAGTTCTTGAATTCCACATGCTAGGTAAGATATTTCAGTTATTTCAGTTGTTTCAGATATGCATGCCTTATTATATGAATGTTTCATCATCAGATTATTATTACACATTCTCAGTTTGCCTGTAAATTTAAGTTATCCGGTAAATGATAGAACTTTAGTCATAAACATGTAAATCATTTAATTCATTAGGAGTAGCATAATACCAAGTTGGACTAGGGTTTAGCATAACCTAGTCCCTGAACTACTAGCCACGTAGGTACCCTCCATGGGCATCATTTTAGTGATCACACTAGCATGGCTCTAGAACTTTGGCCATTTATATTTGATCCTCTCAGTGGAGCGTATACATCAGACTCCACAGTTATCTTATGTGGTTTTATTACCCGTTATTAGTAGCTCCCAGAATTCAACTATATTCTATTGCATTGATCATGTTTCAGTATTCAATCTCAGCATATTATAACTTAGTTATTGCATTCACATTAGTCATGTTAAGTATTTCAGTATTATTATCATGTTTTATATTATTTCATTGCCTTGTTCAGTTATATGTTATTTTAGTTTTACTCTATCCCTCTGTCTCAGTACCTTTCAAGTATTGACTCATATATTGCGCTACATCTTCGCATGATGTAGGTTCAGCAACTCATCATAAGATCACGCTTAGATCGGTTAACGATCTTCAGTTCAACAACGTTTGTAGTGAGTCCTCATTCTCCGAGGACTAGTTACATGTTATCATTTTACTATTTTTGTTTTTAGTATTAGTATTTTGGTAGATCTAGTTGGGGTATGTCCCAACATTTTTAGTCAATTACAGAAGCTTATTTCAGACATAGTTTGTTTCAGCTTTATCATTTAATTTTCATAATTCCTTTTTATTAAAATCTCAGATTTCATACATGCAATTTAGTATATGGTTATTTCCCATCCTTTCTTTTATATCTTATAATTTAGCTTCAACACAATTATTTATTAATGTACTATATTTAGTATGCTCATGTTAATCCCAATAGGGTTAGCTTGGGATCACTTGTGGTCCTAGGTCCCATATTCGCGTCTCAGGGGTTAGCTCGGGGCGTGACAAAACTGAGAAGCAAGGGATGTGATAAACTGATTGACACTTGAAGTGATGTTTCCAGTGACAATTATGTCATTGACATAAACAAGGACGTACAATGTGTAACCTAGACTATGTCTAACAAGTAGTGAGGCATCCGATTTTGTTTTAACAAAGCCTATGGATGTATGGCTTCCCGTGAGAGCATGTACCAAGTGCATAGATCCTTCTTGAAGCCATAGATATCCTTGTGCAGACGACATATATGTGTGGGTTTATCATCACTAGTAAACCCTAGAGGTTGTTCCATGTACACTTCCTCATCTAGGTTTCCCTGGAGGAAGGCATTATTGACATCAAGTTGACAAAAGTGCTAATTATGACGAATTTCAACAGGTAGGATTCTGCAAATTGTGGTGGGCATGATGACCGGGCTGAACATGGTGTGAAAATAAATATATGATCTTGGAGTGAAGCCTTCTACAACTAGACGAGCTTTGTATCTATCGATGGTCCCATCAACATTTATCTTCCCCTGAAAAGCAACTTACATGATACAATATTTTTTAGTTGGGTTAGGAGGAACAAGTTCCGTGTCTAATTTTTAATTAAAGCATCAAGTTCCTATTTCATTTCATCACACCATTCTGGATGTTTTTATGCTTTTTTGACACTAGTGGGTGTGATGGTGGAGTTCAATTTGTCTAGGTAATCAATAATTTGTGTGGGTTCGGTGATGTTGTTTTGGTATCGAGTGACAACAGGTGTACGAGGAAGCGAGTTCCAAATTAGTGATAGGACTAGTTGGCCGATGATCCAGGTGCGTTGATGGGATTGTGTTCCTCTTATTGATAAACAGGGAGAGGAGAGGAGTTACTATGTATGTTTATAGGGAAAGGCATGTGTGAATGTGTAAGGAGGCGTTGTGGTGTGAGACACTGCGAAATAGGTACAAAAGATGGGTTTTTGGAATCAGGAATCATAAGATACGAGTGAGATGGAAATTTACATGAAGAAGGGGAAGGTGGAGGAGGTGAAGTCCCTGTTACCATGGTACGGTTGTAGATTGTGTGGCTCTGTTATGATGTGATGGGTGACTCTTGAATAAACTATACAAGGGTCGGTTGCAATAGTATACCCAACTACCAAGTTGGCTTTGGCTCCAAAGTGATTGTGAGACCTCGAGCGGCAGACATAGGCGGTGTGGCCAATCCTATTCCATTGTTGACATCGAGTAATATCATCTGTATTTGAGTTAGACTGCAATTGTGATGGAGTATTTGGACGTGAGTTTGACTGCCATTGTGGCGGTGTATTTGTACGTGAGTAGGACTACAAAATTTGTGGAGTATTTTGACGTTAGTTCTGGAGCCATTGTTGAGAATTGTTTTTCTACTTGCGATTGTTGCGATTATTTGTGTTGGATTTAGTGGGAGTACCAACTTTAGCAATGATAGAACTAGAAAGTTTCTTGCACCCTCATGGCGAAGGGAAAATTCATAGTGCTGTAGTATTTCAAACAATTCCTCATAGGAGATAGTTGTACCACATGCACATGGTAGTAGAGATCTCACAAAACTCAGAACCTAGACCACTAAGCCTTTTGACAATGAGTTCAAGATTGGACACATAAACACCAACAATCGCTAACTCATCTAAAAGAGACCAAACAATCTAAAGATAATTACTGATGGAGCGAGATTTTTTTGTGAAACCGGCAAGCAGATCACGCAAGCTAATGACCCGAGTTTCAGATCTATTTGCATAAGTGGTTTTTAAAGCATCCCAAGCTGATTTAGCTAAGTCAGCAGCAGCAATACTAGGAGCAATTATGGGTTCGATAGAAGCCATGAGGGTATTCATGATGAGTTTTTACTGATGGAACCAAGTTAAGAAAGTAGGATTAGGAGATATATTTGTGCCTAGGTGATACATGCGTCTGGGGGTTGGAGTGGTCCCATCAATATGGAAAAAGAGGTTGTAGTCATACACAAGCATAGAGAATTGGGCTTTCCAGGTGGAAGATTTGTGACCAATGCTTAGTTTGACGGGAAATTGGGATGTAGGATTGAACTGAATGATAGTATTGGTACCCATAGTGTTATCATCATTGAAAACTATATGATTCTTGCAATTGTGATGGGTCATGTTGCTGATCTTCATAAGGAGAAGGAAGAACAAATAATTGGATCATTATCGTGAGAGCGTGAAGAACTCTGATACTATGTAAAGACTCAATAGGTTCTGAAAAAGATGCATTTTAATGAATAGTGAAAGGAATTAAATAGAGTTACAAAGAACTAATACGACTCTTAACATAAATGAACTACATAAATAATATCTAGTGATATTGATAATGTAGATTCCTCAAGAAGAAAGGACTACAAAATACTAATACCGGCTTAACTATTAACTACTTTCTTAACTGACTTCTTATGCTCCAATAGAGTTCATGAGGATTTTTTGAGCAGTATCTCTTTTAAGAGAATCTTTTCAATATTTATCTCAAGTCTTGGACGAGTTACGTTTTTATACATATGAGCATGAGTTCTACATATTATTGGGAGTAATATTGAGCACCAATATGGAGATGAGTTCAGAAAACTTAAAAGTTCTCATAAACCATATATGCCAACATGGGTAAAAGATATTACTTTTTAAATGATTCCTTATTTCTCTTAAACATAGCTTAGTCGATCCACTTAGTTGAGGGTGTTATATACCCCAAGAAGGTATTCGAAAGTTTTGACAGTGTGAACGAGATGTTGTATCATCAATAGATCATACTGATGGTTATCATTTAGAGAATTTCCCAAATAAGAGTAAAGAGTTAATTATAATATTTTTTATATACATTTGAGTTATTATCTACTATTTTAAAAGCTTTATAGATAGCATCTTTTATTTTTTCTTTCATGTTGAATTGAGGTGAGTATTTTTTCCCTTTCAAGCAGTTCAACTATATATCCCTTTATTCATTTTTACCCTTACCCGCTCGTACATTCAATATACTGACGTCATTTTACTTGTATCATTCCATGATATGGATTGAAGTGTTCAGGATCATCAACTGGCAATTCGTTGATCCCATCGCATTCCAATAAGCATCGTGAGCCTCCTTGCTTTCGGAGGGCTCCACAATCATATTTCAGTTTTATTAGATTTTCGTGGTCTTTGTCATGAATTCCATCATAATATTTGGAGGCTTCACAGACAATATTAGTTAAGAAGTTTTTTCCTATTTCCCTTGTTAGTTGCACACCTATGTTTATCTGAGTATTTGATATAGTTTTGACTTAAACCATTTTATTAATGAGACATTATGAGTTTAATTTTGCATTTGAGTTCCTATATTGTTGAGTAAGTCTTCCACTTAGTATTAAGTCTAGCCAAGGGTTCGCTTGGAGACCAGCGATGGTTCTCGGCTACCGGCCACTTCCAAGGTGAAGGCTCGGGTCTTGAAGGCTCAGGTCTTGAAAAAGAGGTACTAAACTTTTATAAAAAATGATCGCATAGTTAATATACTCCATGAAATTATTTCTTGAAATAGATAATGGGGGTTAAAAATGTCGCTATTTTGCTATCGCAAATTGTTGTCAAAGTAGCGTAAATACTGCCACATATTAATTGTGGCACACGTAACTACAGGATTCCTTAAAACCGCTCTAATAGTAATTAGCGGGGTTTGAAATTCCAACAATTTGGAACATAAACACCCCCTATAGTTTTACCCTTTTTTGTTGTGATATTGAGAAATTTTATAGCATAAATCTTAAAATTTGTACCTTTGAATGCACATAACAACAAAACTTATGACGACTAGAATTCCTTAGAGTCGTAGAAGGTGTATTTCACTCCAATTAAGGTGATGAGAGAGAGAGAGATACAAATAAAATAAAGTAAGAATATAACTTCTCACTCTCTTAAGGAAGGTGTATTTCACTCTTCGTGCAACACACACACATAAATGGGCATCGATTCCACTTTAAAATACTGTAAGGGGTTCATAGGATCCTCCCAAAATTAGAGTGTATAACAACATTTTTGTTAGATGGTTGAAGCGTTTTACGTCGTTTCCCAAATTTATTCAATTTTAGGATTTTATATATTAAACTAGTTGTAAATGAAAAGGCTAATAATATATATTCCTCATCTTCTATTTATAATTATTCAAAAGAGTGAAATTCAAAAAATAATACTATATTCATATATTATTATTTGTACAGAATAAAAAAGAGTACTACACATTGAATAAATAAAAACTGCAAAAAATGAATGATGTGCTTGTTTACTTTATATAAATATCATATTTTATATAATTTAAGGATTTAGTGCACGAAATATTTAAAGTGTATTGTTTGTTTTCTTTCCTTTTTTTTGAACGGTATTTGACCCTGAAATTGGGTAAGATCTTTAAATATTTTCCATTTCCAAAAAAAAAATGGCTCCAAATCATTTTTTTTCAAAAAATAAATTTGAAGTTTAGATTTTAAAATCTATGGCCTAATAAGAGATTAATTATTTAAAATTTATTCCAAGAAGAAAAAGGTTTATATTTATAAATTTTATTATAAACTCATGGTGATGAATTGATTGTCTTTTCTAGTATTTTATTTTAAATAATTCAAATAATAAAATTTGTTGTGTGAAGCTATTTTTCAGTATTTTGTATCTTATTAGGGTAAATAATGATGGATTACTAATTTATTAAGGAAGGAGTTAATATAAAAGTAAATATTAATGTACTATATAGTCAAACTACGAAAGAAAAACATAATATCATGCTTATTTGTACTTATAACTATAAGTAGTAAAATTACCCGTGCTTTGTGCGGGAAATTAATAATACTTAAAATCTACCTGTGACTAAAACCTAAACACTATATTATCTTACATAAAAGATGGGAAAATGCACAGGTACCCCCTTTGACTATGACATAAATCCAAGAGACACACCATAACTAAACTAAGGTCCTATTATCCTCCTGAACTTATTTATCTTGTAATTTTGTGCACCTTTTTGTCCTTACGTGACATTAAAATATCTCTCACACGCCTCAATTGCGTGGAGTCACAGGTTGTGTCATGTAAGACAAAAGGTGCACAAAACTACAATGAAATGAGTTTGGGGGGGGGGGGGGATAGGACCTTAGTTTAGTTAAGGTATGTCTTTGTAATTTTGGTCATAGTATAAGGGAGTACTTGTGCATTTTCTCATAAAAGATTAACAATGTAAAGGAAAATCAAAATTATTAAATATTCTCATTTATCCTAAATAACATAAGGATAAATTAATGAAGATAAAATACACACCAAGATCTTAACATAAGCAATGGTGTCACTAAGCCACTCAGCATGAATAAAGTACACAAATATTTAATTGTGAAGAAGAAGAAGAACATAAAGTGGTTCATAATTTTCACTGTTTTAAAATGAGAGCAAACACCTCTATTTATAGAATGGTAGTGTGAACAAATAATTATTGTTCCTTATTGGAAATATTAACACTATTGGAAAAGTTGCAACCCTTTAGAAAGGTCACAACCTCTCATTAACGTCACAAGTTTTCATAAAAGTCGCAACTCTTCATTAAAGTCGCGATTTTTCATAAATGTTACAACTGTATTTTAAAGTCGCAACTATTCATAAAAGTCACAACTTTTCATAAAAAGGATTACTATTTTTGGGTAAGTCTTCATAAAAGTCATAAATCTTTATAAAAGTCGTAACTCTATATAAAAGTCACAATTTTTCATAAAAATCATATCTTTTGATAAAAGTTACAACTCATCATTAAAGTGCCACTATTCATAAAAGTCACAACTTTTCATAAAAGTCTCATTATTTCATGAAAGAAGATTACTATTTTTTGGTAAGTCTTCATAAAAGTCAAAACTCATTATAAAAGTCACAATTATTCATAAATGTCACATCTTTTCAAGAAAGGGAAGACTATTTTTGAAAATAAATAAATTAAAAAGGAAATTCTAGCTTGTGATGGCGCTACGTAGTTAGGCCTAGGGTTCTCTTTCATATAAATACTATGTAAATTTTGTGCGCTTCGCACAGTAGTGAGCTACTTCAATAATGTATTTTTGAACATTTGATAATATAAGTAACTTTGAGTGGATACAACCCTACAATAAATTGTCAAGAATGTTTTATCCAAAGATGAAATGAATTAAGACATAAATATAAACATTCAAATTTAAAAATGTACAAAAAAATAAAACTTAATAACATAAGCATAAATTAATGACTGCAAAAAAACATACCAGTAAACTCTAAGTAAGTCAGTGTCGAACAAGTTCACATATCTCAGTCATATCTAAATTCATAGGTAAAAATCAATAAATCTTTTAACTACAATCCAAGGGTATATATGAGAGGTTTGGTTCCTTCACTTTTCTTAAAGTCTTTCCATGGTGCAAAATTCTAAATATCATGAACTCTTCAATACACCAGACTCTTGTCCTTTTGTTGACTCGCTTACCAATCTTATCCTTTTAAGAACACCCCATGATATTTCTACCTTATCCTTTAAATCAAATCATTACGTGAAATCCCCCTTAGGTATAACAATCAAAAGTAACGAAATTTACTACACAAATTATTTTTTAAGTCCTTCCAAATTCTTCATACTGAATGTGACCGATTATTTCTTACCTTACCAATCTATACCTTGATAAAACACACTGCCTTAAACCTAAACTCACTATGAAAAACTTGAATTTTTTAATCCAGCTATGTAACCTAATCCTTTATCTATCAGCATTAGCTCTTACCTTGAAGGCTCTTATGAATTCACGTATATCAGCCTCTAACTAACCGACTCTCCATTGATCTTCCCGTATCCTTCATTAAAAATTCAACCGTACCAATTACCAACTCAAAGAGACAAAGAAAACTTATCATCACACTCACGCTAAACGTCTGAAAACTCATTTGTCAAATTTTATTCAATAGTTTTTAACCAATATGATGAATTTGTGACACTTTATCATAAGTAGAACAAAATAGATGAAATCACACGTCTTTGAACTTAATTCTCAACCCTCCAAATATACATCTTTAACCTTTGCAATCAGAGTAAATAATCTTGCCCGCACCTCCTTCTGAAGGCTACACTGCATTTCACTATTTTTTTCATTTTCACTTCTATTCGAGTGGTGTCTCAACACCTCATATAACTTTTCGTGCAACCATGTTATTTATCAATTATTAGCAAATAATAACATTAGATATTCGCAAGTCCTTATTACATAAAAAACCATTTATCTAACAATCCTTATCATATAGTTGCATCCTAATCACAATCCATCACAAACTGTTATTACCATCATGCTCAATTAGCTCTTGTCATCACCATGAAGTCAACCTTTCCCTCAATATGACAATTTAAACCAAGTTATACCAAACAAATCTAAAGGACTAACCCACTTTTAAAATATACTTTTTACTGAAATTTTCAATTACCTCATACAAATATACTCTTTGGGACTTTCTTACTCATAAGATTGTCATTCTAGTATCTATCCATTCCTTTGGACCTTAAGATGAAATCACTAGTTCTCATTTAAAAACCTTAAGATATACTCCACAACCTAAACACATCAATACTGTACCAATGATCCACCACTAAAATTTCTTTATAATACAATTCCTAACTCATTCGTCTTTAGTAACAAGCTAGTTGGTTTCTCAAATATGAATGCAACATTAAATCTTATAATATGAGCATGTGATACAATTGATAACTACATAAATAGTTAGTATTCACACTTACAATCGACATATCTGTTTTTATATATCACTATTACCACATTGTGAAAGTTCATTAGATCCAACACTAGAACACATCATATCCCTCGAGAAGATTGAACCCAAATAGCCCACATATTTCTTTCCGTTGAATAACCACAAAACATTATGAAATATATTTGGTTGCTATCCCAAGAGAAATGCATTATTTCTTATATCAGATCGGTAAAAGTAACGTACTTCATAGCTCTAACCAAGTGAACATCGACACTATATAGTAGTTGTATTCTGACCATCATTGATATACACTCAATGTATAACATCATAGTAGAGAAGTTGACCTAAATTGGCGCAACGCCATTCTTATAATTCGCTAAGTAACACATACATGTTATGACAACTTTACTTACTGTACTTCCATAGTGACACTATTCATTATCTAGCAATCTGTTTAATCATTCCACTTTCAATTGTCAAACCACTCCAGATATTGTCTATATCACAGAAGTACTAATCCCACTAATGGATGACTAGCCAAGAAAAAAGTATAAGACGCTCATGAAGTCCCTTAAACCATCTAAGCCTAACCTTTTATTTATCCTCAAAGTGAATCATCAAACCATAACCTCACGTAATTCCTTCGAATTATTGAACATCCTAAATCTGACCGCACACATCATCTCCACAATTATATCACTCAAACCCTAGTACCATATCTAACATTTAAGCCATATGCAACACTAACTATTGACATAAGAAACTACGCACGAGTCATCATATTTTGAGAGTGAATGGAGTGAAGCAATAAAAATAAAAATTGGACCAAGTACGCACGAGAAAGATCCAAAAAAATGAAAATATTTTCCTAAAAGTCACTATAACCTCTCAAAGATAAGTACAGATGGCTCCATACCGATCCTCGAGACTCTATTTAGACACGACTTGTAGACACGTGAGGCCTATGAACCTGGGTTCTATACCAATTTGTCACGACCCACAATTAGACGTGATGGCGCTCGTCTTATCCCACCAAGACAAGTCAGCTTAAATCTCAACAATTAAAATTTTTACAATCAACTCAAATATCCCCCCAAAACCTGGTTGTCACGTGGACAAGTCTCTAAAGTATTACACTTGATTAAAAAAAAAAAAAACTAGTCTCAAATGAACATGTTTTCGAGATAGAACAAGATTATAACTAAGATGAACGAAAATCCACCGAGACGACAAACAACGACCTCACAAATTTCCAGGAAGCCTCGGAAAGGAATCGAATGAAAAGTATCACAAAAATCCAGGCTCGTAATCTATAAAAAAAATTGTAGAAGCAAGAGGTAAGTACCAAACCACACGGTACTCAGCAAGTAAATCCCTAAACACAAGTTAAGGGGATGAAATACAGGTACTCCTACCACCCCAACCGAACCTCCACAACTCCTGTATAAAAACCAACTCAACCTAACAACTCACACTTTAGAGCGCACATAGTTCAACAACAACATTTAGACAAATTACATATCCCCAATAACTACACTTTGACAATCGCATATCCTCAACAACAACACTTCAACATATAACATATCCTCAACAACAACACTTCAACAAATTATATATCCTCAACAACAACACTTCAACAAATTAAATATCCTCAACAACAACACTTCAGGAAATTATATATCCTCAACAACAAACTCAGTATTAATAAATTACATGTTTAGCAGAAAGGCATTCACAAGATCAGCAAAAAAAATATCAAGTTCACTAATGATAACTATATGCAATGCAATGGAATGCAATGACAAGTGCAACAACCCGTATCCAAAATAGACCAAAAACCAGCTTTTCAAAAAATGAGCACGTGTAACAAACGGTGGCCATCGACAGACCATAGACTAACCCACGGTCCGTCTTGCACATCCGTCAATGGGATCAGAAACCCCCAAAAATCTCAGCCCAGGAAATTTGGTGAAGTCATGATCGACGGAAGGACATACGGTCCGTAGTCCGTGTCCGTCAATCGACACCTATTCAACCACTCTCTGACAAGAACCACGAATGACCTGCACGGTCTATAGGTAGACCCACGGTCCGTAGGTAGGAACTAACAGACAGTTAAGGGGGAAATGCAGTTGGATCAACTTCAAATGATCATAACTCCTAACACAAAATGAGTTAGGTATCTCATGACCTACCCACAAATAGTTAATTTAATTAGGTTTCTATAGCCACCAACCTTGCTAAAATAAGACATCTTATGCCCGTTTTAGTAAAAGTATGTCGAACAGGCTCAACCTACGGACCCAATGACGGACAGTCGATCAAACGACGGACCGTCTGTTATGGCCGTCGTTTAGTCCAACAAAAATTCACCATGGGTCTTTTGGTCATTTCCCACTTCGTTTAAACCCTAAGATACATTGTTTTGACCATAAATTATAAGATTTTAGTAAGTTTAAGCTTGGAAACATAACTAAAACTTATCTAAGTCAAATCATTAAATCAAAACTTAGAAAATTAGAAGCAAAAAAGGAGAAAAAGGTCAAGAACCCTAGTTCAAGAATGCAAGAAGAATCCCTCAGCTCCAGCCCCGAAATCTGATTATTTTTCCATGGATTTCATCACCAGATATGTGGGATTTCACTAGTGGGTTCCTTTCACCCATTGTGTCCCTAGTTTTCAGTCAGTTCTTGATTCTCATTTCATGATTAAACCTAGGGATCCTAGAATTTCAACAAAATTGCATGAATTTATTAGTTATATGTTCCAAATGAGATTATCATATTATTACTCAGATTATTGCATGAATTTCAGAAGCCTAGCTATGCATTTCTTTAGCTCTTGAATTACACATGCTAGGTTAGATATTTCAGCTATTCAGTTATTCATGCCTCAGTTATTAATGCATCATTTTAAGATTAAATGTTGCATTATCACTTTGCTTGTTCAGTTTTGAGCTATCTAGTATTTATAAAAAATTCAGACATAATCAGTTAACTACATAAATCAATGGGTGTAGCATAATATCGAGTTGGACTAGGGTTCAGCGTACCCAAAAGTCCCAGAACTACCAGCCAAGTATATTGTAAGTCCCCTTTGTAGGCAATCAGTTTAGTGATCACGCTAGCATGTCTTTATACCTTTGGTAGGGTATATAGGATCCTCTCGATTGGGCGTATATATCAGAATCCACATTTAGCTCATGTGGTTTTATTATCGGTTATTAGTAGCTCCAATCGTTCAATCAAACTCTTTGCATTGACCATTTATCAGTATATTCAGTATTCAGTTTCAGCATGTTATAAATTGGTCATTGCATCCAATTAGGTCAGAATTCAGTATATCATGTTCAGATTATTATACTTGTTTTTGTGCTTATTCAGTTATAGTTTATTTCAGCATTACTCTATCCTACATGCTTAGTACCTTCAACTACTGACACATACGTGTGCTACATCTTCTCGTGATGTAGGTTCAGGTTCTCAACATTCAGATCACGCATGATTGATTTCCAATCTCCAGTTTAAGAGATTTAGTGGTGATTCCTCATTCTCTGAGGACAATAGTCATGAGTTTCTTTTCAGTATTTAGTCTTTTAGTTTCAGTTTTTGCTAGAGTTAGCTGGGGTTTGTCCCAATATTTCTAGTTAGTTAGAGGCTTATTTCATACATACTTAGTTTATTCTTAGTGTTGAGTTAGTAACTTCATTGTATTAAACTCATCAGACTTTATATTATATCAATTTTAGCATATGGGTATTCCCGATCTTTTCTTTATCAATTATGATTTATCTTCCATATCAGTTTATTATCTTTAGTATGCTCATAATCATGCTAGAAAGGTTAGCCTGGGATCACTTATATTCCAAGGTTCCGTGTCCGCGTCTCGAGGGTAGCTCCAGGCATGACAAAACTTGATATCAGAGCACTAGGTTTAAGTGTACTAGGATATCTGAAAAGCCGCACTAAGTAGAGTCTTTTTCATGGGTGTTAAGTGAACCACATCTAATGAGAGGGAGGCTATGAAATATTTTTGAAAAACTTCACTTTCTTGTTACTCTTATCGTGCGTAAGATATGGTCTTATTCCATTCTAACTTGACGCTCTACGTTTCAGACCATGCATCCTCATAGAGCTAACGCTAAGAATTTGAATGCACGAAATGCAAATGCAGCTTCTCCTGTCCTAGATCAAGAAATCTATAATGCTGAGTTCAGGAATGCCATACAGATCTTGCTTAAGAGTATGACTAACCAGATAATCGGGTTCATGCTCATGTGAATAAAAATGGCGGATCAGTACCAGCAAGGGTCCGTGACTTTGTTAGGATGAATCCTCATGAGTTCTTAGGATCACAAACTAATGAGGATCCTCAGAATTTCTTGGATGAGATCAAGAAGATCTTTGAGGTAATGCAGGTCACAGGGAATGATCGGGTTGAGTTGGTATCATACTAGTTGAAGGATGTTGCTCATATTTTGTACACTCAGTTGAAGGAAAATAGGGGTACAAATGCAGGTCCTATCACTTGCGATTGCTTCGGTGAGACTTTTCTCGACAGGTTTTTCCCAATAGAGTTGAGTGAAGCAAAGGCTCAGGAGGTCATGAAATTGAGGCAAGGTAACATGACAGTCCAAGAGTATGGGCTGAAGTTTAACCAACTCTTTAGGTATGCTCCTCACATGGTTGATGATTCCAGGGCTCAGATGAATAAGTTCTTGTATGGAGTTTCAGATTTGGTGAAAACTGAGTGAAGAAATGCTATGTTTCTTGGAGATATGAACATCTCTAGGATTATGACTCATCCTTAGCAGGTTGAGGGCGATAAGCTTAGGGAACATGCTAAGGAGAATAAGAAGACTAGGACTTGGAACTATGACTATTCTCAACAGAAATCGTGTGGTGGAAATCGCTCGCAGAGTCAGCAGAAGTTTTCAGCCCTAGTCCCTTCATCAGCTAGTGTTCCATCCTCCAATAGCAGGTTTGACAGAAGGGTAGAGCCCCAGGCTCCAAACCTCTGGAAAGTGTTTTTGGCACCAAGACTTACCCCACTTACCCTAAGTGTGGTAAGAACCATCAGGGCGAGTGTCTCGCAGGAAAAGAAGGATGTTTTGGGTACGGTTAGTCTGGTCACAGGTTGAGGGATTGTCCTTCTTGACAAGGTCAAGGAGGTGGTAATGGTAGATCTCAGTCTACAACTTCATCAGCACCAGCAAGTCGCCCAACTTAGCAGGGTAACTCATCTGGCACAGGTGGCGGTCAGTGCCAGAACAGGTTGTATGTTCTTCAGGCTCGCCAGGATCAGGAAGGTTTTCCTGATGTAGTCACTGGTACGTTACGTGTCTTTGACCTTGATGTTTATGCATTATTAGGTCCAGGGGCTACTCTTTCTTTTGTTACTCATTACATAGCATTCCAATTTAGTGTTAGTCTAGAAACTCTCTCAGAACCTTTTTTCAGTCTCTAATCTAGTTGTTGACCCAGTTATATCTAGACGGGTATACAGAAATTTTACTATCACAGTCTCTCAGAAAGTCACCTCAGCAGATCTTGTAG
Organism: Solanum sitiens; assembly: GCA_016801875.1. Lineage (NCBI taxonomy): Eukaryota > Viridiplantae > Streptophyta > Magnoliopsida > Solanales > Solanaceae > Solanum > Solanum sitiens. Next base: position 70,237 of record JABWTJ010001182.1, on the reverse strand, counting down.
AGTTAGAAATGGTAGACTTCGATGTCATTCTAGGCATGGATTGGCTACATTCCTATTATGCCTCGGTCGATTGTAGAACTATGATTGTTCATTTTCAGTTTCCAAATGAACCAATCTTAGAGTGGAATGGTAGTATCTTAGCGCTTATACATCGATTCATTTCTTACCTTAAGGCCAGAAAGATGATCTCTAAAGGTTATGTCTATCATATAGTTCGGGTTAAGGATTATAGATCTGAAACCCCAACTATTGATGCAGTTCCAGTAGTCTGTGAGTTTCTTAAAGTGTTTCCAGAAGATCTTCCCAGAGTCCCTCCCGAAAGGGAAATCGACTTTGGAATTCATCTCCTTACAAACACCCAGCCTATTTATATTCCTCCTTACAGAATGGCTCTTGCAGAACTTTAGGAATTGAAAGAGAAGTTGAAAGACCTTCTAGATAAGGGCTTCATCAGATCTAGTATTTCACCATGGGGTGCACTAGTGTTGTTCGTAAAGAAGAAAGATGGTTCTCTCAGAATGTGCATTGACTATAGAAAGTTGAATAAGGTCACAATCAAAAATTAGTATCCCATCCCCAAGATTGATGACTTATTTGACCAACTTAACGGTGCTAGCCATTTCTCAAAGATAGACCTTAGATCGGGTTATCATCAGCTCATAGTCAGAGATAGTGACATTCCAAAAAAGCCTTCAGAACTTGATATGGTCATTATGAATTTGTAGTTATGTCGTTTAGACTAAATGCTCCTGGAGCTTTCATGGATTTGATAAACAGAGTGTTCAAACAATACTTGGACTTGTTTGTTATAGTCTTTATTGATGATATGCTTATTTACTCTAGGAGTGAGGAAGAACATGCAATTCATTTGAGAGTTGTTCTGCAGACTCTCAAAGATCGCCAGTTATTCGCTAAGTTAAGTAAATGTGAGTTCTGGTTGCAATCCGTTGCTTTTCTTGGTCACATTGTATCTAGCAAAGGGATCCGAGTGGATTCGCAGAAGATAAAAGCAGTGAAATAGTGTCCTAGACCTACCTCTACTACAGACATCAGAAGTTTCATAGGTCTAGCGGGATATTATAGAAGGTTCGTGGAAGAATTCTCATCCATAGCCTCACCATTGACTAGGTTAACTCAGAAGATGGTCAGGTTTCAATGGTCAGATGATTGTGAGAAAAGGTTTGCAAAATTGAAAACTAGATTGACTACACCTCCTATCTTGACTCTACGAGAGGATTCAGATAGTTATGTGATCTATTGTGATGCATCCAGAGTTGGCCTAGGTTGTGTGTTGATGCAACGAGATAAGGTTATAGTGTATGCCTTTAGACAACTTAAGGTGCATAAGAAGAACTATCCAACTCATGACCTCGAGCTTGCAGCACTGGTGTTTGCACTCAAGCTATGGAGACACTACTTCTATGGTGGTCATGCAGATGTGTTCACTGATCATAAGAGCGTTCAATATGTGTTCACCCAGAAAGTGTTTAATCTTCGCCAGAAGAGTTCGCTTGAGTTCCTTAAAGATTATCATATGATTGTGCATTATCATCCTGGTAAGGCGAATGTAGTATCCAATGCTCTTAGTAAACTATCTATGGGTAGTGTAGCCCATGTTGAGGAAGAAATGAAGGAGCTAGTGAAGGATGTTCACAGGCTTGCTCGCTTTGGAGTTCGCCTTATGAGCATATCATATAGTGGTGTAATAGTTCAGAATGTGGAAGCATCTTCTCTGGTTGTAGAGGTTAAGGAAAAGCAAGATAGTGATCAGATCTTGCTTGAACTTAAGGGTGCAGTCACATAAGAGAGTGGAGGCTTTCTCCCAAGGGGGAGATGGTGTACTTCGCTACAAGGGTAGATTGTATATTCCTAATGTTGGTGAGTTGAGAAAGCATATCCTGGCAGAAGCCCATAATTCCAGATATTCTATTCATCTAGGTGCCACTAAGATGTACCGCGATCTGCGGGAAGTCTATTAGTGGAATGGCATGAAGAGGGATATAGCAGACTTTGTGAGTAAGTGTCCCGATTGCTGGCATGTCAAGGTAGAACATAAGAAACTAGGAGGTATGACTCAAGAGATCAATATTCCTACTTGGAAGTGGGATGTGATCAATTTGGATTTCATCACAGGGCTACCTCGTTCTTGAAGACAACATAACTCCATTTGGGTGATAGTTGATACGATGACTAAGTCTTCTCACTTCTTAGCGGTCAAGACTAAAGATTTTGTAGACGACTATGCCAAGCTTTACATTAATGAGATTGTGATGTTACATGGGGTTCCTTTGTCTATCATCTCAGATAGAGGTCCTCAGTTTACCTCTTATTTCTGGAAGTCATTTCAAAAGGGTCTTGGTACTCAAGTTAACCTTATTACAACATTTCATCTTCACACGGATGGACATGCAGAGCGTACCATTCAGACCCGAGAGGATTGTTGAGAGCTTGTGTTATCGATTTCGAAGGTAGTTCTATTAATCACCTTCCTCTTTTTGAGTTCGCCTACATCAACAGCTACCATTCCACCATTCAGATGGACACTTATGAGGCTTTGTATGGGCATAGATGTAGATCTCCTATTGGTAGGCTTGAAGTAGGTGAAGAAGCTTTGATAGGGTCAGATTCAGTTCTTTATGCTATGGAGAAAGTGCAACTCATTAGAGTAGACTTAAGACAACCCAAAGTTGTCAGAAATCTTATGCATATATAAGAAGAAGGGAGCTAGAGTTCCAAGTTGAGGATTGGGTTTTTTCTGAAAGTCTCACCTAAGAAGGGGTGATGAGATATGGAAAGAAAGGGAAGCTTAGTACTAGATATATAGGACATTACAAGATCTTAAAAAGTGTTGGCAATGTCACATATGACTTAGAGTTGCAAGCAGAATTAGCAGTAGAGCATCCAGTCTTCTACATCTCACTCTTGAAGAAGTGTGTGGGTGATCCAACCTCTATAGTGTCATTAAAGAGTGTGGCGGTGAAACATAATCTTTCTTATGAGGATGTACCAGTTGTGATTCTTGACCGTTAGGTAAGAAGGTTGAGAAATAAAGAACTTGCTTCAGTCAAGGTTTTGTGGAGGAATCAGTCCATAGAGGGAGCTACTTGGGAAGCAGAAGCAGCCATGAAAGCCAAGTATCCTCACCTCTTTCCTTCCGATCCCACTCCAGCTTGAGGTAATAGTTCCTCTTGAGTTTTCTAGTCATTCATGCGTGAATTGAGTCTTAGAATCATGTTCCCTACGCTTGTACTTGAATTTTCAGCGTATTTGCATGTTCTCGGAACTCAATTCATTCAAAAACTCAATTCTTGGTGTTTAGTAGTTGGGTTTGCAGCTCTCTCCCTCTATTCAAGGTATTTTAGTTTTCATTCGAGGACGAATGTTCCCAAGGGGGAGATAATGTAACACCCCATATAAAAAACAAACCAAAAACCCGCTTTTTAGAAAAATCTGCAAGTGCAACCAACGATGGCCATCGACAGACCATAAAATGACACACGGTCCTTCCTGCACATCCGTCAATGGGGTCAGATACGCCCAAAAATCTCAGCCCAGGAAATTTGGTTAAGTCATGATCGACGGACAGACCTACGGTCCGTAGTCCATGACCATCGATCGACACCCCATTCAACCACTCTCTAACAAGAACCACGGATGACCTACACGGTCCGTAGGTAGACCCACGGTCCGCAGGTAGGAACTAGCAGACAGTTAAAGAGGAAATGCAGTTGGGTCAACTTCAAATGGTAATAACTCTTATCACAAAATGAATTAGGTGATTCATGACCTACCCACAGTTAGTTAATTGAATTATCTTTCCATAGCCACCAACCTTACTAAAATCAAACCTTCGAGTAAAAAGTTATGCTTGTTTCAGTAAAGACCTATCGAACAGGCCCAACCTACGGTCCCAACGACGGACAGTTGATCAAATGATGGATCGTCTGTTCTGGCCGTCGTTTGGTCCGACAGAAATTCACTCAAGCATCTTTTGGTATTTTCCCACTTTGTTTCTACCCTAAGATACATCATATCATCATATTTTAGTATGTTTAAGCCTAGAAACTTAATTAAAAATTATCTAAGTCAAATCATTAAATCAAAAGTTAGAAAATTAGAAGCAAGAAAGTAGAAAAAGGTCAAGAACCCTAGTTGAAGAACGCAACAAGATTCCCTCAATTCAAACCCCGAAATCTGAATATTTTTCCGTGGATTTCATTGAGTCAGTTCTTGATTCTCTTATCATGATTAAACCTAGGGTTCCTAGAATTTCAACAGAACTTTATGAATTTATTAGTTATATGTTCCAAATCAGATTATCATGTTATTACTCAGAATATTGCATGAATTTCATAAACCTAGCAATGTATTTGTTTAGTTCTTGAATTACACATGCAAGGTCAGATATTTCAGTTATTTAGTTATACATGCCTCAGTTATTAATGCATCATTATCAGATTAAATGTTGCATTCTCAGTTTGCATGTTCAGTTTTGAGATATCCAGTATTTATAGAAAATTCAGACATAATCAGTTAACTACGTAAATAAATGGGAGGAGAATAATACCGAGTTGGACTAGGGTTCAGCGTACCCAATAGTCCCAGAACTACTAGCCAAGTAGGTTGTAAGTCCCCTCTGTGGGCAATCAGTTTAGTGATCACGCCAGCATGCCTTTATACCTTTGGCAGGGTATATTGTGTCCTCTATATGGAACGTATACATTGGACTTCACATTTAGCTCATGTGGTTTTATTATCGGTTATCAGTAGCTCCCACAGTTCAGTCAAACTCTCTGCATTGACCATTTATCAGTATATTAAGTATTCAGTTTCAGCATGTTATAAATTTTTCATTGCATCCAGTTAGCTCAGAATTCAGTATATCATATTGAGATTATTAAACTTGCTTTTGTGCTTGTTCAGTTATGTTTTATTTCAGCTTTACTCTATCCTACATGCTCAGTACCTTCAAGTAATGAGGCATACGTGCGCTACTTCTCGTGATGTAGGTTGAGGTTCTCAGCATCCATATCACGCATAGATCTTTTTTCGATCTCCAGTTCAGCAGATTTAGTGGTGAGTCCTCATTCTCCAAGTTTCTTTTCAGTATTTAGTCTTTTAGTTTCAGTTTTTGTTTGACTTAGCTTGGGTTTGTCCCAGTATTTCTAGTCAGTTAGAGGCTTATTTCAGAAATAGTTAGTTTTAGCTTAGTGTTGAGTTAGTAACATCATTGTATTAAATTCATCAGTCTTCATATTATATCAGTTTTAGCATATGGGTATTCCCCATCTTTTCATTATAAAATATGATGTAGCTTCCGCATCAGTTTATTATCTTTAGTATGCTCATGATCATGCCAGCATGGTTAGCTTGGGATCACTTGTGGTCCTAGGTTCCGTGTCCGCGTCCGCGTCTCGGGGGTAGCTCGGGCCGTGACATCAAGTATAATGATACATGCCTGATCTAGTGATACACACTCACTTTCTCTTAGCCCGGGACCCATAGGGGACATATCTGTCCATTCATCTGTCACGGCGCACGACATGACCCTTGATAATAGTAACTATCACGGTGCGCGATACGACACTCGAAATATAGTATCCATCGCGACGCGCGATTCCTCTCTCGAAATGGTACATCCTCTTTAAGTTCTCATTCTTTCTCAATGCACTTTACACTTGTCACAACCATTTGTTAAAATAATGCAAATGACATGTTTATACAAATAAAGAGAATATGACAATTTTCATAACATTGCACAATTCACAATAACATCAACAATGATTCAACAAGTCTTTCAAACCATTCTTCAATATCAATACATCACACACAAGCAATTATTCACGTTGACCTTTTTTACTCTTTGTTTTCATCATTAGAATTAATCAATGTAGACAAGTCAATCCATAACCAAGTCTCATCACTCCCACACATATACCACAAGGAAATACACACATTTCATACACTTAACAAGAGCTTAGAAATCCACTTGCCTCATATAGTCGAACAATCACTCTAGGACTTGAGCCTTCCCTTTTCGTTGTACTTCTAACACAAAGCAATCTATTCAAGTAAATAATCACAATAAGATTTCAAAATTAACAACACCCGTATCACTACATGTCTAGCCTAGACCCAGAACACAAATCGAATCTATAATCAAGTTATCACAATCTTGATACAAGTTAATATGTCAACTCTTTCAATCTTTCATTTCAAATTTTAATTATATTGTAAAGTTTCAATTTATTCAAAAAAACTCACTTATAGTAGTCATACTATGAAATATACCTAATAAGTAATTACCTATCTTAATATATCAAAACCTAATTGTAATATGGTAACAAAATAAGAATTTCTAAATCTAGGATTACGCAACCAGTGGTAAAGTTAGCATGAAACTAATTCAACTACTCACCTGCAAGTTAACTAATTAAAACAATATTTAAAATTGCAATCAACAAGATAAAAACAAAAAGAAATTTATATATATACAGAACTAACCCCTATATTAATTGCTTCATCATATTTGCCGCTTACCAAATTGTAACAACAATTATATTAAATTCATATGTAACACTAGTGGATTGTATAAATATCTATCTAAAATTATATAATTCTTAAATCTTAGCTTGAGATTATGTCTTACCTGAGATATTTGTTCTCGTTCTAGCCGCTGCAGAGGTAACTTTTCTGCCTTCTCTTTCTTTTCTTTTCTAATTTAATTTTGAACTAAGAGAAATAAATTCTAAAAAATTATTTGAGCATATATATATGGGCCAAATAATAATTTTACAAAATTGACCTTCTGGGTCATGATATGTACTTGATAAAAGGACATCTCTTGTAGTTCAATGAAATTACGTATGTCACTCAAATAATTTGGATGGAATAATTTCTTGGCAAGTCCCTTATTCAAACTCATTCGCAGTCGACGACACTACTTTGATATCCAAAAGGCATGTTTTGTTGTTTATGTTTCGATCACTAACTTTTAATCTAATATCTATAAGTATATGATTATTTCTTTAATATTTGATTATTATGGATTCATCCCACTTTATGGGGCAATTTATTGACTCTAATCAACCATTTGAACGCACACTTTTGATTAAGGTTGAGTACAATACTTACCATCCCATTACATTCCTTTATTTTTGAATGTCACTAATCGATTGAATGTCTAAATAAGATAGAAAGTTGAATAACTAAAACTCTAAGGTAGTTTGAAACCACCATAACTTTGAACACTCAAAATTCAATTCTTGGACACCCATTGTCTTTTAGCCATTGAAAGCATTAATGTCATTTATTTTAAAAGTTTAAGAAATCTAATCAACATGTCACCAATAGACAAATCATTACATCAAACTCTTTCTTAACCTACTTTAACATAATGAACAAAAACATGAATATAAACATTAAAGTTTAAAACATGTACACAAAAATAGGAATTAATAACATAAGCAAAAATTAATGACTGCAAAAATACATACCAGGATCTGTAACAATAGAATAAACTAATATTTATAGACAAAAAGGGTAGTGTGAATAAATACTTATTTTGTATTATTTGAAAGGGAACAAGTCGTTGAAAAATTTACAACCTTTAATAAACGTCACAACTTTTATAAAATAATATTTTATACCAATAAGTCATTAAAACTAAAACACTATATTATCTTACATAGAAGATTACGTGGTAACAAACATTAATAATGTAAAGGAAAATGAAATTTATCAGATCTTATCTTTTATCTTTAATAACATAAGCATAAATTAATGACGGTAAAAATATATACAAAGATCTGTAACATAAAAAATGATGTTAGCGAGCCACTGAACAGGAACAAATATTTAGTTGTGAAGAAGCAGAAGAGGATGTTTAGAATTTTCATTATTATAAAATGAGAGGAAATTCTTCTATTTATAGACAAAAAAGGATAGCGTGAACAAATGATCATTGTGCCTTATCGGAAAGGTTACAACTATTTGGAAAACTTGCAACTCTTCGGAAAGGTCACAACTATTTGGGAAAGTTGCAACCCTTAGGAAATATCACAACCTATCATAAAAGTTGTAACTCTTCATTAAAGTCTCAACTTTTTATAAAAGTCACAACTTTTCATAAAAGTGGCAACTCTTCATAAAAGTCGTAACTCTTAATAAAAGACACAACTTTTTATAAAAGTCACAACTCTACATTAAAGTCGCAACTCTTCATAAAAGTCACAACTTTTCATAAAACGGAAATGCTAGTTTTGGAAATAACTAAATGTCACGCCCCAATTTACCCCCGAGATGCGAACACGGGACCTCGGACCACAAGTGATCCGTAGCTAACCCTGCTGACATGATCATAACCGTACTAAATATTATACACTGGTGTGTAAGTTAAATCATTAATAAAATGATAAGATGGGGGATATCTATATACTATAACTGAGATATTTGAAAGTGATGAGTTTAATACAAATAAAATATTAACTCAATATTAAGCTCAAACTTACTATTTCTGAAAAATAGCATGTAAAGTGACTAGAAATGCTGGGAAAGTCCCCAACTAAGTCTAGCAAAATTGAAACTAAATGAACGCATGACTGTTGTCCTTGGAGAATGAGGAATCACCACTGATTATGCTAAACTAGAGATCGGGAATTTATCTAAGCACGATAAAGATGCTTGGAACCAAAATCTACATCACGAGAAGATGTAGCGCACGTAAGCGTCAGTACTTGAAAGGTACTGAGCATGTAGGATAGAGTAAAGCTGAAATAATACATAACTGAACAAGTAAAAAAAAGAAAGTATAATATTTTGAATATGATATACTGAATTCTAAGCTAACTAGATGCAATGAAGAAATTTATTACATGTTGGGACTGAATACTAACTGAACTATAAGCATGGTCAATGCAATAGAGTCTGCTAATAACCAATAATAAAACCACATGAGCTACATGTTGAGTTCGATGCATACGCCCCATTGAGAGGACCCAATATACCCTGCCAGAGGTATAAAGGCATGTCGTGATCACTAGATGATGCCCATTGAGGGGACTTAAAACCTACTTGGTTAGTAGTTTTAGGACTATCTGGGTTCACTGAACCCTAGTCTAACTTGGTTTTATGTTACTCCTAATGAATCAAGTGATTAACATATTATTACTGAATTTATGTAAATACTGGAGAGCTCAAAACCTAACATGCAAACTGAATATGAAAAAATTAATCTAATAATGATGGATTAATAACAGCGACATGTATAACTGAATAATTGAAATATCTAACCTAGCATGTGTAATTCAAGAACAAAAGAAATACATAGCTAGGGTTCTGAATTTCATGCGCTAATCTGAGTAAAAACATGGTAATCTAATTTCGATTATATAACTAACTAATTCATGATATTTTGTTGAAGTCCTAGAAACACTAGGTCTAATCATGATATGGGAATCAAGAATCTAAGTGAAAACAAGGGACCCAATGGGTGAAAGGAACCCACAAGTGAAATCCGACAAGCCTTGCGATGCAATCCACGGAGAAATCTTTAGATTTTGCGGCTGGAAATGATGGAAACTTGCGGCGTTCTTGAACTAGGGTTCTTGACTTTTTTCTCTTTTTTTTTCTTCTAATTCTCTAGGTTTTGATTAATGATTTGACTTAGGTAAGTTTTAGTTATGTTTCTAGGCTTAAACTAGCTAAAATATCATGATTTAAGGTCAAAACGATGTATCTTAGGGGTCCAATAAATAAGGAAAAGACCAAAAGACCCCTGAGTTAATTGTTGTCGAAGCATCAACGAATTGGACTGACGGGTCGACGTTCAATTGAAGCTACGTCGTTTGGGTCTTATCGATAGGCGTTCACTAAAATAGGTATAACATTTTAACCGATAGTCGGATTTTAACAAACTCGGTTGCCCTATAAAGATAATTAAATTATCTATCAAATCATAGGTCATGGGAGACCTAGTTCATTTTTTGCTAAAATGTATGACAATTTGAAGTTGAACCAACAACATTTTCCGCTAATTGACTGCTGACTTCCACTTATGGTCCATAGGTCCCTCGACGACTGAATCTTTGACAAAACCTTGACTGAAATGACTTCTTTGTTCCTCAACCCTCTAACTTGACAGTCAAGAATCTCAAATGGTTCACTCTCGTAAGGAAGGCTATTTTTCATCGTCACACTCTCTAATGGAATTATAGAGGGTGGATCACCCACACACTTCTTCAAGAGCGAGACGTAGAAGAGTGGATGCAGTGCTGCTAGTTCTGCTGGCAACTCTAACTCATATGACAACTTGCCAACCCTTTTCAAGATATTGTAAGGTCCAAATCTCATCACCCCTTTCATAGGTGACACTTTCACGAAAACCCTATAATCAACTTGGAACTGTAGTCCCCTTTTACTTAAATCTGCATAAGATTTCTCGCGACAGTAGGCTGTCTTAACTCAATATCTAATGATTTGCACTTTCTCCATAGCATATAGGACTGAATCTGGCCATATCTAAGTTGTTTCATGTCACGCCCCGAGTTACCCCCGAGACGAGGACACAGAACCTAGGACCACAAGTGATCCCAAGTTAACCCTGCTGGCATAATCATGAGCATACTAAAGATAATAAACTGATGCGGAAGCTAAATAATAATATATAATGAAAAGATGGGGAATACCATATGCTAAAACTGATATAATATGAAGACTGATGAGTTTAATACAATAAAGTTACAAACTCAACACTAAGTTGAAACTAACTATGTCTGAAATAAGACTCTGACTGACTAGAAATACTGTGACAAGCCCCAACTAAATCTAGCAAAAACTGAAAATAAATGTCCAAAAACTAAAATGAAACTCATGACTGTTGTCCTCGGAGAATGAGGACTCACGACTGAATATGCTGAATTAGAGATCGGGAAATTGATCTATGCGTGATCTGGATGCTGAGAACTTGAACCTACATCACGAGAAGATGTAACGCACGTATGCGTCAGTAGTTGAAAGGTACTGCGCATGTACGATAGAATAAAGCTGAAATAAAACATAACTGAACAAGCACGAAAGCAAGTATAATAATCTAAACATGATATACTGATTTCTGATCTAACTGGATGCAATAACCAATTTATAACATGTTGAAACTGAATACTGAATATACTAATAAATGGTCAATGTAGGGAGTATGAATGAACAGTGGGAGCTACTAATAACCGATAATAAACCACATGAGCTAAATGTGGAGTCTGATGTATACACTCCATCGAGAGGACCCAATATACCCTGCCAAAGTTATAAAGGCATGCTGGCGTGATCACTAAATTGATGCCCACAGAGGGGACTTACAACCTACTTGGCTAGTAGTTCTGGAACTATTGGGTACGCTGAAACCTAGTCCAACTCGGTATTATTCTACTCCCAATGAATTATGTAAATTAACTGATTATGACTGAGCTTCTGTAAATACTGGATATCTCGAAAATGAACATGCAAACTGAGAATGCAACATTTGATCTGATAATGATGCATTAGAAACTGAAGCATGTATAGCTGCATAACTGAAATATCTGACATAGCATGCTTAATTCAATAACTAAAGAAATACAAAGCTAGGGTTCGGAAATTCATGCGATAATCTGAGTAATAACATGATAATCTTATTTGAAACATATATTTTAACTAAATCATGAAGTTCTGCAAAAATTCTACGAACCCTAGGTTTAATCATGATAAGAGAATCAAGAACTAATAGAAAACAAGGGACCGAATAGGTGAAAGGAACCTACTAGTGAAATCCCACATACCTGGTGATGAAATTCACGGAGAAACACTTAGATTTCGGGGTTGGAACTGCTGGTAACTACTTCGTTCTTGAACTAGGGTTCTTGAGATTTTTCTCCTTTCTTGCTTCTAATTTTCTAACTTTTGATTTTTGATTTTTATTTAGGTATGTTTAATTATGTTTCTAGGCTTAAACTGACTAAAATCTGATGATTTAGGGTCAAAACGACGTATCTTAAGGTATAAACAAACTAGGAAAAGACCAAAAGACATTTGGGTAAGTTGTTGTCAGACCAAACGACGGCCAAGACAGAAGCTCTATCGTTTGAACGATGATTCGTCGTTGGGTCCGTAGGTTGGGCCTGTTCGACAGACCTTTACTAAAACAGGCATAACCTTTTAATCGGAGGTCTGATTTTAGCAAGGTTGGTGGCTATGGAAATCTAATTAATTATCTATCTGTGGGTAGGTCATGGGACACCTACTTCATTTTTGTACTAAAAGTTATAATCAATTGAAGTTGACCCAACTACATTTCCCCCTTAACTGACTGGTAATTCCCACCTACGGACCGTGGGTCCACCTATGGATTGTGCTGGTCATCCGTGGCTCTTGTCAGAGAGTGGGTGAATGGGATCTCAATCGACGGTCATGGACTACGAACCATAGTCTGACCTACGAACAGTATGTCTGTCCGTCGACCAAGACGTAGCCAATTTTCTTGGACTGAGATTTTTGGGAGTTTCTGACCACATCGACGGATGTGCAGGACGGATCGTGGGTCACGCTATGGTTCGTCGATGCCACCGTTGGTTGGATCTGCAGATTTTTTTGTAAAGATGGTTTTTTGGTCTATTTTGGATACGAGATGTTACATTATCTCCCTTGGGAACATTCGTCTTCAAATGAAGACTAAACTAGCTGAAATAGAGGGAGAGAGTTGAAATCCCTACTACTAAACAGCGATAACTGAGTTTCTGACTTGATTAAGTTCCAAGAACATGCAAATACGCTAAAAATCCATGTACAAACTGAGGGAACATGATTATAAGACTGAATTTGCGCATGAAAGACTGGAAAACTGAAGAGGAACTATTACCTCAATCTGGAGTGGAATCGGAAGGAAAGAGGTGAGGATACTTTATTTTCATGGATGCTTCTGCTTTCGAAGTAGCTCCCTCTACGGACTGACTCCTCCACAAAACTTTGACTAAAACGACTTCTTTGTTTCTCAACCTTTTAAACTGACGGTCAAGAATCTCAACTGGTACATCCTTATAAGAAAGACTATCTTTCACCCCCACACTCTCTAATGACACTATAGAGGCTAGATCACCCACACACTCTTCAAGAGGGAGATGTGGAAGACCGGATGCAGTGCTGCTAATTCTGCTGGCAACTCTAACTCATATGCCACCGTGCCAACCCTTTTCAAGATCTTGTAAGGCCCTACATATCAAGGACTGAGCTTCCCTTTATTGCCAAATATCATCACCCCTTTTATAGGTGAGACTTTCAGAAAAACCCAATCATCAACTTGGAACTCTAGTTCCCTTCTTCTTACATCTGTATAAGATTTCTGATGACTTTGGGCTCTCTTAAGTCTATCTCTAATGAGTTGCACTTTCTCCATAACATAAAGGACTGAGTCTGGCCCTATCAAAGCTGCTTCACCTACTTCAAACTAACCAACATGACATCTACATTTACGCCCATATAAAGCGTCATAAGGGGCCATATGAATGCTGGAATGATAGCTATTGTTGTAAGCGAACTCAATAAGAGGAAGGTGATCATCCGAACTACCTTTGAAATCGATCACACAAGCTCTCAACATATCCTCTAGGGTCTGAATGGTACGCTATGCCTGTCCATCCGTCTGCGGATGAAATGTTGTGCTAAGGTTAACATGAGTACCAAGACCCTTATGAAATGACTTCGAGAAATGAGAGGTAAACTGAGGACCTCTATATGAGATAATAGACAAAGAAACCCCATGCAACCTCACAATTTCATTAATGTAAAGCATGGCATAGTCTTCTGCCGAATATGTAGTCTTGACCGCTAAAAAGCGAGAAGACTTAGTCATCCTATCAACTATCACCCAAATAAAGTCATGCTGTCTGCGAGTACGAGGTAATCCTGTAATGAAATCCATATTGATCACATCCCACTTCCAAGAAGGAATATCGATATCTTGAGTCATACCTCCTGGTTTGTGATGTTCTACCTTGACTTGCTGGCAATTGGGGCACATACTCAAAAAATCTGCTATATCCCTCTTCATGCCATTCCACCAATATACTCCCGCAAATCGCGGTACATCTTAGTGGAACCTGGATGAATAGAATATCTGCAATATTGGGCTTCTGCAGGGATATGCTTTCTCAACTCAACCACATCAGGAACACACAATCTACCCTGGTAGCGAGGTAAACCATCTCTCCCTTGGGAGAAAACCTCCACCCTATGATTGTGGACTGCACCCTTAAGTTCAAGCAAGATTGGATCACTGTCTTACTTTTCCTTAACTTCCACTACCAAAGAAGATTCAGCCCCATTCTGAACTGTTACACCATTGTCTGATATGCTCATAAGGCGAACTCCTAAGTGAGCAAGCCTGTGAACATCCTTCATTAGCTCCTTCCTTTCTTCGTCAACATGGGCTACACTACCCATAGATAATCTACTAAGAGCATCTGCTACTACATTTGCCTTACCAGGATGATAATGCACACTCATATCATAATCCTTAAAGAACTCAAGCCATCTCCTCTGGCGAAGATTCAACTCCTTCTGGGTGAACACATACTGAAGGCTCTTATGGTCAGTTAACACATCTACATGAACACCATACATGTAGTGTGTCTAGATCTTGAGTACAAATACCACTGCTGCAAGCTTGAGGTCATGAGTTGGATAGTTCTTCTCATGCACCTTAAGATGTCTAGAAGTATATGCTATAAATTTAACTCGTTGCATCAACACACAACCAAGGCCAACTCTGAATGGGTCACAATAGATCACATAAACATTTGAACACTCTGGAAGAGTCAAGACAATAGTTGTAGTAAATCTAGTTTTCAATTCTGCGAAGCTTTTCTCACAATCATCTGACCATAGGAACTTGACCATCTTCTGAATCAACCTGGTCAATGGTGAGGCTATGGATTAAAATCCTTCCACGAACCTTCTGTAATAACCTTCTAGGCCTAAGAAACTTCTGATATCTGTAGCAGAGGTAGGTCTGTGCCATTGTTTCACTGCTTCTATCTTCTGTGAATCTACTCGGATCCCTTCTCTAGATATAATGTAACCTAGGAAAGCAACGGATTGCAATCAAAACTCACATTTGCTGAACTTAGCGAATAACTGGCGATCCTAGAGAGTTTTTAGAACAATTCTCAAATGACTCGCGTGTTCTTCCTAATTCCTAGATTAAATGAGAATATCATCAATGAAGACGATAACAAACAAGTCCAAGTACAGTTTGAACACTTTGTTCATCAAATCCATGAAAGTTGCAGGAGCATTAGTTAGTCCAAACGACATACCTACAAATTCATAATGACCATACCGAGTTCTGAAGGCTTTTTTTGGAATGTCACTATCTCTGACTCTAAGATGATGATAACCCGATCTGAGGTCTATCTTTGAGAAATGGCTAACACATTGAAGTTGGTCAAACAAGTCATCAATCCTGGGGATAGGATATTTATTCTTGATTGTGACCTTGTTCAACTGTCTATAGTCAATTCACATTCTGAGAGAACCATCTTTCTTCTTTATTAACAACACCGGTGCACCCCATGATGAAATATTAGGTCTGATGAAGCCCTTATCTAGAAGATCTTTCAACTGCTTTTTCAATTCCTTAAGCTCAGCTGGAGCCATTCTGTAAGAAGGAATGTAAATAGGCTGGGTATTTGGAAGGAGATCAATTCCAAAGTCGATTTTCGGGAGGGACCCTGGGAAAATCTTCTGGAAACTCACAAACTACTAGAACTGACTCAGGAGTTGGGATTTCAGAGCTAGAATCCTTAACCCAAACTAGATGGTAGAGATAACACTTTGAGATCATCTTTCTGGCCTTATGGTAAGAAATGAATCGACCCATAGGCGCTAAGCTACTACCCTTCCATTCTAAGATTGGTTCGTCTGGAAACTGAAAACGAACAATCCTAGTTCTTCAATCGACTGAGTCATAACATGAATGTAACCAATCCATGTGTAGAATGACATCAAAGTCTATAATTTCTAACTCTACTAGATCTGCTGAGCTAACTTTCTGAGACACTGTTACAAGGCAATTTATGTATACCCGTCTAGCTATAACTGGGTCACCGACTAGAGTAAAGACTAAGAAAGGTTCTGAGAGAGTTTTTGGACTAACACTGAATTAGACTACTATGTAAGGAGTTACAAAAGAAAGAGTAGCCCCTGGAACTAACAATGCATAAACATCTAGGTCAAAGACACGTAACGTACCAGTGACTACATCAGGAGAACCCTCCTGATCCTGGCGAGCCTGAAGAGCATACAACCTATTCTGACGCTGAATGCCACATGTACCAGATAGTTACCCTACTGAGTCGGGCGACTTGATGGTGCTACTGATGCCGTAGACTGAGCTCTACCATTTCCACCTCCTTGACCCTGTCTAGAAGGACAATCCCTCAACCTATGACAAGACTGACCGTACCCAAAACATCCTTCTTTTCCTGCGAGACACTCGTCCGGATGGTTCTTACCACACTTAGGACAAGTGGGGTAAGCCTTGGTGCCTGAAACACTTCCCTGAGACTTAGAGCCTGGTGCTCTATCCTTCTAGTCAAACCAGTTCTTAGAGGATGGAACACTAGCTTATGAAGGGACTGAGGCTGAAATCTTCTGATGACTCTGCGAGCTATTTGCACCACCCAATTTCTGCGTAGAATAGTCATTGTCGTAGTCCTAGCCTTCTTATTCTACTTAGCCTATTTCCGAAGCTTATCACCCTCAACTTGCTGAGCATGAATCATAAGACTAGATATGTTCATATCTCTAAGTAACATAGCATTTATGCACTCAATTTTCACCAAATCTGACACTCCCTACAATAACTTATTCATTTGAGCCCTGGAGTCAGCAACCATGTGAGGAGCATACCTGGAGAGTTGGTTAAACTTCAGCCCATACTCTTGGACTGTCATGTTACCCTGCCTCAAGTTCATAAATTCCTGAGTCTTTGCCTCTCTCAATTCTATTAGGAAAAAACTATCGAGAAAAGTCTCACTAAAGCAATCCCTACTGATAGTGTCACGACCCGGATTCTGGAATCCGAATCGCAACAGGCGTTATTAACCTCTTAGAGGTCGCAGACAAGCCTCTTCTTAGCATTTATCATATTCATATAGTTAAATTTGCAGAAAATTTAAAACTTTTAAACATTAATGAAGTGTACATAGACTTCATATAATCTTTCATGAATTCATATACTATAAGCTCAACTAAACAACTAACTACAATCGATTATGCAATTTCAAAGGAAAAAATCAATATATCATAATAAGTTTGCCAAAACGGCCTTAATACAAAAGCTTCAAAATGAAAACATCTAAAAGAAACACTAGGGACAACATCCCCTAGCTATGTCTAAATACTAGGCTATGAAGATAGACGTAGCATCCTCGAACTCGAGAGGACCTACCAAATGGTTTGGAGAACTCTGAGTCCGAACAGCTGCAATGAGTCTTCAATCTGCTCTCTGACCTGCACCTATAAAAATAGTGAATGTACAGGGTTAGTACACACTTTTACTAAGTATGGGTGTATGCACATATACACATAAGGCTATGCATGATAAAGGAAAGCTTTTCCTATACAACATGCCGTTTCTGGAAAGTGAAGTCACTAGACATTCGTAATACGTTAGTTGTGAATTGTGGTATGAATATGATATATTTTAATGCATTGAAAGCACTAAACTCATTTTCTATGTGATCATTAGACATTAGAATCATCAACATAATTTTAGAACAACTCGGGCAAAGATTTTGAAAGTTGGTATGCCCAACCCGAGAGCTCCTCTTTTGTACTTGGTTTTTTTCTTAGTCTTTTTTTTCTTCTTATTGTGTAGTTCAATGATTCCGTAATCCTATGTTTTACTTACAAGTGCAATGATTCATTGTATTTTCATACCCACAATGAATAAAGTAATTAACCCAAGGACTAAGAGGATGATTTCACTATCCTTGCAATAGTTCATTCATTAAATTCTGTATTCGTTGGGCAGGAACACTTCATAAGCCAGTCTCTATTAGCTATGACACTTATTTCATCATTTTCATATTATGGAATTTATGAAGCATTGATTAGCGATTACATTTTACTCCCCTTTATTGGCATAATATAAGAAGTCATTATTAGCCAATTTTATTTGGCTTTTCCCATTATTTGCTGAAAACATCATTGGTATCAACACTGACAATTAAAATTCATAAGCTCTTACTTTGATAGCTCACTTTGGACATACGTTCCTTGTTCTTTTTTTCTTGCTTTCTTAAAGACATCTTTAGAATTAAGATCATGCGAGCTATCATGAAATCCAGTGTCTTCCCCACACCGAAAAGAGGTGATTCACTGATCAAAATGAATCTAGATCATGTGAGCTAACATGAAATCAAGTGTCTGCCCCACACCGAAAAGGGGTGATTCACTGGCTAAGGTGAATCCATCTCAAGTGTTTACCCCACACCGAAAGAGGTGGCTCACGGCTATAGTGAACCAAGAACATTCTTTTGAGCATTAACTGACATAGATCATGTGAGCTAAACATGAAATCTTGTGTCTTCCCCACACCGAAAAGAGGTGATCTTAGTGGCCAAGGTGAGATCGAAACATACCTAGCTCTCTTACGTGGAATCCACAGGCTAGTTCCCATGTTGTCTAGACATAGTGCGAAGACTAGGAGACATATGGAGACTACTTATCCACCTCGGTGGTAGCCTCATTTCATGAGACTTACATGTGCAAGCACCGGCTCATATCTAGTCTATCAGTGCTTTGCTCACTTACTTTATCTTCTTATCTTTTAGAGTTGACTCAAACATTATGGAAGCTTGCTTCTAGATTGAGGTTTACTTACTCTATTGAGGACTTGTCATCCCTTTCTTTACATTGATGAAATGTGAATTATCCTTACATAACATCTTTGGTGTTAATGAGACTTTTCTCATACATTCTAATACCCTTTTTCGTGAGTATCTTAACATAGTATCTTAGGTGTAAGTGAGACTTGTGTCATTTCCTTTAACACCTCATTCTGGTCACTTTCTTAACTTAGACATATTTAATTATGTTAATACTCACTTTACTTGCTTACGTTCATTTGGTAGCTTCATATCATCGTTTATGGACGATGAGAACTTCATTCAATGAGTTACATATGTTCATAGTTAATTTGTTTTGGGCATGTTGGGACTTGTCCCAATGATTGGCATGCCCTTGGATATGGATTCATTGAATTGACTTAGATGTGCTTAAATGGTCCTTTTAATATTTTGGTTATATGTGATCGGTATAAAATTAGTATTGGCCTAAACAATTTGGAAATGGCTTCATAGCCAATTTATTGGCACAAGCCAAAGTTACATTCATTCATGCTAAATTTGATGTACATTAGCCATTAGCAAATCTTTTAATTATTAAAAGATAACAGTATAAGTCAATTCCCTTCAACTTATTGGACAATGTATTGTTAGCCATTTTATTGGCATAAGCCAAACATTCATTCAAGTATGATTTCATGGAGATCCTTTTAGCCAACCTTATAACATAGTTTAAGCATCACCAGTAGTAGCAATTTTATTGGCATAAGCCAAACATTTATTCAAGTATGGTTTCATGGAGAGATTTTTAGCCAACCTTATAACATAGTTTAAGAATCACATTAGTAGCCATTTTATTGGCCTAAGCCAAACATTCGTTCGAGTATGATTTTATGGAGATCTTTTTAGCTAACCTTATAACATAGTTTAAGCATCACATTAGTATCATTTTATTGTCATAAGCCAAACATTCATTCAAGTATGATTTCATGGAGATCATTTAAGCCAACCTTATAACATAGTTTAAGAATCACATTAGTAGACATTTTATTGTCAAAGCCAAACATTCGTTCAAGTATGGTTTCATGGAGATCTTTTTAGCCAACCTTATAACATCGTTTAAGCATCATATTAGTAGCCATTTATTGGCATAAACCAAACATTCATTCAAGTATGATTTCATGGAGATCTTTTTAGCCAACCTTATAACATAGTTTAAGTTTCACATTAGTAGCCGATTTATTGGCATAAGGCAAACATTCATTCAAGTATGATTTCATGGAGATCTTTTTAGCCAACCTTATAACATAGTTTAAGCATCACATTAGTAGCCATTTTATTGTCATAAACCAAACTTTCTCTTAAAAACCTTTCATTACATTATCACTAACCACATCAATTAGTGTCATGAATGTAATATAGTGATTCTCAATATGAACCAGTCGAAAACCTAACATTTTAATATTAACTAAACTCCATAACCGATTCATAGTAACTTCATATTCTCGAAACATAAGTAAGCATTATATCATTCCTTAATTCTTGTAACTAACCCTCAAATCATTCGAATCCAATCTATAGACCTCATTAATCATTAAAAATCAAGAACATATAAAATCAGTCCCACAATATGTTCAAGATTACATCTATATACTAATAGAATCGAAAACAAGGATAACTAGGGAGATGGACATTCAACAATATCATTGGGGAACAACCCTAGTTTCGAAGTTCATGAATTCAAACGTTTGAAAAGTCTCTTGGAGAAAGAATTCCATGAGAGAAAACCCATACCTTATGTGTAACTTAATCTATGAAGACCACCTTCAACGAAACCTTGAAGAAAACCTTGAATTCGCTTAAGAACGTCGATGAACATTCTGCCTTTTTGCTTACTGTTTTAGCGTCGCCTTTTCTATGTGTTTGATAGTGAGTTTTTAGGTTTAGGAACTGATATTGACTCATTCAACTTAGTATTAATAAGTTAATTAAATAAATAAATAAATTAATTACTAAAACAAAAACCTCCTAGATTGACTAAAAATAGGAAAACACAACACTTAGTCAAATCTAAAAGTTTTCTTAATATTTTCGTTTTGGCCATTTAAATCAATTAATTAAATGGATAATATAATTAATTAAGGGACCTAGGGTAATTACTAAAGTACCCCTAAGTCATTGGAACCATAACTAATCCTTTTGGACCATCCTAGGTTAAGTACTAGGATGTTTCTTGATTTTTATACTAGGTTAGTGTAAGAATTTCGATTTGACCCCTTCAATTTTATTAATTAACTTGCTAATTTAATTAATTAGGTGACCTAGGGTAATTACTAAAGTACCCTCAAGTCGTTACGACCATAAATAACTCTTTGAACCATCCTAGGTTAGGTACTAGGTTGTCTTTTTCTTGTCTTAACCAAAATCTGGAAATGGCTTTATGATTTCGGTTTTGTCCTTTTAAATTAATTAATTAAGATGCTAAATTAATTAAGTAACCTAGGTTAATTACTAAAGTATCCCTAAGTTTTTAGTACCACAACCAACCCTTTGGACAACCTAGGTTAGGTACTAGGTTGTCTTTTGCTTGCCTTAACCGAAATCTTGGAATTGCTTTGTCATTTCGGTTTTGTCCATTTAACTTAATTAATTAAGTTGTTAATTTAATTAATTAAGTAACCTAGGGTAATTACTAAAGTATCCCTAAGTTATTAGGACCATAACCAACCCTTTGGACCATCCTAGGTTAGGTACTAGGTTTTCTTTTGCTTGCCTTAACCGAAATCTGGAAATTGCTTTGTGATTTCAGTTTTTTCCATTTAAATTAATTAATTAAGTTGCTAAATTAATTAGCCTAGGGTAATTAATAAAGTATCCCTAAGTTTTTAGGACCATAACCAACATTTTGGACCATCGTAGGTTAGGTACTAGGTTGTCTCTTTAATTAGTTACTAGGTTAGTGTCACCCGGTTAAGTCTTAGGTTGTCCGGTGCACTAATTAGTTTATTTCGGTTGGTACTAGGTTAGTTAGATAGTTAGGCAATTAGTTAGATTCTAGAATTAGTTAGAGAGCTAGGCCTCACATGGGTGAACCCATGTGCACGCCTGCCCCCTAACTACCCTAACCAAATTTGGTTAGGGTGGTCCCTCTTAGACGTTTCTCCCCATGTGCTTGCACATGGGTTTGTTGTACTTTCCAAACTAACTATTATTTATGGTTCATTTGGGAATGTTTACTTAATGTCTCAAGGATCCTCACTATGTCCTTGGGCATTGCTTAATCTACATGATCATTTTAATTAATCATGTGCCATGGTATCTAGGCTTGACACTTGGATGCCTCATACCTTTTATGTGGTGTGGTGAAATGATGTGTTTTTAGCTTAGGGTCTTTATTGCAGGTACATTTCCCAAACAACATTATTAATGTTAGAAAAATGGCAAACACCCTTTAAGACGATATTTTCTAATATGCCCATAATTTTCTAATATGCCCAATATTTCAAAATATTGGGCATTGGGATGTCTATTTACCCCCAATACCTATTCTTAAAACTTAATATGCCCTTTACTAGACATGTAATTTTCTGAAATGTTACAAATAGAAGCTACATTTGCACCCCTATTCTCCTTCCACTGAGTGTACCAGATATGAGCCACATCTTTCAACTAGTATGATGAAAACTCAACCCGATCATTCCCAGTGACTTGCATTACCTCAAAAATCTTCTTGATATCATCGAAGAAATTCTGAGTATCCTCATTAGTTTGCGATCCTAAGAACTCAGGCGGATTCATCCTAACAAAGTCACAGACCCTTGCTGCTGCTGATCCACCATTTTCATTCACAAGAGCATGAACCCGATTGTTTTGGTTGGTCATACTCTAAGCCAACATCTGTATGAAATTCCTGAACTTAGCATAGGATACATCGTGGTTTGGGACAGGAGGAGCTACGTTTGCATTTATGGCGTTCGCATTCCTAGAGTTAGCTGTACAAGGAGGCTGATCTAAAACGTAGAACGTCAAGTTAGAGTGGAATAAGATCATACCTTACGCACGATAAGAGTAACAAGAAAGTGATGTTTTTCTAAAACACTTTGTAGCCTCCCTCTCATTAGATGTGGTGCACTTCACACCCATGAAAAGGAATCTACTTAGTGCGGCTTTTCAGACATCCTAGGACTCTTGAACCTAGTGCAACCAAGTTTTGTCACACCCCGAGCTACCCCCGAGACGCGGACAAGGAACCTAGGACCACAAGTGATCTAAAGCTAACCCTGCTGGCATAATCATGAGCATACTAAAGATAATAAACTGATGCGGGAGCTTAATCATAATTTATAATGAAAAGGGAATACCCATATGCTAAAACTGATATAATATGAAGACTGATGAGTTTAATACAATGAAGTTACTAACTCAACACTAAGCTGAAACTAACTATGTCTGAAATAAGCCTCTAACTGACTAGAAATACTGGGATAAGCACAAGCTTAAACTAGCAAAAACTGAAACTAAATGACTAAAGACTGAAATGAAACTCATGACTTTTGTCCACGGAGAATGAGGACTCACCACTGAATCTGTTGAACTGGAGATTGGGAAATCGATCTATGCGTGATCTGGATGCTGATAACCTGAACCTACATCACGAGAAGATATAGCGCACGTATGTGTCAGTACTTGAAAGGTATCGAGCATGTAGGATAGAATAAAGGTGAAATAAAACATAACTGAACAAGCATAAAAGCAAGTATAATAAACTGAACATGATATACTGATTTCTGATCTAACTGGATGCAATGACCAATTTTTAACATGCTGAAACTTAATACTGAATATGCTGATAAATGGTCAATGCAGGGAGTCTGACTGAACTGTGGGAGCTACTAATAACTGATAATAAAACCACATAAGCTAAATGTGGAGTCTGATGTATACGCCCCATCGAGAGGACCCAATATACCCTGCCAAAGGTATAAAGGCATGCTGGCGTAATCACGCAAATGATGCCCACAGAGGGGACTTACAACCTACTTGGCTAGTAGTTCTGGGACTATTGGGTACGCTGAAACCTAGTCCAACTCGGTATTATGCTTCTCCCAATGAATTATGTAAATTAATTGATTATGACTGTGTTTCTGTAAATACTGTATACCTCGAAAGTGAACATGCAAACTGAGAATGAAACATTTAATCTGATAATGATGCATTAAAAATTGAAGCATGTATAACTGGATAACTGAAATATCTGACCTAGCATGTGTAATTCAAGAACTAAAGAAATACAAAGCTACGGTTCTGAAATTCATGCGATAATCTGAGTAATAACATGATAATCTGATTTAGAACATATATTTTAACTAAATAATGAAATTCTGCTGAAATTCTACGAACCCTAGGTTTAATCATGATAAGAGAATCAAGAATTGACTGAAAACAAGGGACCCAATGGGTAAAAGTAACCCACTAGTGAAATCCCACATACCTGATGATGAAATTCACGGAGAAACACTTAGATTTTGGGGCTGGAACTGCTGGTAACTTGATTCATTCTTGAACTAGGGTTCTTGTGCATTTTCTCCTTTCTTGCTTCTAATTTTCTAACTTTTGATTTATGATTTTGACTTAGGTAAGTTTTAATTACGTTACTAGGCTTAAACTGACTAAAATATGATGATTTAGGTTCAAAACAACGTATCTTAAGCTTTAAACGAAGTGGGAAAAGACAAAAAGACCTCTGGGTAAGTTGTTGTCGGACCAAACGACGGCCAGGACAGAAGGTCCAATGTTTGATCGATGCTCCGTAGTTGGGTCCATAGGTTGGGCCTATTCGACAGACCCTTACTAAAACGGGAAAAACGTTTTACTCGGAGGTCTGAAATAAGAAAGGTTGGTGGCTATGGAAAGGTAATTCAATTATCTATATGTGGGTAGGTAATGAGACACCTAATTCATTTTGCGCTAAAATTATGATCAATTGAAGTTGACCCAACTGCATTTCCCCCTTAACTGGATGCTAATTCCCACCTACGGTCAGACCTACGGACCGTGGGTCCACCTACGGACTGTTCTGGTCATCCGTGGCTCTTGTCAGAGAGTGGGTGAATGAGGTCTCAATCGATGGTCATGGACTACGGACCGTAGTTTGATCTACGAACCATAGGTCCATCCGTCGACCAAGACTTAACCAATTTTCCTGGGCTGAGATTTTTGGGAGTTTCTGACCCCATCGACGGATGTGCAGGACAGACCGTGGGTCAGGCTACGGTCCATCGATGCAACCGTTGGTTGCACCTGCAGATTTTATTGTAAAGTTTGTTTTTGGTCTGTTTTGTATACGGGGTGTTACACTTCACCTACTTCAAACCAAACAACAGGAGATCTACATCTAAACCCATACAATGCTCATAAGGGGCCATCTGAATGCTGGAATTGTAGCTATTATTGTAGGCGAACTCAATAAGAGGAAGGTGATTATCCCAATTACCCTTAAAATCGATGACACAAGCTCTCAACATATCCTCTAGGGTCTGAATGGTGCGATATGTCTTTCCATCCGTTTGCAGATGAAATATTGTGCTAAGGTTAAATTAAGTACCAAGACCCTTCTGTAATGACTTCCCGAATAAAAGGTAAATTGAGAACTTCAATCTGAGATGATAGACAAAGGAACCCCATGCAACCTCACAAATTCATTAATGTAAATCTTGTCATAGTCCTCTGTCGAATCTGTAGTCTTGATCGCCATAAAGCGAGAAGACTTAGTCATCCTGTCAACTATTTCCCAAATTGAGTCATGATGTCTTCGAGTTTGAGGTAACCCTATGATGAATCCATATTGATCACTTCCCACTTCCAAGTAGGAATATGGATCTCTTGAGTCAAACCCCCTGATTTCTGCTATTCTACCTTGACTTGATGTCAATTGGGGCACTAACTCACAAAATCTACTATATCCCTCTTCATTCTATTCAACCAATAGACTTCAGGAAGATCGCGGTACATCTTTGTGGCATCTGGATAAATAGAATATCTATATTTATGGGCTTCTCCAAGAAGAAGCTGTCTCAACTCACACACATCTGGAACACACAATCTACCCTGCGAGGGAAGTACACCATCTCCCCCTTGAGAGAAAACCTCCACTCTCTGATTATGGACTGCACCCTCAAGTTCAATTCAAGATTGGATCACTGTCTTGTTTTTCCCTAACCTTAACCACCATAGAAGATTCTGCCCCATTCTGAACTGTTACACCACTGTCTGTTATGCTCATAAGGTGAACTCCTAAGCAAGCAAGCTTGTGAATATCCTTCACTAGTTCCTTCTTTTCTTCCTCAACATGGGCTTCACTACCCATAGATAATCTAGTAAAAGCATCTCCTACTATATTTGCCTTACCGGGATGGTAATGCATGCTCATATCATAATCTTTAAGGAACTCAAGACGTCTCCTCTGGCGAAGATTCAAATCTTTTTGGATGAACGTATATTGATGGCTTTTATGGTCATTGAACACATCTACATGAACACCATACAAGTAGTATCTCCAGATATTAAGTGCAAATACCACTGCTGCAAGGTCGAGGTCATGAGTTGGATAGTTTTTCTGATGCACCTTATGTTGTCTAGGGTCATAAGTTTTAACCTTATCTCGCTGCATCAACACACAACCTAGGACAACTCTGGATGCATCGCAATAGATTACATAACCACATGAACCCTTTACTAGAATCAAGACAAGAGGTGTAGTAAATCTAGTTATCACTTCTGTAAAGCTTTACTAACATTAATAAACCATTGAAACTTGACCATCTTCTAAGTCAACCTATTCAATGGTGAGGACATGGATGAAAATCCTTCCACGAACCTTTTATAATAATCCGCTAGACCTAAGAAACTTTTGATATCTGTAGCATAGATAGGTTTGGGCCATTGTTTCACTACTTATATCTCTTGAGAATCCACTCTCATCCACTCGCTAGATACAATGTGACCAAGGAAAGTAACGGATTGCAACCATAACTCACATTTACTAAACCTAGCGAATAACTCGTGATCTTTGAAAGTTTGCAGAACAACTCTCAAACAACTCACATGTCCTTCCTCATCCTAGAGTAAATGAGGATATCATGGATAAAGACGATAACGAATAATTCCAAGTACTATTTGAATATTCTGTTCATCAAATCCATGAGAGCTTCAGGAGCATTGGTTAGTCCAAATGACATAATGACAAATTCATAATGACCATACCAAGTCCTGAAGGTTGTTTTAAGAATGTCACTATCTTTGACTCTGAGTTGATTATAACCCGATCTGAGGTCTTGAGAAATGACTAGCACTTTGAATTTGGTCAAACAAGTGATAAATCCTAGGGATGGGATATTTATTCTTGATTATGACCTTGTTAACGTGTCTATAGTCAATGCACATTCTGAGAGAATCATCATTCTTCTTTACGAACAACACTGGTGCACCCCATGGTGAAATACTAGTTCTAATGAAGCCCTTATCAAGAAGATCTTTGAACTGCTCATTCAATTCCTTAAGCTCTGTTGGATTCATTCTATAAGGAGGAATAGAAATAGGATGGGTATCTG
This sequence comes from Solanum sitiens, assembly GCA_016801875.1. Lineage (NCBI taxonomy): Eukaryota > Viridiplantae > Streptophyta > Magnoliopsida > Solanales > Solanaceae > Solanum > Solanum sitiens. The sequence continues at coordinate 42,750 of JABWTJ010001182.1, read as the reverse complement.
GAAGGTGATCAATTCAAAATTCAATTTCCCTTTCGAGAGGAACTCTGGGAAGATCTTCTGGAAATACTTATTGAAACACACTGACTACTGGAACTGACTCACGAGTAGAGGTTTCAGAGCTAGAATCCTTAACCCAAAATAAATGATAGAGATAAACCATAGATATCATCTTTATGGCCTTAAGGTTAGAAATGAATCGTCCCATTGGAGCTAAGCTACTACCCTTCCATTATAAGATTGGTTCGTTTGAAAACTAAAAACGAACAATCCTAGTTCTATTATTGACTGAGGCATAACAGGAATGTATCCAATCCATGCCTTGAATGACATCAAATTCTACCATTTCTAACTCTACAAGATCTGCTAAGGTGACTTTCTAAGACAGTGACAGCGCAATTTCTCTATACCCGTATAGCTATAGCTGGGTCACGAACTGGACTAGAGACTGAGAAAAGGTTCTAAGAGAGTTTCTAGTCTAACATTGAATTGGACTGTTATGTACAGAGTTACAAAGTAAAGAGTATCCCATAGATCTAATAATGCATAAACATCAAGTTCAAAGACTCGTAACGTACCAGTGACCACATTAGGAGAACTTTCCTGATCCTGGCGATCCTAAAGATTATACAACTTGTTTTGGCGTTGATGCCACCTGTACCAGACGAGTTACCCTACTGAGTTGGGCAACTTGCTGGTGCTGCTGAAGTTGTAGACTAAGCTCTACCATTACCACCTCCTTCACCTTTTCTAGAAGGATAATCCCTCAACCTGTGACCAGACTGACCGCACCCAAATCATCATTCCTTTTCATGTGAGGTACTCGCCTAGATTGTTCTTACTACACTTAGGGCAGGTGGGGTAAGTCTTGGTGCCTAAAACACTTCCCTGAGACTTCAACTCTGGTGCCCTAACCTTCTGATCATATTTGTTCTTGGAGGATGGAACACTAGCTGATGAAGGGGCTGGGGTTGAAAATTTTTGCCAACCCTGCGAGCGATTTCCACCACCCGATTTCTGCTGAGAGTAGTCACAGTTTCCAGTCCTAGCCTTGTGATTATCCTTGGCTTGTTACCTAAGTTTATCACCCTTAACCTGCTGAGCATGAGTCATATGCTTAGAGATGTTCATATCTCCTAGTAACATAGCATTTTTTCACTCAATTTTCACCAAATCTTACACTCCATACAAGAACTTATTCATCTGAGCCCTGGAGTCAGCAACCATGTGAGGAGCATACCTGGAGAGTTGGTTAAACTTGAGTCCATATTCTTGAATTGTCATGTTTGCCTGCCTTTAAATTCATGAATTCTAGAGCCTTTTCTTCTCTCAAATCTATTAGGAAAAACCTATCCAGAAAGATCTCACTAAAGCAATCCCAAGTAATAGGAGCTGCATTTGTACCCCTATTTTCCTTCCACTAAGTGTATCAGATATGATCTATATCCTTCTGCTGGTATCCTGCCAACTAAACCCGATCATTTCGAGTAACCTACATCACCTCAAATGTCACACCCCAAGTTACCCCCGAGACACGGATATGGGACCTAGGACAACAAGTGATCCCAAGCTAACCATGCTGGCATGATCATGAGCATACTATATATAATAAACTGGTGCGGCAACTAAATCATAAATAAAATGATAAGATGGGGAATTACCATATACTATTACTGAGAAAATTGAAACTGATGAGTTTAATACAAATAAAATATTAACTCAATACTAAGATGAAACTAACTATGTCAGAAAATAGACTCTAAGCTAACTAGAAATTTTGGGACAGTCCCCAATTAAGTCTATCTAAACTAAAACTAAATGACTAAAAGACTAAAATTAACTCATGACTCTTGTCCTCGGAGAATGAGGACTCACCACTTATACTGCTGAACTGGAGATCGGGAATTGATCTAAGCGCGATCTGGATGCTAAGAACCTGAACCTACATCACGAGAAGATGTAGCGCATTTATGCGTCAGTACATGAAAGGTGTTGAGCATGTAGGATAGAGTAAAGCTGCAAATAATACATAGCTGAACAAGCAAAATAAAAAGAAAATAAAATATTCTGAACATGATATACTGAATTCTAAGCTAATTGGATGCAATGACCAAATTTATAACATGCTGAGACTCAATACTAACTGAATTGTAAATGTAGTTAATGCAATAGAGTCTGACTGAAATGTGGGAGATACAAAAAAATGGTAATAAAACCACATGAGCTAAATGTGTAGTCCGATGTATACGCCCCATCAAGAGGACCCAATATACCCCGCGAGAGGTATAATTGCATGATGGCGTGATCACTAACAGATGCCCACAGAAAGGACTTACACCTACTTGGCTAGTAGTTCTGGGACTATTTGGGTATGCTGAACCCTAGTCCAACTTGGTAATATTCTACTCCCAATGAATTAAGTGATTAACATATTATGACTGAATTTCTGTAAATATGGATAACTCAAACTGATAAAAACTGAGAATGCAACAATTAATCTTATAATGATGCATTAATAACTGAGGCATGTATAATTGAATAACCGAAATGTCTAACCTAGCATGTGTAATTCAATAACTAAAGAAATACATAGTTAGCGTTCTGAAGTTCATGGATAATATGAGTAATAACATGGTAATCTCATTTGGATCATATAACTAACTAATTCATGATATTCTGTTGAAGTGCTAGAAACCGTAGGTCTAATCATGAAATGGGAATGAAGAATCTGACCAAAAACCAGGCACCCAATAAGTGAAAGGAACCCACTAGTGAAATCTCACATGCCTGGTGATGAAATCAACGGAGAAATCTTTAGATTTCGGGGCTTGGACTGATGGAAACTTACTGCGTTTTTGAACTAGGGTTCTTGACCTTTTTTCTGCTTTCTTGCTTCTAGGTTTCTAAGTTTTGATTAATGATTTGACTTAGTTAAGTTTTAGTTATGTTGCTTGTCTTAAATTAACTAAAATCCCATGATTTAGGGTGAAAATGACGTATCTTAGGGGTCAAACAATGTAGGAAAAGACCAAAAGCCCCCTCAGTTAATTGTTGTCGGAGCAATCGACGACCTGGACTGACAGACCGTCGTTCATTCGGCAGTCCGCCGTTTGGGTCTTCTTGATAGACCTTCACTAATATGGGCATAAATTTTTACTTGGAGGTTGGATTTAAGCAAACTCGGTGGCCTTGGAAAGCTAATTAAATTATCTATCATATTATAGGTCATGGGACACCTATTTCATTTTGAGATAAAAGTTATGGCTATTTGAATTTCACCCAACAACATTTTCCTCCTAAGTGACTGCTAACGTCCACTTACGGTCCGTAGGTCCATCTACGGACCGTACTGTTCAATCGTGGTTCATATTAGAGGTTGGGTAAATTAGGTCTTGATCCACGGACACAGACTACGGACCGTAGTCTGACTTACAGACCGTAGGTCTGTCCGTGGTTCAAGACATAGCCGATTTTTCTGAACTGAGTTTCAGAGGGGCTGTAGTAGCAATATACGGACCTATAGTACGAGCCGTAGATTATACTACTGTCTGTCAATGGTGACCGTCGATTGCACCTGCAATTTCTGAAAAATTTATTTTTGGTCTGTTTTAGATACGGGGCGTTATAGTAAATTCATAAGGGAACTCTTGTTTGTGGTGGCACCACGTATGCATACCTAAAATTCGCTTATATATATATATATATATATATATATATATATATATATATATATATATATATATATATATATATATATATATATATATATATATATATAAATATATATATGAAATATGATATATGATATATGATATAAGATTGACAATACAAAAAATTTAATTAAAATAATTTTCCCTTTTGATTCTATATTCAAATATAATATTCTGAATAAAAGTAATTGTTATACATTTTTATATGACTTTGACATGAAATCTCCCAACTTTATTGCTCCAATGGATTATTTTGATAGCTTATCTGAAGGTTGAAAATTTGAAATCATTTTAAAAACATCTCCAGCAAATGTTGTAAGAGCAATACTTTTATACAGAGGATTCAAATTTTTTGCTGAATTAGATGAAATTTCGAGAAGATTTTTACCCCATGATTATCAAGAAATAATTGATAGATTTGAGTTCCATCTTGTTGGCAACACAAAAAAGGAGCTCCTTTTCCATTTGTGTGATTTTCCCATTCTCCTTTATGGAGACAAATTGGTAGATTTTTATTTTTGATGTGGTTATTTTTTTATGATTTCAGTTATTTTTCTATTTAACATTGATTGTGTGTACATACCGAAATTGTTTATTGATACATGCTATCTCTCACATGAGGCAATATTAAAATTTAATCTTTATGCATTAAATTTTAAGATTCTTAATATTTAACTTGTTATTTTCAATGTTGTGGGTTAATATCTACTAGTTGTTATATTTATCATGATTGTTTACACATAAACTCATGCTGAGATATGGAAGTATTCGGTTAAGATGAATCCTTAATTAATATCTTCATATTTTTTACCACTTATTAATACATGCACCAGATATTGTCGGAATAAAAAATTCATGTATAGAGATAAAAAGATACAAGTTGTCACACTTAGGGTTTAAACTCATAAGAAAAAATATTCTATGAACTCTCTTTGTTACTAAACTAGAAATTTTTATATATCAAAAATGAATTAGCTAGTCCATATATAATTTTAAATAACAACTTAACCCTATTTGGGTCGCTCTAATTTCAAGCAAGGTGATTCAATTGAACTATTTTCCTTCCTCTTGCTCTTCTCTTGATACCAAACTTGGAAAGCTCAAGTAGGTAAAAGGAAATGATAACCTTGTATTATTTTTTATACTCACCAAAATTTAAAATGTAATCTCTCATATTTTTGTATTAAATTCATTGATTCCACACTTATTACATTCGATGTTTATTTGTATACTCATTTTTTTGGGTGGAGGGAATACAAGTCCTAATTTTTTCTCTTTCTCTTTCAAAAGTTTAGGTTATTCAAATTGAACTATGTGTCCTTTGAGTGCTTGCTATCTGTTATATTCTATTGTATCATATTCTATTTTAATCACAATATTCATATTGATTGGTACATCAGTTTTATTCTATTATATTAGTGAATGCATCATTATACAATGATGAAAGTCTAAAGTTCTATACTGAATAATTCGATGTAGTGTGTGTATTTACAATATTTTCATTTTCTTATTACTTTATAATCCTATTTTATCAAAGTAAACACCCTTTATATAAGAACTTTACCACGTGTGCTATTTTTCTTATAATATTGTAGGTTTATAATATTCAATTGTTGATATGTCACATAACATGAAAAAAATTTATCCAAAGATTATTTCAGTAAGAAAATACAATGTGATACATCGAGAAACTATATTTGTTTAGTAATTATCCAAACAAGTAAGATGAAAATTCTTTAAAATGAAAAAAAATATATTGTAAAACAGTTTCTTTGATCTTACATGAAGTAAATTTAGACAAATCAAACTGAATATCTTTTTCTATTTCAGGGCTTTTTTCTTAATAAACATAGTGGGAAGAAGTTTTAATGATAGCATCAAGAGAGATCATAATTATTAGATAGTGATGCGGCATTCTCTTGGCAATGGGGTGCACGCAACGATTCCATATTCATCTCTTTTCATTTTCTTTATTTTGATCAACAACTTCATTGATCTACAAATACATTTTTCTTTGACAGGGTTTATTCAACAAAGTAGTTTCCTTTCCTTCCTCTTATCTTTACACTGACTTCTCCCTCTCTATGAATTGTATCACTGATGCTTGGTTCTCAAAAGTTTGGAAACCGAACACCGATAACTTAAATTGATAGATAGCATGCAATAAAATATTACAAAGTAGCCCAATGATATATAAGAACCTAAATAGTAGAAATTGGTAAAAAAAATACTTTTTAATTGAAAACAAAATTATCAGGATATTAGTTCTCAAACTGACCAAAATATAGCCGTAAAAAAAATAGATTGTTGTGGAAAAAAAGTAAAAGAATCAAATGATTTGCCACTTTAATCTCTTACTTATATAAATTACTAACTAAAGGCTACTCATAAATGCTATTATAAGAGTAGAAACTTAAAGTACAAGGAAGTAAATATTGAAATGTGAAAGATGATAACCTTCATTTATGTGTAGCGTACAATTACGGATTATTATTACCTTCATTTGAATATTCATTGTATCAAACATTATGGTAATTTTGTCTGGATACAAAATATCATAAATTGCATTAAGTATTCTATATGCATATTCATATTCTGTAGATGAAGAGACTAATTGTCAATTATGACTCCACAAGTGATACTGGCTCAACTTGAAAAATTTGCACAAATAATGAATTAGGATAGGAGATGTTAGATTAATATAACAACTAAGAGAAAATATTAACATAAAAATGTGGGGCAATGGTTACTCCTCTCTAAACTAGATGTTTTAAGTTCAAACTCTGGATATGTAAAAATTCTTGGTAGAAAATGCTTATGTATAACATAAGGCTAATACTTAAACTTTAAAGTTATGAGCTTCCCTGTATGAGCATAGTATAGTAAAATAATCATTATATGATATAATTAATGAGGGACAATTAGAACAACATGGTGAACTGGCTCTTTGTCAATGTTTTGATGGTAAAAAAAAAAAACTTCTATAAAATGTTTATTTAATAATACCATGTATGATAATCTTTTAAAAAAATTTACGTTCGCATCTGGTACACCTACTTAGTGGGTAAAGTCCTACATATCTTTTAATTTTTGATTAATAAATTTTCTTTAAAAATGTGTCTTGTAATGCTTTTGCAGATTCTCTGAAGTGGCATATCTTATCATTGAGAACAATTGGATATTCGTGGAACAATGGACACAGAAATGTTGTCATCAAAGCTAGAATATAATACTTATTTGATGTTCAAGTCGGGATATATGTGTGACTATAGACTTCAATATTCTAAATGAAGTATTATGTTTGTTAATTATGAGAGTTAAACTGGTACCGAAAATCAAGGCGAACACGGTGCACGTTCCAACATTTCAAGAAAGTGGTAACATCCCAATATGAGAGGAGATGGATGGATGGAATTAAAATAGGGATTTTTATGTTGGTGTAAATCCACCAAATCCCATGTGTTGTTTTCGTCTAAAGCATGAATGTTCATTATTAAAGTTAATATAGATGGTTCTGTTGAAAGACTTAAGGACATGCTTGTGGTTGAAGATTCTCAGAAATATGAGTGGATTATTCCGACACCTTTTCTTTGGTTGCTAAACTTTTTCCAGTTTATTATTCATTTTTCTAGCTTCTTCAAAGAATCATCCCTCATATCTATTGAATATCAAGAATTATTTCCTTCATAGTGACATATATGTGGAGCATGTCATACTTGGTTTTCTTTGTCAAGAGGAGTTTGAGAAAGTTAGACATTTGAAGAAGTCTTTGTATGGCTTGAATTAGAGTCCTTTGGCTTGGTTTGGCAAGTAAATTAAGGTATTTCAAGAGTTTGAATAGAAAATGAGAAAATGTGATAACCTAGTTTTCTATCGGTAATCAATAGTTGGCCCTATCCTTCTAGTTGTATATGTTGATGACATTAACATCCAAAAAGTGATGATATGTGGATCACTTTCCTTAAGTCTTTCTATCATGCTAGGTGTATAAGAAATACTTAGGTCAGTTAAGATACTTTATGTTATTAGAAGTAAGTAACAACAATAAGGGAATTTTTGTACCTTAGAGAAAGTATATTCTTGACCTACGTGCACACACGGGAAAGTTGGCAGCAAAATCTTGTAATACTCTAATGGTTCCCAAAGTGCATCTTACGAAAGATTATGGTGTTCATTTTGATTATCATGAGTAATTCAGAGCTAATTGGTAAATTAAATTATTCTAATTCGTTTGGATATTATTTTTATGGTAAGTGTTGTTAGCCAGTTCTTGTTTTTGCCTTTGATCAAGCATTGGCAAGCCTTGACATAGATTCTATGTTACTTGAAAGGTGCCCCTGAACTTGGCATATTGTATAGAAATCATAATCATACTCGTGTTAAGTGTTTTGCAGATACGAAGTATGTTGGATAAAAAAAATGATAGGAGATTGACTATAGGCTATTAAATCTTTGTTAGAGGGAACCTAGTTTTATGGACAAGTAAGAAGTGAAGAGTTATCGATCCAGTGCAAAATTTGAGTACAGAGCTATGTAATAGTCTATGTCTGAGTTTATGTGGATACATCATATTCTAATGGTAATTGGCCTAAATCATGATACACCAACAAAAATTTTGTACGATATCCGTGAGAAAATTCAAGAGAACTTTATTTCCGCCGTCTATATGAAGACAAGAGAGCAACTATCTGATTTGCTCACCAAGGCATTGCATGAATCTTGAGTTCATCAGCTTTGTAACAATAGTTAGGTAATGATCAATATATATGCTCTAAATTTAGGGGGAGTGTAACAGAATATGTATATAGACTTCATACCTTTTAAAGCACATAGTGTTATTAATATAGCAGATTTATAGGAATTTGCAGATTTGTAGGAATCACATTTCTTTTCCTAAGATATAACACAATCTATTTTATTTATACATTGCTAGCTAATGGAATAAATAATCTTCTTCCATGTGATTACAATATTAATTGTATCGGACCTAAATATAAGCTTAGAGATGAAATACAATAAACAAAGATTGTTATAATGCAATAACATGAAAGGCATCACATTATTCGATAGAGTTCCAAGCAGTCATGCATGTGTACAGAGGGAGTTTAAAATGTGAACTGACAGCCATGAAGTTTCAATTAACCTTAAACACAAAGAGGGAAAGAATAAAACTCTGACATACTGATAGACCTTACTGTTGATATACAAAATAAGGAAAATATACTGCTGTTTCACACTAGATTCACTGATATTACAACAATCACGAGTACACTACTAATATTATTAATCACATTCTAAGGCAATAATAAACTTAGTTATACAATCATAAATATCACAGCCTTTCTAAACATTCGAGAGGCTAGAGACTCTCCCAGAATTCCCTTTCCTTTATTTTCTGAATATCCTCCTTTTTCACTGCCCTGCCCCAATTTGTACAGGAAAAACTACCCATTACATGTGTAACTGTCTCATGACAGTTACTAAGTTTCTTAATTGTTTATTTTGGTCTCCTGGAATAAGTTTTTATAACTTGAGGCACATCATTACCCTTCCCTATAAGAATCACCTTGTCCTCAAGGTGAAAGTTTGGAAATTATTGATCGATGATTGCATATTCCTCCCAAGTATTCTGAAAGTCTGATAGGTTCCTCCACTTGATTAGCACTTCCAATTTTCCATTGATTAGCTTCCTGATCTGTCTCACTGCCTCAGGCTCAACTTGAAGCTCAAATTCTTGGGTAAGAAATGGAGGTAGGTTTTGAGCAGAAGTAGTTGGAAGCAAGCATTCCCTCAATTGTGAAATATGAAACACTGAATGAATGTGTGTTCCAACTGGTAACTCCAACCTATAAGCTACGGGACCAATATTTTCCAAGATCTTGTAAGGACCATAAAAACGGGGACTGAATTTTGCATTGATATTCTTAGCCAAAGAACGTAGTTTGTAGGGCCGAAGTTTGAGATATACTACTTCACCAATCTCAAAAGTTAGTTTTCTACGATGTCGATCAACTTGATTCTTCATTCTTTGTTGTGCTTGTAACAAATGTTCTTTGAGTTCGGTTAAGATCAGATTTCTAGTACGCACCTGCTCATTTACTTCTTCAACCGCTGAAGTAGTGTCGTCCATGTGAAAAATTGATGATGGGTCCCTTCCATATAATGCTTTAAAGGGTGTCATACCTGCAGATCTATTAAAGAATGTGTTAAACCAATACTCAGCCCAAGATAACCAGTGGGACCATTCTTTAGCATTTTCTCCTGCCATACAACGGAGATATGTCTCTAAACTCCTATTCACAACTTCTGTTTGCCCATCAGTTTTTGGATGATAGGAAGAGCTATACCTTAAGGTAGTGCCTGCTAGCTTGAATAGTTCCTTCCAAAAATGGCTTATGAAAAAAACGGTCACGATCAGACACAATAGACTTAGGAAATCCATGTAATTTAACCACTTCCTTAATGAAAACAGCTGCTACATCTTTTGCATTAAAAGGGTGTGCAAGTGGAATAAAATGGGAATACTTAGTAAGACGATCCACCACAACCAAAATAGTATCAAACCTATGTGATTTAGGAAGTCCAGTAATGAAATCCATACTTACATCCTCCCACACATGATGAAGTATAGGTAAAGGTTGGAGTAACCCTGCCGGATTCAAAGTTTGAGACTTGTTCTTTTGACAGATTTCACACCTAGCAACAAAGTCTTGCACATCCCTCTTCATACCTTCCCAGTAGATATTCTCGTACAGCCTTTTATATGTGATAAGATACCCCGAATGGCCTCCAATAGGAGATTAATGAAACTCTTTCAATAGCCCAGGTATTTGAGATGATCCTTTTGGCAAAACCAAGCGCCCCTTATATAGTATACATCCATTCTTCAAACTGTAGTTGTCATCTGATTGTTGTCCTGAAATTGACTTTTGCAAAATAGAAGACATTTTGGTCTCTCGTTGTACTTTGTGGTCCCATTCCTCCTTGTCTTTATATTGCCAAATCGAAAATGCATATAACTCTGAAGAGTCCCCGCGTCTTGACAATGAATCAACCACTTTATTTTAAACACCCGGTTTGTACTTGATATCAAACTTATAACCCATGAGCTTGGAAACCCATTTTTGTTGATTCTCATCCATAACCCTCTGTCCTAGAAAACATTTAAGGGCTTTTTGGTCAGTTTGATAGATGAAATGATGGCCTAGAAAATAGTGATTCTATCTTTTGACAACCAACACAATAGCCATTAGCTCTCGTTCATATACCGAACATTGTTTCGCTTTGGAAGAAAGCATTCAACTAAAATAGGAAATAGGTTTACCATTTTGCATCAAAACTGCACCAACACCAAATCCAAAAGCATTAGCTTCAATTACAAATGGTTGAGAAAAGTTTGGCATCGCTAAAACAGGCACTTGAGTCATCGCCAACTTCAATGCGTCAAAAGCTTGTTGAGCGCGTTCTTCCCATGAAAATGCATCTTCTTTTAGTAAATCAGTTAAAGGGGCAGCAATCTTACCATAATCTTTGACAAATTTTCTGTAATATCCCATGAGTCCCAAAAATCCCCGCAAAGACTGTATATCTCTAGGACTTGGCCAAGATATCATGCTATCAATCTTGGAGGGGTCAATCTGCACTACTTCAAAGGAGATGATATGACCCAAATATTCAAGTTTAAGATGACCAAACGTGCATTTCTTCTTGTTGATTACCAGCTGATTCTGTTTGAGAATATCCAAAACAACCTTCAAATGCCCCAGATGTGAAGCATAATCCTTACTGTAAATCAAAATATCATCAAAGAATACTAAAATAAATTTCCGCGAATGGTCCTTGAAAATATCATTCATCAGCAATTAAAAAGTTGAGGGTGCATTGGTCAAACCAAATGGCCAAATGGCATGACCATAAACTCATAATGTCCCTAATGAGTGTGGAAGGGTGTTTTTGCTTCATCTCTAGCTTGAATGCGTATTTGATGATAACCCGACTTAAGATCCAACTTGGAAAATATTGTGTCTCCCCCTAGCTCATCAAGTAACTCATCAATGAATGGTATTGGAAATTTGTCGTGGATCATGATATCATTAAGAGCCCGATAATCCACGCAAAATTGCAAACTTTCATCCTTCTTCTTAACTAGTAATACTGGACTAGAATATGGACTAGTACTAGTTTTAATAATTCCGGCAGCCAGCATCTCTTTGACCAAACGCTCGATCTATGATTTTTGAGAATGAGGATATCGATATGGACGAATGTTTGGTGGTTGTGCTCCAGATTGAAGAGTAATAGCATGATCCCAATAACGACGTGGTGGAAGGCCTAAGGCCTCCTCACTTACTTCTGGATAATTATATAATAATTTCTCAATCTCCTTTGATGTTATTGCTTCTTCATATTCGGTTATTGTTACCTGATTCAACTCGACCAGAAATCCTTGGTTTCCTTTCTTTAACAAATTAGTCATGGCTTTCAGTGACACTATTGTTCGAACCATGGTTGGATCCCCTCGAAGCGACACCAATCTTCCTGCGTCTTTGAATTTCATGGTAAGAAGTTTCCAATTCACCCTCATATCTCCTAATGTGGCTAACCATTCCATCCCTAATACTATATCAGTTCCCCTCAATTCAAATAGAAAATATTGTTGGTTGATTTGGACTCCTTGCACGTCTATTCTTACCTCTTTGCATACTTCACTCCCACTAACCTGCTGACCATTACCAATTGTTACTTCAAATCCTTTGGTCTTCTTAATAGGTAATTGCAGATGATGAGCGAGGGTGGATGATATAAAATTATGGGTAGCTCCACTATCGACCAAAATTATCACATCGTGTCCATGAATCTTCACCACAAGTTTCATTGTTCCATCAGATGCTTCGTTTATAGATGCTGACACTTTTTCAAATTCTTCACGAAACACGGTAAATGTGCTAACCTGCTTCAAACCCATTAAGACAGCATATTGATTGATTTTTTGAGAATGATGATATCGGTTCAACAACTCTCTTTTGAAGTCTTCCCAGGTTAACATTTGTCGTTGAAATTCCATCGAATAATACAAATTTAAGGCTTTTCCTTCCAAACAAACACCTGTTGCATGTAATCTTTCCGCTTCAGAAATTTCATTCACGGTAAAATATCACTCAACTCTGAAAATCCATCCCAAAGGATCCTCTCCTTCGAATATTGGTAGTTGTAACTTTCGGAACTTCTTCCTATCTTTTTCTCCAGCCCAGTTGACATTGCTTCCCTTTTCTTGATTTTCGACGGATCTGGTTTGAGAAAGGGATGCTTCTGCCATCATAGTTCTCCCTTGTACTTCAATTCTAGCAAGAGTCTCTGTCATTTCTTGAAACCATCCTTCCAGTTGTCTGATATATCTTCTCTTACCCCTGTCAAATTTGTCTCCACTTGTTCAACTCATCCCTCCATTCTACTCACCATCCCTGAACGTTACTGCTCTGATACAAATTTGATAGACCTTACTGCTGAAATTCAAAATAAAGAACAAATCTTACTGTTTCAAACTATATTCACTGATATTACAACAATCACGAGTACACTACTAATATAATAAATCACATCCTAAGACAATAATGAACTTAGTTATACAATCGTAAAGATCACAGCCTTTCTAGACATTCGAGAGGCTAGAAACTCTCCCAGAATTCCCTTTCCTTTATTTTCTGAATATCCTCCTTTTTCACTGCCCTGCCCCTATTTCTACAGGAAAAACCACCCATTACATGTGTAACTGTCTCATGACAGTTACTAAGTTTCTTAATTGTTTATTTTGGTCTCCTGGAATAAGTTTTTATAACTTGAGGCATATCACATTCTTTAGTATTTATTTTTCCAGTTAAGAGCTCTGTGGTTATGCTAGTCTTAAAAAGTATAAAGTACCATATTTTGATGATTTGCAGGGATTTGGTGTAGCATTGTGCACAACTTCTAAGGTGGTAGAGAAGTCATGAAATTAATTGTGTCAGTGCAAAATTCTTTTTTAAGAGACGAATGATAATACGCAAAGGTGGCCATATATAAATTACATGAAAAGCATATAATTATAAAGACTATCCAATAAATTTTCCAAGACTCAACTCTATTGAGGCTTCCAATATAAATTGAGGTAAACGGGTCATTGTGAAAGTAATTATCTGGAGAGTTAATGGGAAGGGGAAAATATATTGTTAAAGGTATTTCGGGAGCAGTAAAGTGGAAAATATTTGGGGAGAGAGGAAAAATGCAGCAGTTAGTGTGTTTTTCTTTAAAAAAATCCTCAGGACGAAAATACATTGTATGGGAATAGCTTAACATTTCAATCCAAGTAAAAGAATGTCATATCAAACTAGTGGGGTGTTGTTCTTTTGTAAAACACAAACAAGGTGATTCAATAGGAAGATTGTAGAATTAAGGGTATAACATAATGAGAGACTTTGATGCGACAGTAGTAAAGTCATGTTTGTTCATGCTAAAGTGCAGGTTACCATAATGATCCTTAGAGGGTGTGGCTGGTGCATTGAAATAAGTAAAAGTCTATGTTCGTAACCTGAGAATCTGTTTGATTGTAACGCCTGCTGATTTAATAATGGGTTGATGAAAAAAATCGCGACTGCCAACAATTTTAAATATGGTTAGTATCTTTTGTTATCTTGTATACATTGAATCTTTTGAGGTATCCTCCGATGACTAAGCCGATGTCGTTATCTCTTCCCTCCCACCTACAATTGTTACTACCGACGACCTATACAATGATTGTACACGATAAAACATGTTGTTGCCGCTAGGAACCTACATTGATGTTGAGTTAGATTTTAGGGTAGACACCACAACAACAAACAACAGTGATGTACCTAATAAAGGTAAAGTGTCTAATGTAACTCGGTGTAAGTTGTAGATTAAGAGAATAATTACGCCTATGCGTCGGGTGAGCCTTGATAGGACGAAGTGGTTTCCAAAGGATTAGAGGTTTGAAATAAAATTTTGTACCTCTAGAGACACCGCAAGGAAAAAAGATAAATACTATTTTGAACCGGTGTCCGGAGTAAATTTAGGTCAAAGATGTGGGTCATTTCCTGAAAACAGGTCGCAGGCGCAATAGGAAAAAATTGAACTTCAACTGTGATGCTGAAACACCACGTGAGGACAAAAAAGCAGAAGAAGAGTTGCTCTAAATAGGAAAAAGAATGATGATTAATTGTCTCAGTTAGTGCAGTTACTTCACAAAAGAAGTTGTTTTACTTTGTACAACATTTGATCCATCTTTAGTAGTTATTTTGTAGGAGTTAGTTTGTACATTAAGTAGTGTATTCAACATAGGAACATGTGCTAGCAAATTAACTTTTCCATTTCCATCATTTAAATGAATAAGCTCAGTATTTATTCTGATGTTCAACATCTATCATCTATTTCTAAAAGCAAAAGCAACATATCAATTTTGCCTGCAATATATAAACAAGTGCAAAATATAATGATTGTCTTGAATGATCTAAAATTTTCTAGGGTGCTTATTTTTATGCTTTTAGTTGAGCATTACTTGGATAATGTCGCCTTGGTAGCTGCATTAGTAGAGCCAGTGCGCACAGACGCTTCACCAATTTGTCTCTTTCTCTTTCATCAGTTATAACCACGAATGCAATGGTCACATCACCATCATTGATATTTTGGAATTTCTAGACGAGGAAGTTACTCCTCGGAGTTACTGCCTTATCCAAAAGGTAAACAAATAATCATATCCTTCTTTGTAATTTAAACAATATATCAATTGTATAACAAATAAAAGACCAACAAATATATTGTAATATTTCCTTGTCTAATCCAATTGAGGAGTTAATTTCTCAACTAGTTGCTCAACTACTAGTTATTATCTCAGAATTAATCACTTGCTTTATTGAAAAATGAAATCATTAAGAAAGATGACTATGTTGGCTGTATTTTGTGACAAGCACTATCAACTTCTCATAACTTGAGTTTAATTATTTCAAAGTAAGGACATGCTTCGGTCTAAGACTCTTGATTACTCACTTGTTACTTTTTTGAACAACATTCTTTACTACAACACTGATTCTTGTTTACTATTTTGATTACTTTCTTTCTTGCTCTCTTACGTAGTTACATAATAAATGTACCACATTTATTTATCGGAGGAGATGGAAGAATCTATAGAGATACTCTTCTAAAATTTTACTAGATGTCGTTTTCTAGAAATACTTTTTCTAGAACATTTATAGACTTTTTTCTCTAGAATACTCATTCTATAGATATTTCATCAATTTTCTACTAGTCTGAAATATTTTATATTTTTCTTAAGTTATCTTAAATAAATAATTAATTTTTGATGAATTCTTAATACACCCCCTCGACACCAACCTAATGTTTTTCTTTGCTTTAGCTGTGAGCTATTCCTCAAAATCTGCAAACATCATGGCATCCATGATCTTTGAGAATCTTGAACTTTGTTGGATTATTCTGATCCCTACTCATTGAAGCTTATTCAGAGGTAGTAGTATCTTTAATATTGACCACCTCTGATATAGTTGCATCAATATATATGGTGTTTGAGCATTTCACTCGTGCCATCCATTTTAGTTTCGGTTGCAAAGAATGTTTGGAGTCTGTCTTGAAACTATTAAGGAGTTTCATGTACTAGTTTTCCATGGACTCTTATTTTCACATTTTGATGATATCTTCTTTGTATGTGAATAATATTATTCACATACCTCTTGTTCTAGTTCTACCTCATGTCCTTGTCCTTATTCTTCAAGTTTATATTGTATCTTTTGCTCCAATTCATATTTAATCTGGCGGGGAAACTTTTTTGAACTACCATGTTTGTGCTGTATCAACTACCACATAAGTTTTTTAGGACTGCATTACATATATTAACTGTAACACTAACAACTTGAGATAGTTGCTTGTGAGAAACTATATGAACATATATTTCACTTGCAATGAAGAGGAGGAGCTTATGACCTTGTCACTATAACAAAGAAATGAGATTGCACTAGCATCTTTAAGTGAGAAAATAGTCGGTTATGAAAATTAGTGGAGATGAGAAAAAGTTCATCAACATAAGTGAGTAAAAAGATGGTAAACTAGTGGTGACCGCAAATAATTTAAAAAGGCCAATAAGTCGTATTATAAATACGATGTCCGTGTCACATCACAACTCAACACGAGTGGAACTTCAAAATATCCACCATGTTCTAGGTACAAAAAGAACTTACTTTTGTGTAATAAAACTTACTATATGTGTCACAATTAATAGCTTCAAGGAACTATATTGTGTTCAGATAGGATGCCTTAAAGGTATATCAAATTAATCTTAAAAGTAGAAAGCCCACTAAAGATTTATGAGAAACTATTGATAACATAGATAAAATGTCACTCTAACAACTTGAGATAGTTGCTTTTATTTAGATTCTCGAAACTATTGAAAGTGCTAGCGAAATCCACAATTGTAGCCTGTAGGATATCCTTTCTTTATCCACCAGACTCTCTGGTCCACATATTGTATATTTTGGGTTAAGGACAATCAATTGCTCATAACTTATATTTTATTATTGTAAAGTAGGGATTCAATTAGGTCCTACAATTGTTACACACAATATTTCTTGCAATCACACTCTATCAACTCTCTCTTATTTCTCTCTAACTTGTTGTTTTCTATCTTTCTTACATGCTTTTGGAACTTACTTTCTTTTTTGGTTACCAATAATAATTATGGAACACCTCTGTTTATCCGAGGTGAGGGAAGAATCTTAAGGGAGATACACACTACTCTCTTCTAGAATATTCCTACCTATATTTTTTTAGAAGTGCCTTTTCTGGAATATTTCAAGACTTCTCTCTGTAGAATACTCATTCTAGAGATCTTCCTACAATTCTCTATAACTCCGGAATATTCTACATTTTTCTGCACTCTTCTTAAATAAATAATTAAGTTGGTGATGATTAACTAGACAAAATAATAACTATTAGTGTAGCTGAGTAATCGACTGAGAAATCAACGCACTAATAGTGCAAAGCAAATTGAATCCTTTCCCATAAGCCCCTTTCATTTTTATCTGGATATGAATAGTATTGTGCAAAAAAAGGGAACTTTCTCACGAGTATCATGAAGACAGAACTAAAGCTAGCTTCAATACACAAGCCTAAATAAACTTCTATAATGTATTTGAAAACAAAAAATTCAAATTCAAAAGGAGGGATATGCAATGATTATTTATTTCACAATAATTTTAAGATCAACCAAAGATAGTGAATATATACATACACATCTTGGAATTAATACTATAAGTGAAACAAAAAATGGAAAACTCACCCATGCATATAATTAAGTCATAAGATTGATTTTAAATGAATTGATACTTGGAAATACTATGTGACTGTACACAAGGTAACATAAGAGACTAACCATATCGAATAAATGATTGTAGTTATCATTTTATATAAATGACAATGGAGATTAATATCAATAAATATACAATTACCTTGAGCTCTGATTTGAGGATTTTGGATCACTTGTCATTACAAGCTCCTTAAACTATGCTTGTCAGCTCGTCCTATTATTTAAAATGACAACCTATATTGAAAATTCAATAAAATATTTGGAGATATTGTCACATGTATTTTCATGATAACAAATTAATTTATATACCTACATGAATAAATATTATTTGTAAAAATCTCTACCATAAAAATATAAATAGATATAATTTGTATGCACCTATTTATTCAAAGTTATTTAATACAAAATCTAATATATTTGATGCAATAAAAATGACATGATTGACACACCCTAGTATATACACTCCATTTTAGTGAGTTATGTTTGAAAGTCTTTCATGGAATAATATTTAGAACCATATTCTCAAATTAGTTCTTTACATCAACCCATCCTTAATTCAACAAGTGTTACAAGCAAATAAATTCATGAACAAGCTTAATGGACCGACCATATAACATATAACAATTGATTTGAAGATATTCAGGGTTTTCTAAGCGAATATACTTGAATTTGAAAGATATAAAAGCTGAAGTTTAGAAAATTTTGAAAATTCACTTAAAATCATGATAATACAATCAAGCTTGCCAAATTCATATCAGATCTAAATAGAAGTCATTCAAAACAATTGAAAAACAAAATTATGATTTTGATACACCCAAAAGATATACTTCATATATAATACAATCAATGATTTAATCGTAATCATTGTAAAACTATGAGTAAACTAAAACTAAAAAAAACTACGAAAAGAAAAAAAAACCAAAAAAAGAGAAACACAAAATTAGTAAATGACATCACAAAAAGCATTTCATTATAAGAGAAATCATAAATACAATCAATAATAAAGAAACATAAAAAAAGAGGAAAAAGAATTAGATTAAAACATCTTACTGGAAAAAAAAATCAAAAGTAAAGAGAAAAGATATACCTTTCACCTGAATTGAGATCTCAGATTAGATGAAGAACAAGCTCGATCCAAGACTAAAGCAACATTAATGATGACCAAGAGCAAGTTGATTCATTCAAGGTGGGAACATATCAGGTTATCAGGTGAAAGGAAAGGGGAGTTAAGTGGAGTGAAGGATAAGGAAACCCTAATCTAAAGGAACATGTATATAGGGAGAAAGTTAATGGCTTTTTGGGCCTGGGTTGGCCTTTTACTTTGGTTTTTTAATTGGATTTGGGTAATAGGCCCATATTATAGATATACTAAATTCTTAATTTATTTAAAAAAAATATTTTCACCCAAAAAAGAAAGATATCTCTAGATTAGAACACCCACTTTTCAACATAAATTGAAGAACTAAAAACATCCAGATTAATTCGAATGGAATTCAAGGTTGAAATAAAGAGAAAACCATAAGAAGAATTACCCAACCCATGATTTAGAGTCGGCTGTTGTAGTATTTTCTTTGAAAATATTACGCTATTATCTTTATGGTGTTGATGTGGATGTGTTCAATAATAAAAAGAGTTTTAAGTATGTGTTCACTTAGAAAGAGTTTAATCTCATACAAAGGAGGTGGTTAGATTTACTCAAGAATTATGAAATGATCATTCTATATCACCCAGGTAAGGCTTATGTTGTTGCTAATTCATTGAGTATTTTCTATGGCAACCACCACCCATTTTGAGGAAGATAAGGAAGAGTTAGAATATAGATGTGCATAGAATTGCATGATTCAGAGTTCTATTAATGGATTCCATAGAAGGAGGAATAGTGGTGATGAATGAGTTTGAGTCATCATTAGTGTCAGAAGTAAAAGACAAGAAATACCAAGACCCCATTTTGCTTGAGTTGAAGTCAAATGTTCATATGGAAAAAGTATTAGCTTTTCAACAAGGGGGATATGGTGTATTCAGATATCAAGGTAGTTTATCTGTACCAGTGTTGGATGAACTCCAAGAGAGAATCATGGAGGAAGCTTCGTGCTCCAGACATCCATTCATCCATATTTCCTAATGATGTATCATGATTTGAAAGAGGTGTATTGGTGGAATAGTATTTAGAAGGGAATTGTAAAATTTGTTTCTGAGTGTCAGAATTTCCAACAAGTTAAACTAGAACACCAAAGGTCCGATGGTTTGGCTAAGAATATAGAAATTCAGGATTGGAAAGTGGGAGATGATTAATATGAATTTTATCATAGACTTGCCAAGGTCTCGTAGGCAGATGATTTTTTTGGGTGATTGTCGATAAAATGATAAAATCAATCTTTCGGTAAAGACTACCCATTCAGCAGAAGATTATGTCAAGTTATATATTCAAGAGGTTGTAAGACTTCATGGAGTTCGAGTCTCCCTAATTTTAGAGAGGTGCACAATTTATGCACAGTTCTAGAAATCTTTTCAGAAAATTTTGGGTTCAAAGGTTAACTTAAGTATTGCCGTTCATCCTCAAACAGATGGGCAAGCATAACCCACTATTCTGACCTTAGGATATGTTGAGGGAATGTGTGATTGGTTTCAAATGTAATTGGAAGGACCTACCTCTCATTGAGTTTGCGTACAACAATAGTTAGCACTCTAGTATCCAAAATGCTCCATATGAATCTCTTTATAGGAGAAGATTAAGATCTCCTATTGGATGGTTTGAAGTTTGTGAAGCATGGTTAGTAGGATTAGATTTTGTTCATAAAGCAATGGAGAAGGCTAATGTAACACCCCATAGCCAAAAGAGACCAAAAATCAGTTTTTTTAGAAAAAACAGCAGGTACAACTGACGTGACCATCTACGGACAATAGCCTGACCCATCCTGCACAACCGTCGATGAGATCAGAAACTCCCAAAAATCTCAGCCCAGGAAAATTAGTTAAGTGTTGGTTGTCAGACGGACTTACGGCCTGTAGGTTAGACTATGGTCCATAGTACATGAACGTCGATTGAGAACCCCTTCATGCACTCTCTGACAAGCAGCACGGTCCGTAGATGGACCCATGGTCCGTAGGCCTAACCGTAGGTGGGAACTAGCATACAGTTAAGGGGGAAATGCATTTGGGTCAACTTCAAATGATCATAACTCTTAGAAAAAATGAATTAGGTGTCCCATGACCTACCCACAGATATATAATTGAATTATCTTTCTATAGCAACCGACCTTGCTAAAATCAGACCTTTGAGTAAAACGTTATGCCCGTTTTAGTAAAGGCATGTCGAACAGGCACAACCGACGGACCAACCGACGGGGCGTGGATCCACCTACGGACCTTCTGTCCTGGCCGTAGGTAGGTCCGACAACAACTTTCCCAAGGGTCTTTTGGTTCTTTCCCACTTCGTTTAAATCAGAATATACGCCGTTTTGACCCTAAATCATCAGATTTTAGTCAGTTTAATCTTAGAAACATAATTAAAACATATCTAAGTCAAATCATTAAATCAAACTTAGAAAATTAGAAGCAAGAGAGGAGAAAAAGCTCAAGAACCCTAGTTCAAGAACGCCACAAGCTCCAACAGTTCCAGCCCAGAAACTTAAGTATTTTTCCGTGGATTTCATCACCAGGTATGTGGGTTTTCACTAGTGGGTTCCTTTCACCCATTGGGTCCCTTGTTTTCAGTAAGTTTTTTATTCTCTTATCATGATTAAATCTAGGGTTTCTAAAACTTAAATAGAACTTCAAGAATTTATTAAATATATGCTCCAAATCAGATTATCATGTTATTACTCAGATTATAGCATGAATTTCAGAACCCTATCTTTGTAATTCTTTAGTTTTTGAATTACACATGGTAGGTAAGATATTTCAGACACTTCAGATATAAATGCCTCAGTTATAAATGCATAATTACCAGATTAATTGTTGCATTCTCAGTTTGCATGTTCAATTTCGATCTATCCAGTATTTACAAAAACTCAGACATAATCCGTTAGTTTACAGAATTCATTGGGAGTAGCATAATACAGATTTGGACTAGGGTTTAGCGTACCCAATAGTCCTATAACTACTAGCCAAGTAGGTTGTAAGTCTTCTCTATGGGAAATCAGTTTAGTGATCACGCCAGCATGCCTTTATACCTTTGGTAGGGTATATTGGGTCCTCTCGATGGGGCGTATACATCGGATTACACATTTAGCTCATGTGGTTTTATTATCGATTAGGAGTAGCTCCCACAGATCAGTCAGACTCTTTGCATTGACCATTTATCAGTATATTCAGTATTTAGTTTCAGCATGTTATAAATTGGTCATTGCATTCAGTTAGCTCAGATATTGAGTATATTATGTTTCGATTATTATACTTGCTTTTCTGCTTGTTCAATTATGTCTTATTTCAGCTTTACTCTATCCTACATACTCAATACCATTCAAGTACTGACGCGTACGTGCGCTACATCTTCTCATGATGTAGGTTCAGGTTCTCAGCATCCAAATCACCCATAGATCGATTTACGATCTCCAGTTCAACAGATTCAGTGGTGAGTCCTCATTCTCCGAGGAAAACAGTCATGAGTTTCATTTCATTATTTAGTCTTTTAGTTTCAGTTTTTGCTAGATTTAGTTGGGGCTTGTCCTAGTATTTCTAGTCAGTCAGAGGCTTATTTCAGACATAGTTAGATTCAGCTTAGTATTGACTTAATATTTCTTTTGTATTAAACTCATTGTTTTCAAATATCTAAGTTATAGAATATGGGTATTCCCTATCTTTTCAGATTAAATTATGATTTAGCTTCCGCATCAATTTATAATCTTTAGTATGCTGCTGATTATGTCAGCAGGGTTAGCTTGGGATCACTTGTAGTTCTTAGTTCTGTGTCCGCATCTTGAGGGTAGCTCGGGGCGTGAAAAAACTTGGTATCAGAACACTAGATTTAAGAGTCCTAGAATGTATGATAAGCCGCACTAAGTAGAGTCCTTTTCATGGGTGTGAAGTGAACCACATCTAATGAGAGGGAGGTTATGAAGTGTTTTAGGAAATCTTCACTTTGTTGTTACTCTTATCGTGCGTAAGGTATGATCTTATTCCATTCTAACTTGACGTTTTACATTTTATATCATGCCTCCTCGTAGAGCTAATGCTAGGAATGCGAATGCCAGGAATACAAATGCAGCTCCTCCAGTCCCAGATCAAGAAGTCTCCAATTTTGAGTTCAGTAATGCCATACAAATGTTGGCTTAGAGTATGACTAACCAGAACAATCGGGTTCATGGTCATGTGAATGAAAATGGTGGATCAGTAGCAGCAAGGGTCCGTGACTTTATTAGGATGAATCCGCCTAAGTTCTTAGGATCACAGACTAATGAGGATCCTCAGAATTTCTTGGATGAGATTAAGAAGATCTTTGAGGTAATGCAAGTCACTAGGAATGATCGGGTCGAGTTGGCATCATACTGGATCATATATGGTACACTTAGTGGAAGGAGAATAGGGGTGCAAATGCATCTCCTATCACTTGCTTTAGTGAGACTTTTCTTGATAGGTTTTTCCCAATAGAGTTGAGAAAAGCAAAGGCTCAGGAATTGAAGAACTTGAGCCAGGGTAACATGACAGTCTAAGAGTATGGGCTGAAGTTTAACCAACTCTCCAGGTATGCTCCTCACATGGTTGCTGACTCCAGGGCTCAGATGAACAAGTTTTTGTATGGACTGTCGGATTTGGTGAAAATTGAGTGCAGAAATGCTATGTTACTTGGAAATAGGAACATCTCTAGGGTTATAACTCATGCTCAACAGGTTGAGGGTGATAAGCTTAGGGAACAGGCTAAGGAGAATAAGAAGGCTAGGACTGGGAACTATGACTATTCTCAGCAGAAATCGGGTGGTGGAAATCGCTCGCAGAGTCAGCAGATGTTTTCAGCTCCAGCCCCTTCATCGGCTAGTGTTCCATCCTCTAAGAACAGGTGTGACCAGAAGGGTAGATCACATGGATCTAAGTCTCATAGAAGTATTTCAGGCAACAAGACTTACCGCGCTTGCCCTATGTTTGGTAAGAACCATCCAGGCGAGTGCCATGCAGGAAAGGAAGAGTGTTTTGGGTGCGGTCGGTCTGGTCACAGTTTGAGGGACTGTCCTTCTAGACAGGGTCAATGAGGTGGTAATGGTAGAGGTCAGTCTACAAATTCAGCAGCACTAGCAAGTAGCCCAACTCAGCAGGGTAACTCATCTGGTAGAGGTGGCGGTCAGCGCCAGAACATGTTGTATGATCTTTAGGCTCGCCAGGATCTGGAATGTTCTCCTGATGTAGTTACTGGTATGTTACGAGTTTTTGACCTTGATGTTTATGCATTGTTAGGTCCAGGGGCTAGTCTTTCTTTTGTAACTTCATACATAGCAATCCAATTCAATGTTAGTCCAAAAACTCTCTCAGAACCTTTCTCACTATCTACTCCAGTCGGTGTCCCAGTTATAGCTAGACGAGTATACAGAAATTGCCCTGTCACAGTCTCTCAGAAAGTCACCTCAACAGATCTAGTAGAGTTAGAAATGGTAGACTTCGATGTCATTCTAGGCATGGATTGGTTACACTCATGTTATGCCTCAGTCGATTGCAGAACTAATATTGTTCATTTTCAGTTTCCAAACGAACTAATCTAAGAATGGAAAGGTAGTAGCTTAGCGACTATGGGTCGATTTATTTCATACCTTAAGGCCAAAAAGATGATCTCAAAGGGTTATCTCTATCATCTAGTTCTGGTTAAGGATTCTAGCTCTGAAACCCCAACTATTAATTCAGTTCCAGTAGTCTGTGAGTTTCTTAAAGTGTTTCCAAAAGATCTTCCTGGAGTCCCTCCAAAAAGGGAAATCGTCTTTGGAATTGATCTCCTTCCAGATACGCAGCCTATTTCTATTCCTCCTTACAGAATGGCTCGAGCGGAGCTTAAGGAATTGAAAGAGCAGTTGAAAGACCTTTTAGATAAGGACTTCATCAGACCTAGTATTTCACCATTGGGTGCACCAGTGTTGTTCGTGAAGAGGAAAGATGGTTCTCTCAGAATGTGCATTGACTATAGACACTTGAACAAGGTCACAATCAAGAATAAGTATCCCATCCCCAGGATTGATGACTTGTTATACCAACTTCAGGGTGCTAGCCATTTTTCAAAGATAGACCTCAGACCGGGTTATCATCAACTTAGAGTCAGAAACAGTGACATTCCAAAAACAACATTCAGAACTCGGTATGGTCATTATGAATTTGTAGTTATGTCATTTGGATTAACCAATGATCCTGCAACTTTCATGGATTTGATGAACAGAGTGTCCAAACAGTACTTGGACTTGTTCATTATTGTCTTCATTGATGATATCCTCATTTACTCTAGGAATAAGGAAGAACATGCGAGTCATTTGAGAATTTTTCTACAGACTCTCAAGGATCGCCAGTTATTCTCTAAGTTTAGCAAATATGAGTTTTGGTTACAATCTGTTGCTTTTCTTAGTAACATTGTATCTAGCAAAGGGATCTGAGTAGATTCACAGAAGATAGAAGCAGTGAAACAATGGCCTAGACCTACCTCTGCTACAGATATCAGAAGTTTCTTAGGTCTAGCGGGTTACTACAGAAGTTCGTGGAAGGATTTTCATCCATGGCCTCACCATTGACTAGGTTAACACAGAAGATGGTCAAGTTCCAATGGTCATATGATTGTGAGAAAAGCTTCGCAGAATTGAAAACTAGATTGACTACAGCTCCTTTCTTGACTCTAACATAGGGTTCAGATGGTTATGTGATCTATTGCGATGCATCTAGAGTTGGCCTTGGTTGTGTGTTGATCCAACGAGATAAGATTATAACTTATGCTTCTAGACAGCTTAAGGTGCATGGGAAGAACTATCCCACTCATGACCTCGAGCTTGCGGCAGTCGTGTTTGCACTCAAGATATGGAGACACTACTTGTATGGTGTTCATATAGATGTGTTCACTGACCATAAGAGCCTTCAGTATGTGTTCACTCAGAAGAAGTTGAATCTTCGCCAGAGGAGATGGCTTGAGTTCCTTAAGGATTATGATATGAGTGTGCATTACCATTCTGGTAATGCGAATGTAGTAGCAGATGCTCTTAGTAGATTATCTATGGGTAGTGTAGCCCATGTTGAGGAACAAAAGAAGGAGCTAGTGAAGGATGTTCACAGGCTTGCTCGCTTGGGAGTTCGCCTTATGAGCATATCAAACAACGGTGTAACAGTTCAGAATGGGGAAGAATCATCTTTGGTAGTGGAGATTAAGGAAAAGCAAGACAGTGATCCAATCTTGCTTGAACTTAAGGGTACAGTCAATAACCAGAGAGTGGACGTTTTGTCCCAAGGGGAAGATGGTGTAATTCGCTACCAGGGTAGATTGTGTGTTCCTGATGTGGGCGAGTTGAGACAACATGTTCTTGAAGAAGCCCGTAATTCTAGGTATTCTATTAATCCAGGTGCCACTAATATGTACCGCGATCTGCGGGAAATCTATTTGTGGAATGGCATGAGGAGGGATATAGCAGACTTTGTGAGTAAGTGCCCCAATTACTAGCAAGTCAAGATAGAACATCAGAAACCAGGAGGTATGACTCAAGAGATCGACATTCCTACTTAAAAGTGGGAAGTGATCAATATGGATTTCATCACAGGGTTACCGCGTACTCGCATACAACATGACTCCATTTGGGTGATAGTTGGCAAGATGACTAAGTCTTCTCGCTTTTTGGCGTTGAAGACTACATATTCGGCAGAGGACTATGCGAAGCTTTACATTAATGAGATTGTGAGGTTAAATGGGGTTCCTTTTCATCATCTCAGATACAGGTCCTCAGTTTACCTCTCATTTCTGGAAGTCATTTCAGAAGGGTCTTGGTACTCAAGTTAACCTTAGCACAGCATTTCATCCGCAGACGGATGGACAGACAGAGTGTACCATTAAGACCCTAGAGGATATGCTGAGCGCTTGTGTGATCGATTTCAAAGGTAGTTGGGATGATCACCTCTCTCTTATTGAGTTCGCTTACAACAATAGCTACCATTCAAGCATTCAGATGGCCCCTTATGAGGCTTTATATGGGCGTAGATATAGATCTCCTGTTGGTTGGTTTGAAGTAGGTGAAGCACCTTTGATAGGTCCAGATTCAATCCTTCATGCTATGGATAAAGTGCAACTCATTACAGATAGACTTAAAATAGCCCAAAGTCGTTGGAAATCTTATGTTGATGTAAGGAAAAGGGAACTAGAGTTCCAAGTTGATGATTGTGTTTTTCTGAAAGTCTCACCTATGAAAGGGGTGATGAGATTTGGAAAGAAAGGGAAGCTCAATGCTAGATATGTAGGCCCTTACAAGATCATGAAAAGGGTTAGCAAGGTGGCATATGAGTTAGAGTTACCAGTAGACTTAGCAGTAGTGCATCCAGTCTTCAACATCTCACTCTTGAATAAGTTTGTGGGTGACCCAGCCTCTATTGTGACATTAGAGAGTGTGGAGGTGAAATATAGTCTTTCTTATGAAGATGTACATGTTGAGATTCTTGACCATCGGGTTGGAAGGTTGAGAAACAAAGAAGTCGCTTCAGTCAAGGTTGTGTGGAGGAGTCAGTCCGTAGAGGGAGCTACTTGGGAAGCAGAAGCAGCCATGAAAGCCAAGTATCCTCACCTCTTTCCTTCCGATTCTGCTCTAGCTTGAGGTAATAGTTCCTCTTTATTTTTCCAGTCATTCATGCGTAAATTCAGTCTTAGAATCATGTTCCCTCAGTTTGTACTTGCATTTTCAGCGTATTTGCATGTACTCGAAAGTCAATTTAGTCAAAAACTCAATTATTAGTGTTTAGTAGTAGGGTTTTTAGCTCTCTTCATCTATTTCAACTAGTTCAGTCTTCATTCGAGGACGAATGTTCCCAAGGGGGAGATAATGCAACACCCCGTAGCCAAAACAGACCAAAAATTAGTTTTTTCAGAAAAATCTGCAGGTGCAACTGAACGTGACCATCGACGGACCGTAGCCTGACCGACGGTCCATCCTGCGCAAAAATCTCAGCCCAGGAAAATTGGCTAAGTGTTGGTCGACGGACGAATATACGGTCCGTAGGTGAGACTATGGTTCGTATTCCATGACCGTCGATCGAGACCCCCTTCACCCACTCTATGACAAGAGCCACGCATGACCATCACGGTCCGTAGATGGACCCACGGTCCATAGGCATGACCGTAGGTGGGAAATAGCACAAGTTGAGGGGGAAATGAAGTTGGGTCAACTTCAAATGGTCATAAATCTTAGCAAACAATGAATGAGGTGTCCCATCACCTACCCACAGATAGATAATTTATTATCTTTCCATAGCCACCGATCTTGCTAAAATATGATCTTCGAGTAGAAAGTTATGCTAGTTTAGTAAAGGCATGTCGAACATGCACAACCGATGGACCAACCGACGGAGCGTGGATCCACCTACGGACCGTCTGTCCTAGCCGTAGGTATGTCCGGCAGCAACTTTCACAGGGGTCTATTGGTCCTTTCTCACCTCGTTTAAACCCTAATATACGTTGGTTTGACCCTAAATAATCATATTTTAGTCAGTTTAAGACTAGAAACATAATTAAAACATATCTAAGTCAAATCATTAAATCAAAACTTAGAAAATTAGAAGCAAGAGTGGAGAAAAAGCTTAAGAACCCTAGTTCAAGAACGCCAAAAGCTCCTGCAGTTCCAGCCCTGAAACTTAAGTATTTCTTCGTGGATTTCATCACCAGGTATGTGGGATTTCACTAGTGGGTTCCTTTCACCCATTGGGTCCCTAGTTTTCAGTCAGTTTTTTATTCTCTTATCATGATTAAACCTAGGGTTTTTTGAACTTAGATAAAACTTCATGAATTTATTAAATATATGTTTCAAATCAGATTATCATGTTATTAGTCAGATTATCGCATGAATTTCAGAACCCTAGCTTTGTATTTCTTTAATTCTTGAATTACACATACTAGGTCAGATATTTCAGACACTTTAGATACATGCCTCAGTTATAAATGCATAATTAATAGATTAATCGTTGCATTCTCAGTTTGCATGTTCAGTTTCGAGCTATCCAGTAATTACAGAAACTCAAACATATATAATCCGTTAATTTACAAAATTCATTGGGAGTAGCATAATACCGAGTTGGAC
The DNA here is from genome assembly GCA_016801875.1 of Solanum sitiens. NCBI lineage: Eukaryota > Viridiplantae > Streptophyta > Magnoliopsida > Solanales > Solanaceae > Solanum > Solanum sitiens. The sequence goes on along the minus strand of JABWTJ010001182.1, from coordinate 13,453 downwards.
TAGGGTTTATCGTACCCAATAGTCCCAGAACTACTAGCCAAGTATGTTGTAAGTCCCCTCTGTGGGCAATCAGTTTAGTGATCACGCCAGCATGCCTTTATACCTTTGGCAGGGTATATACGGTCATCTCAATGGGGCGTATACATCGGACTCCATATTTAGCTCATGTGGTTTTATTATCGGTTATTAGTAGCTCCCACATATCAGTCAGACTCTTTGCATTGACCATTTATCAGTATATTCAGTATTTAGTTTCAGCATGTTATAAATTGTTCATTGCATTCAGTTAGCTCAGATATTTAGTATATTATGTTTTGATTATTATACTTGATGTTGTGCTTGTTTAGTTATGTCTTATTTCAGCTTTACTCTATCCTACACGCTTAGTACCTTTCAAGTACTGATGCATATGTGCGCTATATCTTCTCATGATGTAGGTTCAGGTTCTGAACATCCAGATAATGCATATATCAATTTCGGATATCTAGTTCAGCAGATTCAGTGGTTGGTGCTCATTCTCCGAAGACAACAGTCATGAGTTTCATTTCAGTATTTACTCTTTTAGTTTCAGTTTTTGCTAGATTTAGCTGGGGCTTGTCCCATTATTTCTAGTCAGTCAGAGGCTTATTTCAGACATAGTTAGATTCATCTTAGTATTGAGTTAATATGTCTTTTGTATTAAACTCATTATTTTCAAATATCTCAGTTATAGAATATGAGTATTCCCCATCCTTTCAGATTAAATTATGATTTAGCTTCTGCACCAATTTATATTGTTTAGATTGCTGCTGATTATGCCAGCAGGGTTAGCTTGGGATCACTTGTGATTCTATGTTCTGTGCCCGCGTCACGGGGGTATCTCAGAGCGTGGCAGCTAAAATGTTTCAAGAGAGGTTGAAAATGGCACATAGTTGGCAGAAATCCCACACTAATGTTAGGAGAAAGATAGAATTTTAAGATGATGACTAGGCATACATGAAAGTTTCACCCATGAAGGGTGCTATGAGGTTTGGTAAGATTAGAACGCTTAGTCCGTGGTATGTTAGTCCCAATAGAATTTCCAATAAGATTGATAAAGTAGCTTATGACTTTGAACTACCACAAGAGTTAGCAATGGTTCATCCAGTTTCACGTCTCCATGTTGAAGAAGTGCATGATCTTCCTTCATTGATTCTACCAACTGAAAATATTTGGATCAAGGATAGATTATCTTATACAGAGATTATGGTTCAAATTTTAGATCGCCAAGTTCGCAAGTTGAGGACAAAAGTGGTTGCATTAGTTAAAATCATTTGGAGGAACCAATTTGTTGAAGAAGCTACTTGGGAATCTGAAAAGTATATAAAGAGGATATATTAACATCTCTTTGAATCAGGGAAAATACAGACCAAGGTACTTATTCTCTTCTTAGCACTCTTTAAATTATTAGTGAGCATGTTTTTAATTGCATTTGCTTGTTGGGGGTTTGAACTTGATGTTACCACCCTTAATACAGTAAGAGTAATATCATTAGAGGACAAATGTTCCTAAGGGGGAGATAGTGTAACATCTCGCAAAATGAAATAGCTAGAAAGAAGCTAAAGACTTGAAATAATCATTTTTTGAAATAAGGAAAAATCTAGAAATTTGTTTAAGTTAGGAAAAATAATTTTTTGGTCAACTACTAACGGTCTTAACTCCTAGCTCAGGATGAGTAAGGTGAAGTTCCAGTTATGGTTGGAAAGCACTTGGAATGATCTTTTCAACGTCGTAGAGTTTGCGCAATTCTGAGTTTGTATGAGAGAGATATGCCCTTTGGAAGTTGGGTTATTCAAATAAGGAAAGGTCCGATTCGGATTTTAAGGGTTATTTTGGTCTTTTCCTTTCCCTATTTTTTTAATCAATTTTAGGTATTTAATATGGGTCAAATCAGATTTTTGTTATTTTTAGAAATTGGAATTTACGCTAGGGCTTGGAGAAAGAAGAAGATGGGAGAAATAAGAAGTATTGGAAAGATTCATCAAGATTAGTCAATTGAGTTGTGGTTTTCACTGAGGATTTATTCCTACCTGCTATGTGAGTCTTTCATAACACTGGGATTGTTCTACCATGTGCCAAACATATTTATTTCCATGGTTCCGTCCTAAAAGAGTTAGAAATTCGATGATCTTGATACCTATATTTTGATTTTTTATGTAGTTCTTGAAATTGATTGATTTGGGGAAATTTTGAGATCGTTACATCATACTATAGAGTCTTTTGAGTTAGGTTCTTCGGTTCATTTGTTGGTTATATGTATCGAAAAGGATTTTGATAAAAAGAAACGTGTTTGGGCCAATTGGGGCTGGAAAACGAAAAAGAAATTTTGTCGGACGAAATTATGGAGTGGTGGGGTGTCGCAGGCACAATTCTCAGATTTGGGAATTTTGTTTCGCATTGCAAAGCCGTCAGAGAGTGTTCTTTCTAAAAAGTTGTTTTCAAACTAAAATTTAAAAGCTTTTCCACTTCGCAGATCCACCCTCAAATTTTGATATTTTGGTGTTTTCTCATGTTAAGCTATCTAGAATTATTCCTAAATATAATGAGATATTTTCAATCACAAATAATAATTCTTGAATCCACAATTCAACTCAAGGATCAGCGAAGAGTCAGGTTAAGAGGAGTTAAGATCAATTTCAAGAAAAGTCAAGAGAGGTGAAGAGTCAAGTCAAGATAAGTCCTTAAAGTTTTTCAAAGTCTTTCACAAATCTATTAACACTGTTTTAAGATTAAAAGTTTTAAGCAAAGAGTAAAGAGTTGAGTCTATTTCTCCAAAAGCTATAAGGGAACTAAGTATTCTCGAAGAATTATTAAATGCTTCCACATTTGAGCAAGAAAAGGGAACATCGATTCCAAGAGAGCTTTTAAGCAAAGTTTTGACTAATTATCTCAAACTAAAGGAAGATGTTTTGTTTTTACAAACATATGACCTAAAGCATATTTTGGGAGTAGTTTAGCACCGATATGAGGATGTGAATTCATATTAACTCAAGTCTCCATAAGCCATATACCCATCATGGTTAGTAAAGTATCATACTTTTTTGATGAATCCTTAAGATAAGTTAGTGGATCTACTAAGTTAAGTAGATTCTATATGACATCAAAGTATAGGACAGTTTTGGAAGAGTGTGCAAGATGTTATATCACCACTTAGACTCTTATTAGTGGTTGTCATTAGAGAAACCCCGATAGAAACTATATTACATTCATATATTAGTAAAGTTAAATTTGTTACTGCTTTATCATTAACAAACGAAGTTGTCTTTTAGTTATTTTATAAGCTTTTTATACAATGCATGTGTTTTATTGCTTTACATTTGAATTATGTTATTCAAAAGTTGATAAGAGCGATGGTAAGTGTTTCGTCATGATTATTTTCAAGCCTATATCATGTTTTAGCATTCTAACTTGCATCTTATACATTCAATGTACTGATGAGAGTTACCCTGCATCCTCTTATGATTCAAATGCAGGTAACTAGGATCAACATCCACCGCTTCATTGATCCAGCTTGAGAATTCAGAGTATGTTGGTCAGTCTCCTTGCATTCGAGAGGACTCCTTTATTTGATTTCTAGTCTTTCAGATGTTAGGCTAATCGAGGGTCCTATTCCGACATCCCTCTTTGTTGTAGAAGCTTAGTTAGTAGTTTAGTAGTCTTTACATTATCTTTCATATGTTAAAAACTTAGGTTGTTATTTTTTCTAAGTGGATTGTTTGACTTTTAAACATTCTATGTCATGTTATTAAGCTATTTGAGTAAGTTCATTTGATCTTTATAAATATGCATATAGTCTTCCGCTGAGTTAATTAAGTCAGACCAAGTGTTTGTTTGAGTCCAACAATGGTCATTGATTGTCAGCCATGTCCAGGGTGTAGGCTTGGGGCGCGACAACAAAGATATCAGAAAACACGCTTCAGAACTTTCTAGTGAATGTCTGATGGTGCTTGAATGAATTGAGACAACTTGTTTATCGTGTAGGCGATGTCCGTTTTGGGGAAAGATATGTATTGAAGCCTACAAAAGACTAGGCGATAACGTGTAGCATCAGTGAGGTGAGCTCTATCAAAGAAGGTGAGTAACTCAGAGGCACTTATTGGTCTGTGGACAGTGTTGCAATCGATCATTAGCTCATCAATTAAAATCTCATTTATATTGTATACTGGGGTGAGAATTACACCTGAAGAGCTGCGTATCACTTCTACACCAAAAAAGTAATTAAGGTTACCGAAATCTTTAATGGAGAACTTGTAACACATCGAATATAAGACCCAACAAAAAATTGCAGAAACTTATGTGAAGTAGTGAACCACAGCAGGGTTCACCGACCATGATAGGGTCCACGGTCTATAGTGTCACATCCCGAAACCACACCCTAGAAGTTAGGGCCAATCTCTGATTGCAACGGGTGTACTTGACCTCTTAGAGGTCTTGTACAATGTAACATTCTAGAAAATGTACTCGTCTATTGACGAGCCTATTAAGTTTTAAGAATAGGTACTGGGGGTACATAGGCATCTCAATGCCCAATATTGAGTAATATTGCGCATATTAGAAAATATTGGCTTAAAAAGGTGTTAGCCAATTTTCTAAGTAGTAACAAGCTCACAAATGAGGTACGAGGCATCCAAGTGTCAAGCCTAGGTACCATACCACAAGATCATTTAAAATGATCATGTAGAGTATGCAGTGCCCAAGGATATATTGAGGATCCTTGGGACAACAAGAAATGAGCAGAAACACATGTGCAAGCACATGTGCAAGAATTCGATTAGGGTGGTTAGGGCGGTTAGGGGCAGGCGCATATGTGGGGGTCAAGCCATGTGGGGCTGAGCTTACTAACCAACTCTAGGCTCTAAATAACTTAACTAACTAGCTAATAACCTAGGACTACCGAAATAAACTTACTAGTGCACCCGACAACCTAAGACCTAACCGAGTGACACTAACCTAGTAACTAACTCAAGAAACATCCTAGTACCTAACCTAGGATGGTCCAAAAGGGTTAGTTATGGTCCTAGTGACTTAGGGGTACTTTAGTAATTACCCTAGGTCACTTAATTAATTTAATTAACAACTTAATTAATTAATTTAAACGGTCAAACCGAAATCCGTACACTAGACAAGTAACTACTAAGAAACATCCTAGTACCTAACCTAGGATGGTCCAAAGGGTTGGTTATGGTCCTAACAACTTAGGGGTACTTAGTAATTACCCTAGGTTACTTAATTAGTAAAAGTAGAAACTTAATTAATTAATTAAAAATTAAGGTCAAGGCCAAAACCCTTAGGAAAATATCCTATTTGTCTAAGTCAAATGCTTTCCTATTTTTAGTCAAGGAGGGGCGTTATGTTAATTAGCTAATTGAATTATTTAATTAACTTAATTAGACTAAGTTGAATTAGTCAATATAAGTTCCTAAGACTTAGACTCACGTTCAAACACTAGAAAACTCACGACTAGAAAAAGTAAGCAAAAACGTAAGAAAAACAAAAGTTCTCTTAGGCGATGTCAAGGTATTCTTCAAGGTTTTTGTGGAAGGTGATCTTTGTAGATTCAATTCTAAATATGGTATGGGTTCTCTCTCTTGGATTCCTTTCTCCAAGAGGCTTTTCAAATGTCTTATTAATTCAAGAATATCGAAACTAGGATTGTTCCCAATGACATTGTTGAACGTCCACCTCCGTAGTTATCCTTCTTTTCGATTCTAATAGTATGTAGATATAATCTGGAACATGTTATTGGTATGTGGTGATAATTGATCATTATGTGTAGGTTTCTTGATCTGTTAATGTCTAATGAGGCCTATAGATATGATTCGTACGATTAGGGTATTAGTTACATGAGTTAAAGAATGTTGTAATGCCTAATTGTGTTCGAGAAGATGAAGTTGTTATGAATCATTCATGAAGTTTAGTTCACTGTTAAATGTCGACCTGCTTAGAATGATGAAATCACTATAGTACATTCATGAAGTTAATAGACTTGGCTAGTGATATTATCATAGTTTGATTTATGCCAACAAATTGGCTAGTTTATATTGTCCAAAAAGTTGAATAGAATTGGCTTACTATGTTATTTCCAAAATATGATATAAAATTGGCTAATGACTAAGTTAGACCAAATTAAGCATGACCAATGTAACTTTGAATTCATAACCAAGGGTATGCCAATTATTGGGACAAGTCCTAACATACCCTATCAAAATGAACTATGAACATAGTAAGTACATTTAACATAGTTTATAATGTTCATAAAGAATGGTATAAAGCTACCAAATGACATTGAACAATATAAGGTGAGTAATAACATAATTAAAAGCTTAAGAGTTATGAAGGTGACCAGAATGGGGTGTTAAAATAAGTGAGACAAGTCTCACTTACACCTAGACAATTATGTTAAACGTAGTCACATAAGAGGGTGTTAGTAATCGTGAGACAAGTCTCATTAACACTAGATGATAATGTAAGGTTAAATTCACATTTCATCAAGTAAAGAGAGGGATAACAAGTCATCCATAGAGTTAAGTAAACCTCATAACTAGAAACAATCTTCCATAATGTTTGAGTCAACTCTAAAAGTTATAAGTAAAAAGAAATTGAGCAAAGCACCGATAGACTAGCGAAGAGCTTGTGCAAGCACATGTAAGACTCATGAGTTGAGGCTCCACCAAGGTGGATAAGAGTCTCCAAAAATCTCCTAGTCTTCAAACTATGTTGCCAGCATAGGAACTAGCCAGTGGATTCCACCTAAGAGAGCTAGGTATGATGCGGTTTCACTTTGGCCGGTGAAACCTCCCGTTTTCGGTGTGGGGCAGACACTAGATTTCATGTTTAGATCACATGATCTATGTCGGTTAAATGCTCAAGAAAGTATTCGGTTTAACTTTAGCCGTGAACCACCTCTTTTCGGTGTGGGGAAGACATTGGACTTGGTTTCACTTTAGCCGGTGAACCACCCCTTTTCGCTGTAGGGCAGACACTGGATTTCATGTTAACTCACATGATCTAGGTTCACTTTGACCCGTGAACCACCCTTTTTCGGTGTGGGGCAGACACTGGATTTCATGTTAGCTCACAGGATCTTAATGCTAAAGATTTCTTTAAGAAAGTAAGAAAGAAAGAAGAAGAAATGTAAGTTCAAAGTGAACAAGAAAGTAAGAGCTCAAGAATACCAATTATCAGTTTTGATAAGAATGAAGTTTTCAACAAGTTATGGGCATAGCCAATAAAGATTGGCTTACAATAACTTCTTATATTATGCCAATAAGGGGAGCAAAACAAAATGGCTAATCAATGCCCCATAATCTTTATATTATGCAAATGATCCAATAATGGGCATAGCCAATAATCACTTCTTATATCATGCAAATGATCAAATAATGGACATAGCCAATAATAACTTCTTATATTATGCAAATAATGATAGACAATAAAGATTGGCTAATAATGACTTCTTATATTATGCAAATGATTAAATAATAGCCATAACCAATAAAGATTGGCTTAGTAAGATTTCATGCCTAATTGTAGTTAAATCATTTCCTTAGTCTCTTAGATTACTTACTTGATTCATTGTAGGTATGGGACTATAATGAATCATTTCACTTGTAAGTAAAACATAGGATCAAAGGAGATCTTTGAACTAGACAACAAAAAGAAGAAAAAACTGAAAAACAAACTAAGTCTGGAAGACATAGCTCTCGGCCTAAGAGGGGGAAAATTTATAATTTTTAGTTCGAGTTGTTCTAAAATAATGTTCATGATTCTATGTTCTTATGTTCTTTTAGAAAATGAGTTGTGTGCTTTGAATGATTAAAATATTTTATATTCATACCATGATTCACAAATAACGAATTAAGAAAGTCTAGTGACCTCACTTTCCAGAAATGGCATCTTGTTATAGGAAGAGCTTTCCTTGATCATGCATAGTCCTTACGTGTATATGTGCAGATACCAATACTTAGTACAAGTGTGTACTAATCCTATACTATTACTATTTTATAGGTGCAGGTCAGAGAGAAAATGGAAGACTCATCAAAGCGGTTATGATTAGCGATCTCCAGACTTTGGTAGGTCATCTTGAGTTCGAGGATGCTACATTTATTATTATAGCCTAGTACATTAGACATATCTAGTGGATGTTGTCCCTAGTGTTTCAGTTCAGACATTTTAGCTTTGTATTAAGGCCGTTTGGCAAACTATTACGATATATTGATTCTTGCATTTGAATTGTTTAATCGATTGTAGATGGTTGTTTAGTTTGAGCTTATTAGAATATCACTCTATATAGTATTATATGAAGTCTATGTATACTTCATTATGTTCTAAAAGTTGTAAATTTTCCACAAATTTAACTGTATGATTGTGATGAAAGCTAAGAAGAGGCTTGTCTGTGACCTCTGAGAGGTTAACGATGCCGGTTGCATTCGGATAAATATAGTGAAAAGTAGTGCGAAATTAAAACTTTTCAGAAAACATAACATAGTCTTTAAAAATCTCTTTCATATAAAGTCATAGGAAATACTAAGTCTCAATCTCATCATCTTAAGACACAAGAATACTTGGGACACGGCCAATACAAAATACGAATATAGGAATACTTAGTCTATTAAAATACTTCAAATTGGAAACATAAAAGACATATATGCCCTCTAGTCATATGAGGATATACTTCAACATCTCTTGAATGATGCTACGGTCCAAGTCTTCACTTTCCAAAAGCTCATGACCTACCAACAACTATAGAGATATATAAAAGCATGGATTAGTACAACCACATGTACTAAGTATGGCATAATGCATAAAAATCATGAAAATGGTCTTTTATTGGTAATATGCATCTTTTCATTTAAAAATCACATTATAATCATAAAAACAACATTTAACAACATAGGAACACATAAGATAACATTCAAACCAAATATCGAAATTTTAGAGTCAGTTTACAGTGAACTCATTTCACTGTACAGTGAACTCATTTCACTGTACAGTGAACTCATTCACTGTTACAGTGAAGTGCTTCCTTTTCACGTTTATCACTTCCTAGCATGTAGTCTTCTCACTAAAAGCCATCCTAAGACTCACTTAAGCAACACAAAGAGATACCGCCCATACAACCTCCCTAAGCACACCTAAAATGACCCTCAAGAACACTTATAATAAGATACATACATAATTACAAGACATCATACACATCAATGTAAGATTCTTCTACCAAAGGTGACTCTAAGTCTCACTTGAGTGAGTTGTGAAGCGATCGCCCATACAATCCCTTATACACACACTCAAGAGATCCTATAGACTACCTAAGATAGAATCATTCTCACTAAGTGTATCAACATATGGATAATATGACATTCTCCTTCCAAAGACTATCAAAAGATATACTTAAGTAAATCAAGAAGATAACGTCCATGATTGACCTCTTCAAGATTACCTAAGTAATCCTTAAGACTACCTAAGGCTTAGATCATGTCCAAAAAATCAACCAACTTCCCTAACTAGAGTCATCCTCAATACTTCCAACGATAAGACATGAAAAGATCATCCCGTATGCCCTTTTCACACTTTAGCTAAGGAATTCTTAAGTCACTTTAGATTAGGTACTCATTCATTCACATAATTCATAACATAAGTCATTAGTTCATTAAGAGACTCTTACATCATATAAAGGACATTCAAGTAATGGTCTTGGACAAGACCTAGGGACTCTAACTAACACCTTCAAAGCCTATTGTGAAATGTCTAGATAACGTCCCATACCACCAGCTAACCTTCATAGAACTTCTCTAATGCTAGTAAGTATCCCACATGATGAGAATAGGCAATAACTTACATAGACCATGATAGCAAGACATGGAATCCGGAGTTCTATCCTACCCCGATGAGGTTGTTCTACTTGCTAATGGTAGAACTTAGACACATCCCATGTAGGCACATGGTTAAGGAATATGTAGGGCATGCTTTGTAATCTAGTCTAGCTCTTTAACTAGAACTACTTCCCTTATCATACTCACTCGGTGCTATTCTTCGTTCTCATAGAGTAATTCACACATTAGGTTCACATAAAAGGGTTCCAAAACAAGTTCATAACCTAATCACATTTACCCTACGAAAGAAAGGTCCACTAGGGCTACCTCACAATGGCAACAAAAAGCTCATGATGACTTTCCTAAGTATTAATATGATGTCGTTCCATCCAATTAACCTTAAGTCTAACATTCCTTTACTTTGAAGGATACCATTCCGACTTACGACTTCAACATTCACAACCATACCACTAGGTTCAAGGTTTCACATAAAAGACTCTCTTAACAACATTTAAGGTCTCATGTCATTCATACATACAAGACTAAGAGCTTTAACATCCTAAGTCAAGACTTCACATATTCATATTTATATATACATCAAGTAAGGAACACAAGTCAACCAAGACAAGACACCACATACTTCACATTTAACTCATAATGCGTGTCAAGCACATAGAAACAACCCTAACATCTTCACGTCATCATATATTCAATCATAACATCATCAATGTGACCAATATAGACCCATATAGTCAAGTAGGAATAACCAAGACTCAACCCTAAGACTATAAACATAAGGTCAAAGTCATAGTCTAACATGATAACCTAAGACGACATGAATAGAAGAACAGATATATGACTTCACATGTAGATAGATATTGTCTTGATTCACATATTAAAACTACACAAATCGCCACATTACTTCAAGTAGTTGCCGACAAGGCCATGATCATCATATTGGATAAAGTAACGCCGACAAGGCCACGTCAATTGCAAGTAAAACACATAACACTGCCACCATAAGTGACCATACCAATCATAACATAATTGAAGTATAAACAACATCAAAATAAAGGAAATAGGGCAGCTTATAACCACAACATCCTCAACACCTCAATTCGATGCTAAATCATCCAATTCAATACCATAAGGCCCTTACCAATGGTCATGATCATCAATTCAACATATAACTATAATAAGCAATGAAACAAGGTCAATTCAATAAGTATTAATCAATCTAATATAACCTATATATTAATTTACTACAATTATTACATCAATGAATAGCTAACATAAAATTACATAAGAATTCATCAACATTACATTAATATCAAGTAACCCACATCTTAGTCAATAACTAGTGTTCATCCAATTCATGGGATCATAGGTAATTTAGGTTAAAATAATCAAAACCAATATCAATTTAATTCATAATAAATGTTTAAAAACAATTGATGCAAGAACCCATGGTAGAATCATGAAGTTGGACAATTCAACTTTGGAAACTTTAGAAAACATCTTGAGAATTGGGGCTCCTTGATGAAGATAGTTTTAAGGATCAAAATCCATACCTTGATGAAGCTAATTATTCTCTTTGATGAAGAATTTCCACTCAATTCGTCACGTCAAGCTCTTCCTTGACTTTGGCATTTAATGGAGTCTTAAGGAATTTCTAAGGGATTTTGGGGTTTTGATTTGGAAGAATGAAGTCTTCAATGTGTTTAAGACTTATATACACATTTTAAATACCCAAAAGACACCTCAAGAATCCCCAAACCTCTTATTTGGTAGTGGGGTGAAATTACAAGTTCACCCCTAACTTGGCAGTGAACTGCACGCAGGGAGGCGATACCCCAACGGTTGGCAGTCGACGGACCATTTGTCCACAAACGGACCGTCATGTCCTTCCGTTGGTTGATTCTAAGACTTGACATAGTTCTCCTACCTTCCCCATTCTATTTCCCAACCAAGGGCACCCATCGACGGGGCGTCGATAGGACCACGAGACGTTGATGCCTCTGTCGTTTGGGTTGCCTGGGACAGTCTTGACTCCAAGTTTTGGGTCCTTCCTCAAGTACCCTTAGTTGGTCCTTGGGGATGTTTTCCCAGACGTTTCCAACCCAAATATGATCTTATATGATTTTATCACCTCTTACATGAATTTCATCCAAATTAATACGTAAAATTTGACGAAACATGCTTAGACACACAAGGTCATTTCAAGGCACATCTTTAGAACATCATGGACATTTGACCTCCAAACTTTGGAAAACTCGACACACTGCCTATATATTCTATAATAACTCATTTAAGGACATTAAAACCTAATGAATCACACATAAATACATAGAACCACATATTAGGCACATAGGCCACTTAATCGTCGAACGTCTTGGTTGCCCCTTCACATTTGACTTCCACTGCACCTAAACTCTTAGACACTGCCTCAATACCATATATTAGAACTATATTATACCATCAAGACAAACATGTTAGGCTCTATTTAACCTAAGTAATTTTCTGGGTCTTACATGTAGGCTTGCCCGTTGCCCAAATTTGTACTTCACTAGACCCAGGAGTCAGACCACGGGACCCTTCACGGGACATCCTAACGATGACGTGCCATGGTAGCCTCCATGTTGTGGAACTAGTAGACCCCCCAGCCAATCCTTAGGCCCCCAGGCCTAAGTCAAGATCGCTGACACTTTCACGATCTGTGGTATTTCACACGGCCCGTGGGAGGGCTCGTGGGATTTAGATAATGGCCTCCCTTGGACAACCCCTCAGACTCCCACACCAAGTGAAGAAAATAGATGCTTTCATGTTTTCTTGTCCATCATATTATCTATGGTAGTGGTCGTAGTAAATACCCCTAGATTTTTCAGTACCAAGTCCAAACCACGACCGACTTCACAGTCCGTGGTCCCTTTCACAGGTCGTGGTCCCATCATGGTTTGTGAAGGTGGCTGTGAACAGTTCGTTTGCAATTTTAAGTCAGGGTATTTTTTGCTTTTCCTTCTTTGTTAGACTTTTAACCCCCATTGTTTCAACCCTAAATTTCATGGTTTTGGTCAAATTTAACCTTAAAAGATAACTAGAACTTACCTAAGTCTAATAATTAATCAAAACTTAGAAATTTAGAAGCAATAAAGAGAAAAGAGTAGAACAACTCTAGCTCCAAGAATGTAACAAGTTTTCATCAGTATAAGCAACAAAATCGAAAGATTTCTCAGTGGAATTTATTACCATTTATGTGGGATTTCACTAGTGGACTTTTTTCACCGAATGGGTCCCTAGATTTCACTTTGATTCTTGATTCCCTTAACATGATTAGACCTAGATTTAATACAACTTAAGCATATTGCCATGAAATAGCTATTTAAATAATCCAAATCATATTAACATGCTATTACTCAGTTTGTTGAATGAATTTCAGAAACCTAGTTGTGTATTTCTTCATTTCTTAAGTTACACATGCTAGGTCAGATATTTTTGTTAATCCAGTTATTTCAAATATGCATGCCTTAGTGTATAAATGTGTCATCATCAACTTATTATTACACATTGTCATTTTGCATGTTAGTTTGAGCTATCCAGTATATAAAAGAACTTCAAAACATGTT
>JABWTJ010001181.1:88173-110011 GCA_016801875.1 Solanum sitiens | reverse complement strand
CGAACCTATACTGCCAATCTTCGGGATCTGGCGGGGTTAAATTCCCATGTACGCTAGCATGTTATTGGATCATTTTGGCCGGTGATTCCACCTCTTTTCGGTGTGGGGGAGACACTGGATTTCATGATGCTCACATGATCTATGTCGGTTAAAGTTAAAGTTCCCAATGAATGAATGAGGCCAGCCTCAAATGATGCACATAATGAAATGAATGAATACCAAAGGTGTTAGGATAGGATAATCAAAAGGTGAGTTAGATTCAAGTAATGACATTAGGTCATTCTTGGTCATTGCACAACGAACCTATTGAAAGTCTTAAACTACATCCTAGGTATAACCGATGGTTACACTGGACTATGAACAAAATGAAATGAAGTACGTATGAATGAATGAAGCAGATTCTGTGTTTGCTAATGAAGACTCCCTAGTTGAGGTCCCATATGTTGAGCCCTCATTTCTGGGATGTCTTAATGTCAAGTCCATGATTCCAAGGTCTCATGGCATATGAATGAATGATATGAAATAAGTTATGTGCTACATGCAAAATGTACTGTATGCTATATGATATGCGCTACATGTAAATGTTATGTGCTGTGTGCAAATGTGAAAAGTATGATGATGTATGTTACTCTCATGGCATAACTTTCCTATTTCCAATCTGGAAAGCTCACTGACTTTCCTAATCCAAATTTGGAAAGATCATTTACTTTCCTAATCCAAATTAGAAAACTTTACAAATCTCAATTTGGCAAGTCCACTGACTTGACTTCCAAAAATCATGTTGTTAGGAAAGAGCTATTCTTTCTCTGGCATGTCCTTGGTGTGTGCTTGCATATACCCATACTTAGTACAAGTGTGTACTAACCCTATACAAACTCTACTATTTTAGGTGCAGGCCCAGGTGGACGATAGAGCTACAGGATCATCGTTGCGGTTATCCGGACGTCCAGCATTCATCCGGTTTTGGTAGGTCCTCATGCTTTCGAGGATGCTACTGTTTTATATTCTAGCTTAGTTTTAGAGTTGAGCTAGTGGAGTATGTTCCGCTAGCATCTCTTTCCTGTTTTTATTCAGACTATGTATTGGTGCCATTTTCGCAACTATACACTTAATAAGAATTGAACTATTTCTTTCAGTTGCTTATCTCTTAATGTTAGATGGTTGATGGTGAACAATTACGTATTAATGAGAATGTTTTTATAAGTATGTTAAGAAACAAAAAGTTTCAAATTTTCCGCTAAAATCAACCTAGATGAAGTAAGATTGATGTGAGTAGGCTTGTCTGCGACCTCTGAGAGGTTAACGACGCCGGTCTCGTCTAGGGTCTAGACTCCGGTCGTGACAAGGGCATACTCAACTACTATCAGCGATCGATATATGACTCTGGCATCCAACCACTTAATAATGTCCTTCTTCACTACCTCTTGCATAGATGGATTTAAATGTCTCTGGTGCTCAATACTTGGCTTATGATCGGGCATGAGTTGAATTTTGTGTGAACAAATACCGGGAGGGATCCCAATAATATCCGCAATAGTCCACCCAATAGCTCTCTTGAACCTGTTCAACACTTCCACCAAACACTCTATTTGATGCGCATTCAAATCTGACGCAATAATTACTGGCAAAGTGTCACCTTTTCCCAAGAAAACATACCTCCGATGAGGTGGTAGAGCCTTAAGCTCAAATTTTGGGGCCTCCTCAATAGATTATTTCGCGGGTGGAGACTCGCGATGCTTCATATCTAACTCTAACTTCTTTGGTTTAAACCGAATATCACCTCGATCAAGTCCCGCAACCAATGACCCATACTCTTCAATACCATCACTCTCAAAATTCATAATCACTGCCGCTAGTGCCTCAACCCCAAGACGCTCTTCTATTTGTACCTCCGACAAACTCTCAACTCTGTAGGATATTGGAGATACCGACTGGAGCTCACCACTCTACCTCATGGACCTACAAATGTTGAAAGTCGCTTCTTCATTATTCAATCGAAACTTCATCTGCCCTTTCTCTATATCAACTAAGGCGCGACCGGTAGCAAGGAATGGCCTCCCAAGAATAATAGGCACCTCAAAATCCACCTCACAGTGAAGAATCACAAAATCGATTGGAAATATGAATGACTCCACCTTCACTAACACATCATGGAGTATCCCAATAGGCCTCTTCACTGTTCGATCGGCCATTAGTAATCGCATCGTAGTGGGCTTTGGGTCACCCAAACCCAACTTCTTGTAAATAGAGAGAGACATGAGATTTATGCTTGCCCCAAGATCACATAATGCTTTAGCAAACTGTAGTAACCCGATTGTACATGGAATAGTGAAAGTACTCGAATCTTCTTTCTTTTGCACAAGAGACCTTGTAGCAATAGCACTACAATATTGCATCCGATCATCATCCTCAAAACTAACCGATCTCTTCTTAGTGACCATATTTTTCATGAACTTGGCATAACCGGACATTTGTTCAAGAGCTTCTATCAAAGGAACATTGATGGAAAGCTTTTTCAACATATTAATAAAACGCCGATATTTACCATCCTCGGTCTTTTTCATCAACCTTTGCGGGAATGGTGGTGGTGGTCTTCGAATGGGAGTCACCTTTTGGGGCATCTCTGATTCTTTCACCGCTTCATTTACCAACTCACCACTAGCTTCTACTACCTCATCTTCTCTACTCATCTCATCTTCTACGCCAGACGGCATAGGTGGATCAATGGTTTGCTTACCACCTCGAGTAGTGACTGCCATACAATGTCCATCATTTTTTGTATTTTGAACAGTATTGCTAGGAAGAGTACCCGATTGACGTGGGTTCACTGTAGCAGATAATTGAGCCATTTGCAACTCAAGTTGCTTGATTGAGATTGCATGTGCATCCACCTTTTGCCCAATATTTGCTAAATCACCTCTCAACTCTTTGGCGTTCTCATCACTAGCATCAAACCTCCTCATCATTTTCTACAACATATCCTCAACTTGCGCCATACTACCTCCACCATCCCTAGGAGCAACTTCCCAATTTTGAGATGGAACATAGGGCCCACTCCGATCGTCTCCGTTACCATAGTTACCCCGGTTGAAGTTGTTATCACGGTTGTAGTTTCCATCTCGAACATAGTGACCCTCTCGGTTGTAATTCCCATAGTTCCGACCTTGATTTCCTTGACCTTGGCGCCAATTCTCCTGATTGGAGCCTTGGGCGTTCGTCCGGAAACCCCCCCGTTTGCTCATTCACTGCGTAAGAATCTTCCTCATAGTAGTAGTCATCAACCGGCGGTGGTGGATTAGTCAAATAATTCACCACATTCACTTTCTCTGCACCCCCATTGAAATGTTTCAATACCAACCCAAGCTCAGTTCTCATTTGAGCCATCTCTTCACGAATCTCATCTGCGGCCGGGTTGCGTGTAGCTTGCACTGCACAGGTGTTTCTCCCAGTATCCGACTTCCTAGTGCTCCAAGCTTTATTATTTCGGGAGATTTTCTCTAACTTCTCAGCGATCTCTGCATAAGTACATTCCCTATAAGAACCACCCGCAATAGTATCAAGTACCGCCTTATTGTTATCATCTTGCCCCCGATAGAAGTATTCTTTCAATGACTCATCATCAATGCGGTGGTTTGGGACACTTCTCAAGAATGAGGTGAATCTATCCCAAGAACTACTTACCGACTCCCCAAGCAATGCCATAAAATTGTTCACCCTATCTTTGTGATTAAGCTTTTTAGAAACCGGGTAATACATTGCTAGGAACACATCCCTCAATTGGTTCCAAGTATAGATAGAGTTATAGCGAAGCTCCGTAAACCATATAGCAGCCTCTCCCGTCAGTGAGAGAGGGAACACTCTTAATCCAATGACGTCCATGTCCAAGTTAGGCCTCCCTACACAACTCTTACACAACGACCTTAGTTTGGCAATATGAGCATGTGGATCCTCATATGGTAGCCCCAAAAACTAACCTCTAGCGGTGAGCATCTGCATCAAGCTGCTAGTTACCACGAAAGTATGACCATGTGGTAGAGGAGGTAGGACAAGTGGCCCATCAGAGTCAGTGATGTTAAAATTTCTCCTATAGTACTCTTGAGGGCGTGGGGCAGGAGGTTCCCTCCTCAGATCACCTTCATCACGGTTCTCAACTATCACTTGATTATGAGCATCAACAGGCGGAGGAGGTTGAAGGTTGATCTCATCACCAATATTAGCAGGATTTTGTGGATTGTTCATTCTTCAAAGTGTACGATTTAGTTTTGGATCAAGTGAAAGTATTGGTTCTCCTCAATTCCGTGAACTTTGCATACACTACAGCTAGACCTACGAGAGACAAAAAAAAAGTAAAATTAGGAAATTGTTGACTAAAATTCGGTAATGTGCTTAAAGTTAATCTAAAAGCCACTTTTTTCGGCAGCGGCGCCAAAATTTGATACGCTCAAATTATACTTCCCTAAAGAAGTATAAGCGGTCGTATCAAGTAAAGAACCCAATTGTTAGGTTGGGGTCGATCCCACGAGGAAAATGATTTAAACTTAACTTTAATCTACGATTACGTCTATTTAGTCAAGTTCTTTCCGAAAACAGTTAAATAAAAGAGGGTTTTGTGTAACAAAAATATTCAATTATGTCTAAGTAAACAAGTAGCAAGGTTAAAACTTTGGTCTTTATCAAGTGATGAGAGAAATTAGGACGTAAGTGTTCCCCATAGGTTCATAACTCGATAATCCTAGCTATAACAGCTCTTTCCTAGTGTCTTCCATGCAAAGTGGTAAGTTCTACATCTCTAATTCCTTGGTCCGGCAACTAGAGAATTTTACCCCGTACCTTGGTCCAGCTACGTGTGTTGAATTACTAACCCTTACCTTCACCTCATATTAAGAATCGTATTCAATGTATGGTTAAGTTACTACTTCGCACCAATTGAGACTAGCCTATTAGATAGTGTATATTAAATCTATGTTGATAATTCTTTTCCTATTAACTACCCCCTTGGTCCGGTGAATAGAAATAGGGCAAGTTCTAACATGTGCACTCGTTAAAAAGACTTCTAACTGAAAGAATTATCAATACATGCAAGAACCTATTCTAGAATTGTTATTTTGCTAGTTTTATCTTGTTAATTACCCATGGTTCCCACAACCCTAGTTATGGATTTAGTTACCCATGCTTAGCAATACACAATTCATAATTGTTTGATAAGAATTCATGTACTTACTTTGATAAGTTTGAAGAAAATCCAGAAACATCACTTGAACTAACGAAAATATTGTAATAATCGATTCCGGAAACTTGAAGTAATTCCCAAAATCCAAAGTTCAACTTCCAATAACAAGAGTATGAAAAATAATAAAATGTCTAACCCCAAAAATGAGTTTTAAAACTATGTATAATAATAAAGTCCTAAATTAAAAGGAGTTTTAAATAAGGAAAAATCTTTCCAAAATGCGTCTTTAGTCAACGACCCAACTAACGGTCCGTCGATGGAATGACGGACCGTCGACAGCCTTCGTCGGTCCACACTTCACTTTTTCTTCGGCCTTCACTTTTACATCCTTTCTGTTACAATCGACAGACCACCAGCACGTTCCGTCATGTCACTTACGGTCCGTCGATGCCTCCGTTCTTCCATACTTGGTGATTTTTTCAAGTCGGGTACTAGGACTACTTTCTGTTAGAAACGACGATTTGTCAGGACAGTTCGTCGATCAGTTGATAAACCATCGATCCTTCCATAGCCCCACACTTGGTCAGATTTGCCCGAGTTGCTTCAAAATGCATGAACCTCTAGTCGATGATCACCACCAACGGATCGTCGATGGGTCGACGGACCGTCGATGGCTCCATAGGTCATCACTTCTGCACTGCTATCAACACAGTCTTCTGCATTTCCATTTTAGACAGTTTTCCTGCAAACATAGATAAAAATATGTTAAAATTACTACAAAAAGTCTTTTACACCCACTAAACTTAAGGAAAAAGCATTCAAAGTACCGTGAAACCACGGTACATCAACAGGCTGAGCGTACCATTAAGACCCTAGAGGATATGTTTAGAGCTTGTGTGATCGATTTCAAAGGTAGTTGGGATGATCACCTTTCTCTGATTGAGTTTGCCTACAACAATAGTTACCATTCTAGCATTTAAATGGCCCCTTATGAGGCACTGTATGGGCGTAGATGTAGATCTCTTGTTGGTTGGTTTGAAGTAGGTGAATTAGCTTTGATAGGGCCATATTAATTCCTTTATGCTATGGAAAAAGTACAACTCATTAGAGATAGACTTAAGACAGCCCAGAGTCGTCAGAAATCTTATGCAGATGTAAGGAGGAGGGAACTAGAGTTTCAAGTTAATAATTGGGTTTTCCTGAAAGTGTCACCTATGAAAGGGGTGATGAGATTTGACAAGAAAGGGAAGCTCAGTCCTATATAAGTAGGCCCTTACAAGATCTTGAAAAGGATTGACAAGGTGACATATGAGTTAGAGTTACCAACAGACTTAGCAGCAGTGCATCCAGTTTTCCACATCTCACTCTTGAAGAAGTGGGTGGGTGACCCATCCTCTGTAGTGTCATTAGAGAGTGTGGCGGTGAAAGATAGTCTTTTTTATGAGGATGTACCAGTTGAGATTCTTGACCGCCAGGTTAGAAGGTTGAGAAACAAAGATGTCGCTTCAATCAAAGTTTTGTGGAGGAGTCAGTCCGTCGAGGGAGCTACTTGGGAAGCAGAAGCATCCATGAAAGCCAAGTATCCTCACCTCTTTTCTTCCGATTCCACTCCAGCTTGAGGTTATAGTTCCTCTTCAGTTTTCAAGTCATCCATGCGTGAATTCATTCTTACAATCATGTTCCCTCAGTTTGTACTTGTATTTTCAGCGTATTTGCATATTCTTGGAACTCAATTCAGTCAGAAACTCAATTCTTAGTGTTTAGTAGTAGGGTTTGCAGCTCTCTCCCTCTATTTCAGCTAGTTAGTCTTCATTCGAGAACGAATGTTCCCATGGGGGAGATAATGTAACACCCCATATCCAAAACAAAACAAAAACCAATATTTCAGAAAAACCTGCAGGTGCAACCAACGTGGCCATCAACAGACCGTAGCCTGACCCACGGTCCGTCCTGCACATCCGTCAATGGGGTCAGAAACCCCCAATGTCTCAGCCCAGGAAAATTTGGTTAAGTACTGATCGACGGACGGACCTACGGTCCGTAGTCTGTGACTGTCGATCGACACCCCATTCACCCACTCTCTGAAAAGAACTATAGTTGACCAGTACGTTCCGTAGGTGGACCCACGGTCCGTAGGTATGACCGTAGGTTTGAATTAGCAGACAGTTAGGGGGGAAATGCAATTGGGTAAACTTCAAATGATGATAACTCTTAGAACAAAATGAATTAGGTATCCCATGACATACTAAAAGATAGATAATTGAATTAGCTTTCCATATCCACCAACCTTTCTAAAATCAGAGCTCCGAGAAAAAAGTTATGTTCGTTATGGTAAAGGTCGGTCGAACAGACCAAATCGATGGACCAAACGACGGACTGTCGATTGAACGACGGACCGTCTGTCCAGGTCGTCGGTTGGTCCGACAGCAACTTACCCATGAGTCTTTTGGTCTTTTCCCACTTCGTTTAAACTCTAAGATACGTCATTTTGAACCTAAATCATCAGATTTTTGTCAGTTTAAGGCTAGAAACATAACTAAAACTTACCTAAGTCAAAATCATTAATCAAAAACTTAGAAAATTAGAAGCAAGAAAGGAGAAAAAGGTCAAGAACCCTAGTTCAAAAAAGCAACAAGGTTCCAGCAGTTCCAGCCACGACATCTAACTATTTCTCCGTGAATTTCATCACCAAGTATGTGGGATTTCACTACTGGGTTCCTTTCAACCATTAGATTCCTAGTTTTCAGTTAGTTTCTTGATTCCCATATCATGATTAGACCTAGGGTTTATTGAACTTCAACAAAACTTCATGAATTAATTAGTTATATGTTCCAAATTAGATATCCATGTTATTATTCAGTTTATCGCATGAATTTCAGAACCCTAGCTATGTATTTCTTTAGTTTTTGAATTACACATGCTAGGTCAGATATTTCAGTTATTTCAGATATACATGCCTCAGTTATAAATGCATATTTACCAAATTAATTGTTGCATTCCCAGTTTGCATGTTCAGTTTTGAGCTATCCAGTATATACAGAAAATTCAGACATAATCAATTAACTACATAAATCAATGGAAGTAGCATAATACCGAGTTGGACTAGGGTTCAGCGTACCCAATAGTCCTAGAACTACTAGCCAAGTAGGTTGTAAGTCCCCTCTGTGGGCATCAGTTTAGTGATCACGCCAGCATGCCTTTATACCTTTGGCAGGGTATATTGGGTCCTCTCGATGGGACGTATACATCGAACTCCACATTTAGCTCATGTAGTTTTATTATCGGTTATTAGTAGCTCCCACAGTTCAGTCAGACTCTATTGCATTGACCATTTATCAGTATATTCAGTAAATAGTTTCAGCATGTTATAAATTTGTCATTACATTCAATTAGCTCAGAATTCTCTATATCATGTTAAGATTCTATACTTGATTTGTGCTTGTTCAGTTATGTTTTATTTCAGTCGTATTATATCCTACATGCTTAGTACCTTTCAAGTACTGCCGCATACGTGCGCTACATCTTCTCGTGATGTAGGTTCAGGTTCTCAGCATCCAGATCACGCATAGATAGATTTTTGATCTCCAATTCAGCTAATTCAGTGGTGAGTCCTCATTCTCCGAGGACAACAGCCATGCATTTCATTTCAGTCTTTTAGTCATTTAGTTTCAGTTTTGCTAGATTTAGCTGGGGCTTGTCCCAGTATTTCTAGTCCAGTTTAGAGGCTATTTTAAGACATAGTTAGTTTGAGCTTAGCATTGAGTTAATATATCTTTGTATTAAACTCGTCAGTTTTCATATATCTCAGTTTTAGCATATGGGTATTCCCCATCTTTTCATTTTAAGTATGATTTAGCTTCCGCAATAGTTTATTATCATAGTATGCTGATGATCATGCCAACAGGGTTAGCTTGGGATCACTTGTGGTACTAGGTTCCGTGTCCGCATCTCGGGGGTAGCTCGGGGTGTGACACATAATTCAAGTCTTGACATAGAAAAGTCACTTAACATACATTCTTACAATTCATACATACATAACATAAGTCTTACTTGCATACATGTACTGATCTTATCCTTTCTTGGAGTTCATTAGTGCAATGCATGGGTAGGATCCATAGTCCTACCTATACTATGTAACCTCCTCAAGGAGTTATTATTATAGTCCATAATATTATCGTAGTTCATTTCTTAAATTTCGGGAGACATAGCCATACCCGACATAGACCATGTGAGCTACATGGAATCCGGTGTCGTACAACCCCACACTGAAAAAAGTGTTGTATTTCCCAATGTAGAACCTACAAAATAGTTATCTAGGTGGATAAACAATCTATAACCTATGGGGGCACATAGTTATGGAACATGGAGATTGTTACTAGAAACCTTGACTTGCTAACGTGGAGGTTTTCATCTCATGAGATAACATCTAGGTTGGGAACCCGGACTTGCTAATGTGAGGGTTCTCTTGTGGGAAGCCGGACTTTCTAAACGTGAAGCCCCCACTCTCATTTTTCATGTTCACTTAGTGCTAAGCTCATACTCCCTTTTTAAACATCTTTAAACCTTTCGTGTATTAGTTCATAAGATTAGGCTTTAGGAGCTTGCTCCTTCATACATCATATAGCTCAAAGGTTTCTAAGATGAGAATGTCCTTTCATCATAGACCCTACTTCATGTAAGAATGTCCTTTCACATATTCATACAATCATGTGTGTGTGCATAGAATGTGAGATCTACCTTCAAATAAACACCTATAGTCACACATGTTCATAACTTCATTAATCATATACTTCATATGAATAGAATTAGGTAATGATGCATAGTTGAACTATTATTTCCTTAATGATCATGACTCTATCTTATTCATATACATGATTGAAGTGTGTGTATACATTAGTCAATATGATAACATAATGGCTACAACATAATATTGAGGAAGCCACCCTCTTAAGATCACAACACATGTACTACATTCCTCAAGTCTCAAGTGATACACACATGTACAGTATTATGGACTATAGACTACACACACTCACATTACATCAAAGGAGACAAGAACATATTCAACATTAGAATATAAGACTCCTAACATACTTTGATCACTCATTCATATAGGGTTCATATAGGTAAGGGTTATACTATGTGTAACACTCCGAAAGTTAAGGACCTAATCTAGAGCCTCACATGAGTATCCAAGGTTGGTAACACTTTTTAAGTCCAAAAATAATGTTTATAAGCCATTTAGGAAGTTTTAGAGTGAATAGGTCAAGAAACGTCCATGACGTCTGGAGATTTGTGAAATAGGTGTTAGTGTGCCTTGGCATGTTTTACGGGGTTTTAGGAGTCCAAATATTATTAAATTTGTTAGTAAGGCATCAAACATGTATTAAAATATGTTTTAGGTAAAAACGTCTCGGTATGACTCCCCAAGGCATCACCAATGCTTGACAAACGATGGACGTCACCTGGTTGACGAGGCGTCGATGGCTCTAATGTCCAACACTTAACTATTTTCCAAAAGTGGCAAAAAATCAGGTCTCTAACACAATCGACAGATGTGCAGGACAGTGGGTGGCAAGGGGTGTCGACTGACCTGTAGACTTTAGGTCGGGGTCTCGTAGGTCAGGCATGTGTTAAGTTGTCCAATTTTAAGTGGGTTCATTTAATTAGTTAATTAGTTAGGGGTTTAATTAAAAGTTAAGGTAGTTCTAATAAAATTAATTAAATAACTATATAAAGACCTAACAGTCATTAACTTAACCCAACACCCACAATTTCCAAAACTCAAACTCTCTTCCTTATCTCTACTCTCTCTCTCAAAAGAAGACTCTATAGAAGACCAAGGTCAAAGAGATTAAGGGCAGAAAGAACATCACTTTATCTCCATAAATATTCAATGATTAACAAGGTATGTGAACTCTTCATTTTTTGGACTCTTATCCCCAAAGGGTTCTTTCAAAATTGCTTTCCAAATGATGAATTGAACATGTGTTTCTTTCTAATCCGAAATTGATCTTTCAGATTGTATTGTTCTTGATTTCTATTGGTTATTATGATAAGTTATTGGTGAATTAGGGTAGTTCTTGATGCTACACCTAGTTCTATGGAAGAGATCATGAATTGACCTTATTTCCCTAACCCTAGGTGATGAATTGATGTTGAATTGATTAGTGTTGATGCAATTGACTTAGTTCTTGTGTTAATTACTATTGTATGATGTTATTAAACCTATTAATGGGTGAATAAGGGTGATTTATGGTAAGACCATGAAATAAGGCTTATGAAGGTATATTGGTAAGACCTATGGTCTTGAATCCTTACTTCAAGTGTGATGACTTGTACATAATGATGATGTTGAATTAAAGTGTCAATTGTGATTTGATTATATAGGTGATGGTACGACGAATGTAATTGAAATGTCTTGACTATGTTGATTGTGAGATTATTATTAAGATGTAATGATATAAGGTTGGTTATGAATTACCTATGTACCTTATTATGACATGATGATGATAATGTGTTAATCTCACATATGAGGGTTGTATTGAAAGGATATTATCATGCAATTCCTAATGAGCTAAATGATGATTATATACAAGGGGGTTAGTCTCCTATGACCTACACTAAGCTTTGATAATCAATAAAGGCTTAAAAACATTTCAAAAAGGAACTGTAGCTTAGCACCGAGTGAACTAGTAGTGAGGAGTGTCCTTTCCCAAGTAGGGAAGGTAGGTTCACTATTGTACTCATGAGATAGAGATTACAATGCCAATGGCATAAAGAGTGTCTCAAGCATGTCTCTTAGTTCTTGAACTATGTTGCCCGCATAGGAATACTAGCTAGTGGATCCACCTAGATGCTATGTTCATGTTTTGGTACTACCTTGGCAAGTAGTCCACCTTATTTTGATGTAGGTTTTCATGAAAAGGATTCCACATTAGGTCATGCGGTCTATGTTGGTTAAGGAAAGTGTTCCTGAAAGTAAAATGAATGACTAAATGAAGATGGACATTGATTAGGGTGACTTAAGGGGTCTACATGGATAGGTTGGGGGTATGGACTCTACCTAGACATTGCACATGTTAACTCTAAAAGGAGTCCTAGGAGATGGTCTTATGTATTATGATATCATGTATTATGAAGTTTCGGCTTTATATGATGTCACTCTTATATGATGTTGACTATGTTAATGAATGTTCTATTGGTCTAAATTGATATTTGTTGTGATGACTACCTATGAGAATATGTGGTATGAAGAAAATCATTACTTGTGATCTCCTATCTTGTTTACTTTATTATATGGGGTTATGGGGCTTCACATGAGCATTGCACTTGTAGGCTTGGGATGGGGTTGTTGGTAAGGGTTTTGTATACTAAGTTGGTATGAACTATTGAATAGGAAATGTTGATATGACTTTATGTTGATGTTGTCTTTGATTATGAACATGTTTATGTTATTGTGGTCCTTATCTTGTATATGCTCTCTTATATGTGCATTAAAGGCTTTCCAAATGACTTGGCATCTTGTCTAAAGAAATGGTCCCTTTTCATGCATGTCTTCAAAGTTGTTTATGTGCATATGTTTCCATACTTAGTACAAGTGGTGTACTAACCCATATTTCTATGTTTCTACAGTTATGTAGGTTCCGGTCATTGATTTCTTAGAAGGCCAATTGAAGAATACTTGGATCCCATTCCCAAGTATTGGTAGGTCCTCATGTTCGGGGATGTTACATTGTTCCACATTCTAGATTTTAATGTTGTATTGTCATAAAGACATTGTTCATTCCTCTTTCATTTGGATATTGATGTAAGACTATATTGGCATATTGACTTTGTATTAGTTATGTACAAGATTTGTATTCGTTTAGATGGTTCAATATGAGGCGAAGTATTATACTAATTCTTATGTATCAATTATGCTATCTAAAAGTAGAAGCCTATGTAAGATTCTCATGTGAGAAGTCTATGTAAACTCCATATGTAGTATGTGAAAGGTCTATGTAAACCTCACAATATAGATGTATATGAAAAGTTTTAATTCTTCCACATTTTTAGCCTATGATATGTAATGATGAATGCTAAGAGGCTAGTCTTAGTACTCTCTGAGGATGACGACGCCGGTTATGTCTAGGGGGTGCTCCCCGGTCATGACAAACATTGTATCAGAGCATGAGGTTAAAGAAATCTTAGGATTGATGTCTCATTGAACCACATTTACCTAGAGTCTTGTTCATAGGTGTGAAGCACTTATGAATGAGAGGCTATGTGACGCTTAGGAATTCTCACTTATTGGTAATCTTGAAATTTGTTCCTTATGAGTGGTAACACTATGTGCTCCTTTTTCTTTTAATCCTTTTCTTGTGAATATAGGATATGAATTAAAGACGTGTAACGGAAAGGAGAGTGGAGGAAGGTTTGGCTAATGCGGAAGTTCCTCCCCAAGATAACCAAGTCCCTCCAAAAGACAACCAAGTTCCTCCACAAGTTCAAGCTCCGGTCATTCCTCCACCTATAACGGATGGAGAGATAAGGTCGGCATTTTTCACTTTGGCACAAGTCATGACTATCCAAGCTCAAGCGGTAGCCTCACAAGCCAAAGCCATAACGCCTTAAGCCAATACGGTAGTTGGACCTCGTTTTCAACCAAATGTTAATACCATGGCTTCCCGCTTGAGGGATTTCATGAGGATGAACCCTCCTATGTTCGATGGGTCAAAACTAATGAAGATCCCCAAGACTTCATCGATGAGGTGTAAAAGATTCTCTATTCCATGGGGTTGACTTCAAATAAAAAGACTGAGCTAGCTTCCTATCAACTAAAGGATGTAGCCTATACATGGTACACCCAATGAAGAGGTAATAGGGCCTTGAAAGACGGTCTTATCACTTAGGAGGTGTTTAGAAGGGCTTTCCTTGATTGTTTCTTTCCTAGGGATAAAAGGGAGGTGAAAGAGGAAGAATTCATAAACCTTCATCAAGTAGGTATGAGTGTGCAAGAATACTCCTTGAAGTTTAAAAAATTGTCCAATATGCCCCTTCTTTAGTGTCTACCCCAAGGGATGAGATGAGCCGCTTTATCACGGAAGTGTCCGATGATTTGGTTAAAGATTGTCGTTCAGCGATGCTCCATGACAACATGGATATTTCTAGGTTAATGGTTCATGCACAACAACTTGAAGAGACTAGACTCAAGAAGAAGAATAGGGAGTTTAAGAGGGATAAGTCTAATGAGGGAGGTACTTCTAAGTGTAGGCTTGAGATTCAAGACAAGCCTAGGTTCAATAAGAGAGTTTCAAACCAAGTTCCTTCCAACTTTCACAAGGCAATCAAAGAAAGGGTGTCTAACCCTAAGTCTCAAAAGGCACAAAGTGAAAGTTCACCTAGCAAGAAACCAACTTGTTCCAAGTGTGGTAAGAAGCATTGGGGTGAGTGTCTAGTTGGGAGGGAGAACTGCTTTGGGTATGGCAAGAGTAGCCACAAGGTGGGGGATTCCCCTAATATAAAAGTCATGATAAGGGAAGTGGTCAAGCTTAAGCTAGTGCTACTAGTTTCGAAGATCCAAAGAGAAACAACTTTTATGCTCTACGCTCAAGAGGTGTGCAAGAGGAGTCTCTCGATGAGGTCACCGGTATTTTACTAGTCTTCTCTATTGATGTTTATGCTTTACTTGATGTCGGTGCTATATTATCATTTGTAACTCCTCTAGTAGCTAAAAGGTTTGATGTTCTACCCGATATTTTGATTGGACCATTTTCAGTTACAACCCCGGTGGGTGACTGTTGTGGCTAGATGAGTCTTTAGGAGTTGTCCTATTTCTTTGCCCAATCGAGTTACATGGGTGGATTTGGTAGAACTTGACATGTTTGATTTTGATGTTATTTTGGGAATGGATTTGTTGCATGCTTGTTTCGCTTCTATTGATTATCGTACTAGGGTAGTCAAGTTCAACTTTCCTAGTGAACCCATCTTAGAGTGGACAGGGGGTAATTCAACTCCTAGAGGTCGTATCATATCTTGTTTGAAACCTTGTAAAATGATCTCAAAAAGGTGTCTTTACTATATCGTAATAGTCAAAGATCATGAAACCGACATTCTTCCTAATGAGTCGGTCCCCGTAGTGAGGGAATTCTAGAATTCTTTCCGGATGAAATGCCCTAAATTCCTCCCGAATGGGAAATTGACTTTGGTATTGCATTATTACCGAATACAAATCCCATTCCAACTCCTCCTTATCAGATGGCTCCTGCCAAATTTAAAGAGTTGAAGGCTCAACTCAAAGATTAACTAGATAAAGGCTTCATTCAACCTAGTATTTCCCCATGGGGTGCTCCGATATTGTTTGTTAAAAAGAAGGATGGGTCCCTTAGGATGTGCATTGACTATAGTCAACTCAATAAGTTCACTATTAAGAACAAGTATCCTCCTCCCTCGGATTGACGAGTTGTTTGATCAACTCCAAGAGGCAAGCTACTTTTCCAAAATTGACTTGAGATCGGGGTATCACCAACTTAGGGTGAGAGGTGAGGATGTACGTAAAACGGCATTTCGAACTAGATATGGTCACTACGAATTCCTCGTAATGGCCTTTGGTCTCACTAATCCCCCGGTGACTTTTATGGACCTTATGAATAGGGTTTTTCGAAATTACCTTAATTCATTTGTCATTGTATTTATTGGCGACATCTTGGTATATTCAAAAATGAGGGTGAACATATGAACCATTTGAGGGTGGTTTTGCAAATCCTTAAGGAACACCAACTATTTGCCAAGTATAACATGTGTGAGTTTTGGTTGAGATATGTGGCGTTTCTTTTTCATATCATCTCTAGTGAGGGTATTGAGGTCGATCCAAAGAAAACTAAGGCGGTTATGAAGTGGCCTAGACCATTGACTCCAACCGACATTAGAAGTTTCTTGGGTTTATCCGGGTACTATAGGAGGTTTGTGGATGGTTTTGCGTCCATTTCTTCTCCTTTGACTACCTTGACCCAAAAGGGTGTGAAATTTGAGTGGTCGGAAGCATGTGAAAGAATCTTTCAAATTTTGAAATATAGGCTTACCTCCGCTCCGGTGTTAACTTTACCGGAGGGTACCAAGGGCTTCGTGGTATATTTTGATGCATCCCGAGTGGGTTTGGGGTGTGTCCTTATGCAATATGGGAAGGTAGTAGCCTATGCCTCTACATAACTCAAGGTGCATGAGAAAAATTATCTAACTCATGATCTTGAATTGGCGGTTGTAGTGTTTGCTTCAAAAATATGGAGGCATTACTTGTATGGTATTCATGTGGATGTGTATACCGACCATAAGAGTCTTCAATATGTGTTTACTCAAAAGAAGTTGAACCTCCGACAAAGAAGATGGTTGGATCTATTGAAGGATTAAAATAGGAGTGTTCTCTACAACACCGACAAGGCCAACGTGGTTGCGGATGCTTTAAGTTGTATGACCATGGTTAGTGTGTCTCATGTGGAAGAAGGTAATAAAAACCTAGTGAAAGATGTTCATAGGTTGGATAGATTTGGCGTTCGGTTGAAAGATTCCCCAAATGGTGGTTTTGTGGTGCATAATAACTCCGATTCATCCTTAGTGGTTGAGGTGAAGTCCAAACAATATCTTGATCCGCTATTGATGGAGTTGAGGAAATCGTTACTTCGCAAGTTGAATGAGTCATTCTCCCCAATGGAGGTGGGGGAATGGTGTGCTAAGGTACCAAAATAGATTATGTGTACCGGATGTTGATGATTTGAGGAATAGGGTAATTGAGGAAGCTGGTGGTTCCTGATATTCTATCCATCCGGGTTCCACTAAAATATACTGTGACCTTAAAGAGGTATATTGGTGGGATGGCCTAAAAAGGGACATAGAGGAGTTTGTAGCCATGTGTTCAAATTGCCAACAAGTGAAAGCCGACCATCAAAATCCTAGTGATCTAATTCAAGAAATAAGTTTTCCTACTTGGAAGTGGGAAGAAATTAACATGGACTTTGTAGTTGGGTTGCCGCAGACTTGGAGGATAAATATCCAATTTTGATTATAGTGGACAGATTGACAAAATCTGCTCACTTTATCCCTGTCAAGTCTATTTATTCGGCGAGGATTATGCAAGAATCTACATTAATGATATTGTGAGTCTTCATGGGATTCCTTTGTCCATCATATCAGATAGAGGTGCTCAATTCACTTCTCATTTTTGGAGGTCTTTCCAAAAAGTGTTGGGAACACAAGTGAAGCTTAGCACCGTTTTTCATCCCCAAATGGATGGTCAAGCGGAGCGTACTACTCAAACCCTTGAGGATATGTTAAGAGATTGTGTAATAGACTTCAAAGAGAATTGGGATGATCACTTGTCGTTGATTGAGTTCTCCTATAACAATAGCTATCATTCAAGTATTTCAATGGCTCCATTTGAAGCACTCTATGGTAGAAAATGTAGGTCTCTGTTTGGGTGGTTTGAGGTTCGAGAGTCTTCACTCTTTGGTCCCGAAATAGTCTATGAAGCTCTCGAGAAGGTTTGTATTATAAGGGATAGGTTAAAAATATCCTATAGTCGGCAAAAATCCTATGCCGAAAATAGAAGAAGGGATCTTGAAATTGAAGTAGGTGATAATGTGTATTTGAAGATTTCACCTATGAAAGGTGTG
Source organism: Solanum sitiens (assembly GCA_016801875.1). Lineage (NCBI taxonomy): Eukaryota > Viridiplantae > Streptophyta > Magnoliopsida > Solanales > Solanaceae > Solanum > Solanum sitiens. Next base: position 92,194 of record JABWTJ010001181.1, on the reverse strand, counting down.
ATGAAGTTTGGAAAAAAGGGGACGTTAAGTCCCCGGTGTGTGGGTCCATATGAAATTTTGTAAAGGCTCGAAAATTTGAGATTACCTAGTGAACTAGATTCGGTTCATCCGGTATACCATGTTTCCATGCTTAAGAAGTGCATTGGTGATCCCGTGTTCATACTTCCCATTAAAGGCCTTGGTGTGGATGAGGACCTCTCCTATGAAGAGGTTCCGGTGGAGATCCTTGATCGACAAGTAAAGAAGTTGAGGAACAAAGAGGTGGCCTCCGTAAAAGTCCTATGGAGAAACAACCTAGTTGAGGGAGCAACATGGGAGGCCAAGGCCGACATGAAGTCCTGTTATCACTAATAAAAAAATAGTGAATACCGAACTAATAATACCAACCTCTAGAGGTCAGTATTCCCTGAAATACTTACCAAAAATAGACTTCCCAGCTTAGATCGGAAAAAGCTTGGTCGCTATTCAAATCCGACCTCTGGAAGTTGGTATTTACTAACCTCTCGAGGTCGGCATTTTCATTTCTTTTTTTTAGATTCCGACCTCCTGAGGTCGGTATTTTTATTTCTTATTTTTTATATTCAGACCTCGGAGGTTGTTATTTTTATTTCTTGTTTTTTAGATTTCGACCTCTGGAGGTAAGTGTTTCTATTTCTTATTCTTGAGATTCCGACCTCCAGATGTCGGTGTTTATATTTCTTATTTTTGAGAGTCCGAACTCTAGAGGTCGGTATTTCTGCTACAAAACTGGCAGCATGGAGTAGCAATTTTAGTATCCCACCTACATATTTATATCAAAACAACCCAAAGAATTCAAAATAAGTTATTTGAAAATAATCTTCGTCCAACCCAAAGAATTCGAAATGAGCTATTTTAAAATATACTTCATCCAACCTAAACAACACAATATTTTCAACATATACATTAGACTATTTAAAAATAAACTAAAATAAGATCAAACAATTCCAAAAATATCGAAGTGTAAAATGTCAAACCAATACAACTACTCCTTTCACCCTCACTCTCCTTATCACCCATATCATTCTCATCACCCACCTGATCAGCTCCATCATAACTGCTTGCCGGAGATGGAGGAAAAATATTTCCTGACTCAAAAAGAAAAGTTAGTTGGGCCAACACTATATTAACCAACTAAATCCCATTAACTTATTTGAAGAACTTAACAACTTTGTAAGTCTAATTAGTTTAGTTTAAACTTAATTCCAACAATATATCCACCAACTAAATCATATTACATATTTTAACTTATTTGAGGATCTTAACAACTTTCTAAGTCTAATTAGTTTAGTTTTAACTTAATTCTAACACTATATTCACCAAGTAAATCACATTAACCTTTTTGAAGAACATAACAACTTTCTAAGTCTAATTAGTTTAGTTTTAAATTAATTCCAATACTATATTAATCAACTAAATCACATTAACTTATTTAAAGATCTTAACAACTTTATAAGTCTAATTAGTTTAGTTTTAACTTAATTCCAACACTATATTCACAAACTAAATCACATTAAGTTGAAGAACTTAACAATTTCTAAGTCTAATTAGTTTAATTATAACTTAATTCCAACACTATATTCACCAACTAAAACACATTAACTTATTTGAAGAACTTAACAACATTTTAAGTCTAATTAGTTTAGTTTTAACTTAACTCCAACACTATATTCACCAACAAAATCACATTAACTTATTTAAAGAACTTAACAACTTTCTAAGTCTAATTAGTTTAGTTTTAAATTAATTCAAACTCTATATTAACCAACTAAATCATATTAACATATTTGAAGAACTTAACAACTTTCTAAGTCTAATTAGTTTAGTTTTAACTTAATTCCAACATTATATTAACCAACTAAATCACATCAACTCATTTGAAGAACTTAACAACTTTATAAGTCTAATTAGTTAAGTTTTAACTTATTTCCAACACTATATTCACCAACTAAATCATATTACATATTAAAACTCATTTGAAGATCTTAACAACTTTATAAGTCTAATTTATTTAGTTTTAACTTAATTCCAAATCTATATTCACAAACTAAATCAAATTAACTTATATGAGGAACTTAACAACTTTCTAAGTCTAATTAGTTTAGTTTCAACTTAATTCCAACACTATATTCACCAACTAAAACACATTAACTTATTTGTTGAACTTAACAATTTTCTAAGTCTAATTAGTTTTGTTTTAACTTAATTCCAATATTATATTCACTAACTAAATCACATAAGCTTATTCGAATAACTTAACAACATTCGAAGTCTAATTAAGTTAGTTTTAATTTAATTCCGACACTACATTCACCAACTAAATCAGATTAACTTATTTGAAGAATTTAGCAACTTTCTTAGTCTAATTAGTTTAGTTTTAACTTAAGTCGAACACTATGTTAATCAACTAAATCACATTAACTTATTTAAATAATGTAACAACTTTCTAAGTCTAATTAGTTCAGTTTTAAATTAATTCCAATACTTTATTCACCAACTAAATCATATTAACTTATTTGAAGAACTTAACAACTTTCTAAGTCTAATTAGTTTAGTATTAACTTAATTCCAACACTATATTCACCAACTAAATCACATTAACTTATTTGAAGAACTTAACAATTTTCTAAGTCTAATTAGTTTAGTTTTAAATTAATTCGAACACTATATTAACCAACTAAATCATATTAACTTATTTGAAGAACTTAACAACTTTGTAAGTCTAATTAGTTTAGTATAAACTTTATTCCAACACTGTATTCACCAACTAAATCACATTAACTTATTTAAAGAACTTAACAACTTTAGAAATCTAATTAGTTTAGTTTTAACTTAATTCCAACACTTTATTAACCAACCAAATCATATTAACTTATTTGAAGAACTTAACAACTCTCTAAGTCTAATTAGTTTAATTTTAACTTATTTTCAACACTATATTCACTAACTAAATCACATTAACTTATTTGAAGAACTTAACAACTCTCTAAGTGTCACGACCCAAAATCGAGCCGCGAGTGGCACCCACACTTATCCTACTATGTGAGCGAACCAACCAATCTAAAACCCCAACATATTGAACAAAAATACAAAGCGGAAGACTTAAAACTCATTAACGAAATCAATTAAATAACTTCTAAAATTTATAACTCATTATCCCCAAAATCTGGAAGTCATCATCACAAGACATCTTCCTCAAGTTACAATCGAAAATACTAAGAAGCTAAAATAAATAAAGGCTAGTCCATGCCGGAAGTTAAAGGCATCAAGACATTGAAGAGAAGATCCAGTCCAAGCTAGAAGCATTAGCTCACCCTGAAATCCAGTGTAATGAAGACTAGCTAAAATCGCTGCTGAGTTGAAGATGACGGTACGTTTGCTGCATTCCCCAAATAACAAAGAAAGAAACAACAAGTAGGGGGTCAGTACAAAACACAAGTACTGAGTAGGTATCATCGGCCAACTCAAAATAGAAAACAGTATATATCAGTTCATATCATAAATCAACTACAATACTCAACATGTAGCAACAAGTACTATAATCATCAATAAGTACTACCAAGTTCATCCATGAGGACTCAAGCCTCAATACCACACTCATTTGGGAAATTAGGTTCATTACATTGAGTATATTAACATCTCTCAAGATTCATTATCTTTCTTCCTCTTGTGTCGGTACGTGACACTCCGATCCCCTACTACTATGTGTCGGAACGTGACACTCCGATCCCCTAATTCTACGTGTCGGTTAGTGACACCCGATCCCTTAATACTATTGTGTAGGAACCGTGACACTCTGATCCCTAATTCTAAAAACAATTCATCAAGCTTCTTTTATATCCAAGGCATCACCAATCTCAAATTAACTGTTAGTTCATCAAGCCTTCTTTTATACCAAGGCATCATCATAACAAGGTGAATTAGGGTTTCTTTCAAGATTTCTGGATTCAAAGCTTCATTAAGCTTATTTTTATCACAAAACACATAATTCACATTCATGAAA
>JABWTJ010001181.1:22937-87381 GCA_016801875.1 Solanum sitiens | reverse complement strand
CAGAGAATTGCTCTCAGTACCCAATTCTCAAGAGTTGAAGTGTTCTGAAACGGAACCTCACAACGGTCCGTCATGTCTGTGACGGTCCGTCCTGCAGGTCCGTCACAGACTTCAGAGAATTGCTCTCAGTACCCAATTCTCAAGAGTTGAAGTGTTTTGAAACGGAACCTCACAACGGTCCGTCATGTATGTGACGGTCCGTCCTGCAGGTCCGTCACAGAGTTCAGAGAGTCGATTTCAGCACTCAAATATAAGAATTCCAAATGTTTGGAACGAGACACCCTCGACGGTCCGTCGTGCCCATGACGGTCCGTCGTTGGATACGTCGTCTCAGACAGTTTTCCAGAAATAAAATCTGCTGCTCAAAACGACTAAGCAGGTCGTTACAACTACATAGCTAGGGTTGTGAATTTATAAAATAATCTACACCAAAAGATACACTAATCTGACTTGGAGCATTTTAACAACTAAAATCCAACAACTTCTAACATTGAAGAAATCCTAGGTCTAGATAATATTAAGGGAATCATGATATTGATGAAATATAGGGACCTAATGGGTGAAAGGAATAAACTAGTGAAATACCACACGCCTTGTAAAGAATTCTGCGGAGAAATCTTTCGATTTCGGGGCTGCAACTGATGAAGAATCGTTGCATTCCTTGACAAGGGCTTGGTCGACTCCTTCTTCTTCTGTGTTCTAATTTTTCTATGTTTTTGGTGAATGACTTTCTTAGGGTAGATTCTAGTTAAGTTACTAGGCTAAAACTGACCAAATCTACGTAGTTTGAGGTTAAACGACATAGTTTTATAATGCATAAGGAAAAGATCAAAAGAGCCCTGACTTAACTATTGTTGGGGTGACCGACGTAAAGGATCGATGGACTGAAGATCGACTGACGGTCCGTGTTGGTCACCCGTCAATGGTGTTCTAGGGTTGAAAATTAGGGGCTGATCCATGAACACTGACCACGGTTTGTGGCTTTATCTATGCTCTATGGCTTGATCTTACTATCTGAATTAGGATTACCTTTTAAGCTCTTTAAAGCATTATAGTCAAAACAATCAGAATCTTTTTCTATACATTCCATCTACTTTCAGACTTGATTGCTAACTTCATATCCAGGTGCTCCATTTTCACTCCTTCGTAAAATATAATGTTCTTCTGACAAATCATTATCCAAGTCTTCAAAATTGCCACCACTTTGAGAATATTCAGTCCTTTCCTGTTTATCCGTACCTCTAGCGAATTGTTGATGTTCAAATTAAATATTGCAATTCTATCCATGATTGATGGATTTCCTAACATCCATTCCAATATAAGGGTAATTTACAAAGTAAACCTCAATTACTCTATATCCATGAATGCTCTTGGATACTAAATAAGCATCTCAAGTGGTTGAAAAGAGCCTCATACTTGTGCCTAAATGTGACTAAATCATTAGCTTCTCCAATATCTCAGCCATAATCTTGAATTATGATAACTTTATTTTAAAGAGTCAACATAAGCAATAAACTTTACATGACCTCAAAATAATGTCTTAAATGTTGACACAATTGTGGATTACTTTGATGTTGGTTTTAAGGCATCATGTATAGAATTTTTGGAAGAATTAAAATAGAAGAAGAACTGGTTATTATCTTTGTTACAATAGAGCCTCCAAGAATTAAAGACTAGAACTCTAAAAACTCACAAAAGAGAGGAGTTCTACCACCTTCTGTTTGTAAAATCATTATCTTAACTCTCAGCATGGTGTAAATTGTTGATATTTGTCTAGTTTCTTAGTATAATAACAATAGGGAGAAGGAAATCAGGAAAGAGAGAAGATGTAAGCATGAAATCAAACCCACAATTTCGTCACGTTATTTGTAGAAACATAGACAGAGAACTTGATCATGTTTTAGATACTTAAGGATTAATGGAGACTAGTTTGATAAGATTAGAGTCTCATAGAATTTGTGTACACATGAGTGATCGTGTGTGTGACAAATGAGATAGATGAGATACATAGGCTATATATTATACACAGTGGATACAATCAATAATTAAATCTCCATTCTTCAACTCCATAAATAGTTTCATTTCTATCTCATTTTGAATCTCCAACGGAGTTGAATTTCCAGGAAATATTAATCTAAATTCTCTCTTTCATATTGTTTTGAACTAAAATAAGTCAAATCATTATATGTAATGTAATTCTTGAGATGAATTTCATCAATTTTATATCCATCGTATATAATTTTAAAAAATCAAGTTTCAGAATGTCTCAACCACACAATGATATGTCATTGTCAATCTCAGATATAGTGATTTTGAAAAATGGAACAATACACTCTATTTAAAATGGAATATGTATTAAATAGAAGAAACAAAATAAAATCTGAGTGACGAAGAAAATTTAGGAGAGAACTTGAATTTTTTTGATATATTAACTTTAGCTTATGCATACTCCATATCCTCGAAAGTCGTTACAGTCATGGATTACTCTTTATTATTTTTCATTAAATTATGTTCCTTTTACTAACTACCCAAAATATGTATACTCCTAACATGTGTATCTCAATAATACATGAATTTTTTCCGTCAGATACATATTTGAAACAAATCTCTGACAAAAATTGTTAGTTGAAAAATTATTTCATCAATGTGAAATTAGGATCAATAATAGTGTGTTTTACGTTTTTTTCATTTGTGTAACTTAAAATCATATTAATACCAAAAACATTGCACAAAAATATTTTGACTTTATGTGACTCATTAAAAGTCATCAAACATAAGTTGAAAAATCTTACCTCAACCCTATCCCAATAACGAGTTGGGTTGGGCCTACATCATTTACCAAGCCCATCTTTGTGACACTAAATATTTTTATGATGCTTCTCTATGAAACTTGACCTAAAAATTTTCATTTTCTCTAACTTTTTACTATTCACTCCTAAAGTTTCTCACTGGTTCCTTCTTCCCCGCCGATGAACTTTATGAAGTTATAACTCATCTAGCTACGCCAATGTTCCTCTTTCATCTTGATGATTATGATCTTAACCCCATGATGATGAAGTATACTGCTTATCTCTCTGAGGGAAAAAGCGAGCTGCCTTTCATGATAGATTAGAAGACGAAATAACTTTATCGTTAGCATCTAATCAGGATGATTTACCGTCAGGTAATGTTTGCTTTTATTTTCTTAAATACAAATTCGATGCATTGAAACCCATAAATGGTAATAAGGCCACCATCTAGATCTGGATCCATGAAAAGGGAACTCTGATCAAATGTTTTCGTACATTCTCTTCTCTCTTATTGCTGGTTCGCCATTGAACTCAACAAAGTATCACTCTTTACAGATCTACATATCTAGCAATCAGGTATCAATATCTACTTAATTTTAAGACCTTTTCGATATGGTAAAAAAAATTAAGATGAGAAAGAAAAACAGTTCAGTCACATAATATTTTATCGTATGAGACATTTCAAACTGTCGATAAATTTCAGAAAAATGAGAAAATGATTTGACTGGATGCTCCCCTTGCCTTTTTTGTTGTGTGATCTATTACTTCTTTCTAAAGTGCATGATACTAAACCAACCTAATTTAATTCAGTAAAATGAAAAGCAAATATAGCTAACACCTAAATTATTAACATGTATAAGTCTATAAAGTAGAAGAGGCTGATTGAAATAAACATACAGGCAAAGAAAAATTCAAGTTTAAATATGAATAAATGAAATTGTCCAGCACTCTTAATGAACAACCAACATGTATTCATGAATTCAAAGATATACTTGCACTAATGTATTTAGAAATCAAAAACGGCAGCTACGTTGTTTTCAAATATCACAACTGCGGCGAGTGAAGAAGATGAAACTCAATGCCCAAAACTCCCTTGTTTTTTTCAATGTTTCTATATCCCTTTGTTTTTTTTCATGGTATCTAATTCTCTCTATCCATATTTTGAAAATGAGTGTAGCTGAATGTTTGTATTTGCATGGACTTCATCCAATTGAAAGTTTTTTTATCTAAAAAAAGATTTATGTGTTGTATCAAGGAATCTAGTGAATATTTATGTTGTAGCTAGATTCTATACATAATGTTTTTGGTTTTAGATCTGAATTTATGGCAATGGTTGAGTGATTTTTCTGGTAAACAGAATATTTAAGTTTTAGCTTAGATTGTACACATAACATTTATTTTTAGAGATCACAATATATGGTGATGGTTGATTGAATTTTTTGGTGATGATACAAATGTTTCTCATAAAATAATATAAGTTGATATAGTGATATATGCATGATGCATATAGTCGAATTAGAAAATTCGAAAATACAATGATTCAAAACGACAAACCCTAAAATCAATGTATCATAAATTGAGAAAGTGTGTATACATCTTGGTGGAGCAAAAGATATAGTGTATCAAAGTAAATTAAGTGAATTGAATGACCGACTAACATAATTCATCTGAAGTAAAGAATGAAACATGAAACGAAATCACTAAAAAACTTTACAAATAAGTATGTAATGATAGCCAAATACTTGAGTAAAATATTTTACTTTCTTGGGGAGTTTCTCTAACTGACAACCATCACGAAGAGTTTGTGATGATACAACGTCTTAACAATGTTTCCAGAACCACACAATAAATTGTGGGATATAGGAGGCAACTTAAATTTTGGATCCCTCTAAAGGCCTTCTTGAGGCTGGGGAGGAGTCACTCGAATTACAATATGATCCCATCTACACTAGTGGCGCATGTTATTGGGTTTAAGTTGTATTTAACTCTTATCCAAATCGGTATTCAATACTATTACAAAAATATATGTATTAATGCTCATTACATTGAGTTAGTACAAAAAAGGACATCTTTAAAAGTTTAGTAATCTTTAGAATGAAAATTCTTCTGAAAAACTATTCTTAAAATAGGAATACTTTTCTCAATGCAAAAATAACACATTGGGAACCATATATGATCTTCTCAAATGTCGCTTAAAATATACTTGGACGTACATTAAATTTTGAAATCACTGTATGGAAATAATTGCATGAAGGCTTTTCACAAGTTTCATCAAAAAGGGTTCATGTGATAACATAGTCATTAAGAACTTAAGAATCAATATGGATAAAGTATTATAGTCTTAATAGTTAAGAAATCAAAACTCAGAATAAGATAAACACGGAAAATTCAGAATTCATGGAACTTTGGGTAGAACCCTAGATTTATCTTTATACTGACTGAATTTAGTTTTAGGGGGTGAGGAACGACTTAATCTAACAGTATGAATAGCCCTATATACCTAGAAGAAAAAGTTCTTGTAGAAACTTTAAGAAGATGCTTGAAACCCCTAACATTCGAGTCTTGGATCCTTGCCCTAAGTCTTGGGAGTGATTGTGAGAGTGTTAGGGCTGAATTAAACTAAAAGAACCCTGATTATGTGCAAAACCATTGGGATAGAGCTTAAAACGGTTCGGCAAAGACTGATTTAACCACACCTAAAATTGGCAGGACCGTCCATAAAGAGGCTTCTACGGTCCGCACTCCCATCTACAGACTCACTGTCCACTCGCGGTTCCCACAAATGGAGACCGAGTGCTTGAGTTCAACTACGAACCAAGAACCATGACACGCACTGCAAACCACGAGTTGTACCCCTTCTTATACAGTAAACCTTTGCCAAAGGCCAGGATCCTAAGGCCTACAAACCACGATGGTTAAGTATGGTCCATATATCCTTTGATTGTCCATACTAGCAAGTCGTAATCAAATTATTGATACTAACTTTCTAAAGATCAACAATGGATAGAATTCAACAATCTATAGTTCCTTGAATGACCCGTACAAGCCGTCAGTAGAACTTAAAATGGCAAAATTTCAGAAAGTCTAATATATATTTGTTCAAAGAGCCTCATCCATGACACATATACCCATCCATGAGGCATACTGCTTGCTCATAGACTCCCATCTAAGACTTAACATTTTCCTGAACTCCAGGAAAGTACCAACAACTCGCTCATATGGCCAGAATCTTCTAAGGTCCGTACAATGGCTTGTAGACTTAGTGCTCCAACAACTTTCTACAACTTTTCAACTTCTAATTGACGTTTACAGATCTAAATGTTACATATATGCAGCATAACCCGAAGGTTTTGTAGTTCAAAAAAGTGAAGGCAAGGTGTATAAGCTTCAACTAGTGTCATTCCATCCACGACCTTTATTGTTTGTCAATTTTGCAAGTAAATCGATGTGTTTACCGCCTTTTCCCAACAATACTTTGGAAACTTTCTCTTTATAGAGCTCAGTTGCTTCTTGTTCCTTACAGGAGAAGTTTTAGCATATCTAGGATTGAACTATTCTTCGTGCATTGACAAAAGTAGCATATAAAATTATTTCTAACTCAATACCTAACATTGATTTCTCACACGAGTCAATTTTTACTCTTATCTCAAGAAAAAGTGGCAAAAATCTTATTTGGACAGAGGCGGTATACACATCGATTCACTTGAAAAATAGATTACCAACAAGATCCATGGATGGATGGACACCAAATGAAGCTTAGAATTGCATAAAACTATCAATAAGGCATCTAAAAGTATTTGGTTCATTGTGCTATAATGCTATTTTTGTTTGTTAGAGCTCTATATGTAAGGGTTATAGAATTGACAATACTGCATGACACCTGGAAACTCATTGAAAAACCTGAAACTAATCATGTTATTGGAGTTAAAGTTTTTAGAGTGTAGTTGATTACGGATGGATCTATTAACAATCACATAGGAAAGCTGGTTATTAAAGGACATGTCACGACCCAAATTTTTCAAGTCGTGATGGCACCTATATTCCCAACCAATAGGTAAGCCAACCCAACATATTTATCAAACTTAACCAACAAATGAGTAAAAAGACAAACACTTAGCAAGAATCTCCAACATTGAATTTTCTTACAAGTACGAAATGCGGAAGAAGAAAATACCACCCCAAGAATTGGTATCTTAAGTACAAGAGCTTCTAAAATACGATGCAAGTCGGAAACTAAAATGACAAATGTAACATAAGGGATATCCTGTCTGAATACTAAATAACAGAATAAATAAAAGATAGAGGGAGGTGTGGGCCACGGAACAGCCAAGCAGCTCACCACAACTCCAAGACACTCCAAGCTCGGACTCAATTTGCTCCACGAGATGTGCCCCTACTCGGAATCGAATCTGCACCACAAAGAGTGCAACAAGTGTAGTATGAGTACGAAACCACGTATACCCAGTATATCTCATTGACCGACAACGAAGAAGTAGTGATGGGAGTTTATATAAGAAAAATTTATTCTTCAATTATACAAGTCTATAACCAGTCAAGTTTCATCAAATAAAGGAAATCAAACATTAAGTAAAATTCCAACCATCAAATAAAACACATAATCATCGAGAATGAAGGATGTGATGAAATGCAATGCAATATGATACCATGAAATGACATGTCTCAGAATATCCAGTACTCTCTCAACCGTATATACATGATACTCCTCGGAAATACATCGCGAGGTCCATATACCGACACGGACGATCTCCACGTGTCTGTGCGGATGATCTCAACGCACAATCATAAATAAACAATTTCCGCACGGACGGTCTCCACGTGCCCAAATTACAATCTTAACATCTCACCATCCCCAAGCACGGACGATCTCCACGTGCCCAACTTATACTCAATCTCATGTCAATGCATGTACACAATATTATTTCAAATAAGGGGATAATGATGCACCTCAATCAATCCAGTATCAACATAATACATAATCACCTCAACAATCACAACTATACGGGTGTAATAAGGAAAAACACAATCACACAAGGATTTCAAGTCAAAAATATATCAGCTAATGCCCATATGCTTTGGCATTCTCAAATTACAATCCACCTATAGTAGTAACTTTCTCTTTTCTAACACCGGTACTCGTACCAATGCCCGTCACACCATTGATACGAGATCCCCATCTTTCGCCCTTACCCATTGTCTATTTCACTTTATTTTTATTTTTAATTGGGAAAACGTCCTTCAACAAGTCTAAAAAGTCTTAACATACCTCAAGTGCCGAATTCGTGTCACGAATCTTCAAGATAGTTCCTTCCCTTTTTGCAAAGTTTTGGAATGTTCCCAAACTACCAATTATGCAATATTCGTAAGTAAGCAATTTTTTTTTGTAGACATTCAAATTATTACACCTTAATATGATCCTTAAATGATTTCCTACAACTTTTCCAATCAACCTTTTTTCCTACCCACTAAGGATAATATTAATAGATAGACAATCCATGTACTGCATAACTATGGCCATTTAAATTTTTATATTAATAAGCCAATTTCAACCACGGAAAGATAAACAATAAATTTCTCCCACTACTCTAATCCAACACCCTCAAATACTTACGGTAACTCACTTAATTTACCTGCTAGTCATTAGGAATAAATTAAATTAACAAGTTGTAAAACCCAAAAATTTTCCAGCAATACCTACTATTAATAATATCCTCCATCGTCAATATGAAGATTTATATAATCCAATGAAATCAAAAACTTAATTCTCTAATGATAACATACTAATACTAGTGACTAAATTCTGTAAATAAATAAATTAAGACCCATTTTCACTAGTTAACAAACCAGAAAATGCACTTTAAATGTGAGATCCTTCATTCTTTTTTTTTTCTTTAATTTTATTCGGTCCAATTTCTAAATTTCTAAATAATTGGGCATGTCATCTGCCACTTTCATAATGAGCATCATTAGTGGGCATTCAATGCTCCCCTCCTTAGGTTGATAAAGTTTCACATAAATAAAAAGAATTCCTTTCCGTTCCTTTACAAAGGATCTGAATAGATCCAAAAATAATTTATTTTCTCATACACACACCAACAAATAATTTAAAATAACACTTTAATTCACTTTGACAATATACTCAAATGAAGAATTGAAAAGTTTGAGAATCAGTTGTTCACCTGAAGTTGACGATTTCTTTTCCCCCTACACGTTTTTTTTTTTTTTGCAAGAATATGTAAATGGGGTTATGCTAATCCCTCATTTATCTTAATTTAAAGTATTAAAAGTGGTTAAGTCACTAACTCAATTTAATAATTAAGTATAAAAAGTGGTTAATCCACTAACTCAAATTAATTAAATTAGTTATTCAATAAAATTTTCATCAACTAGATATTCTTAGTTTCGAATAGTTTAAAAATACCCCCTTAAATTTTCAAAAGAAGTCAAACTAGTCCTAGTTCTCAAAACGACCTAGTGGGTCGTTACATCACCTACCACTTAAACAAAAGTTCGTCCTCGAACGGGAAAGAAAAGAGCTAACCTGATCGCTAAAAAAGATGAGGATATTTACTCCTCATGTCTGACTCTGTCTCCCATGTAGCCTCCTCCACTGGACGATGCTTCCACTGAACCTTTACTGAAGCAATCTTCTTGGACCTCAACTTCCGAATTTGCCTATCCAAAATGATGATCGGCTCTTCCTCAAAAGTCAAATTGTGATCAAGTAACACTGAATCCCATTGAATCACATGATCACCACCTTGATGATACTTCTTAAGCATTGAAATATGAAATACAGGATGAACACCTGACAAACCAGGTGGCAAAGCCAACTGATACGCCACCTCACCAATACGCTCAACAATCTCGAAAGGACCAATATACCTTGGGCTCAACTTGCCCTTCTTTCCAAATCTCATCACACCCTTCATGGGTGAAACCTTAAGTAGAACCCTCTCTCCAACCATAAACTCCAAATCACGAACCTTCCTATCTGCATAACTCTTTTGCCTACTCTGAGCCATGAGAAGTCTATCTTGGATCAACTTGACCTTGTCCAAGGACTCCCTCAACAAATCTGTACCCCACGGTCTAACCTCAAATGCGTCAAACCAACCAATTGGAGATCGACATCTCCTACCATACAAAGCCTCAAATGGTGCCATCTCAATGCTCGAATGATAACTATTATTGTAAGCAAACTCCACTAATGGCAAGAACTGATCCCAGTGACCACCAAAGTCAATCACACACGCCCGCAACATGTCCTCAAGAACCTGAATAGTCCTCTCAGACTGACCATCAGTCTGAGGGTGAAAGGCTGTACTAAGATCCACCCGAGTGCCCAACTCCTTCTGCATAGACCGCCAGAAATGAGATGTAAATTGAGTGCCACGATCTGAAATAATAGAAATAGGAACCCCATGCAAACGAACTATCTCTCGAATATAGATCTTGGCTAACTTCTCTGAGTTATAGGTAGTCTGAACTGGTACAAAGTGTGCAGACTTAGTCAGTCGATCCACAATGACCCATATAGCATCAAACTTACCCAAGGTACGTGGCAATCCTACCACAAAGTCCATAGCAATACGCTCCCACTTCCACTCAGGTATAGGCATCCTCTGTGTCACACCTCCAGGCTTTTGGTGTTCATACTTCACTTGCTGACAATTCAAACATCGAGATACAAAATCTAATATGTCCCTCTTCATACGACGCCACCAATAGTGTTGTTTCAAGTCACGATACATCTTAGTAGCCCCTGGATGAATAGAGTACCTCGAACTATGGGCCTCCTCCATGATCAATCTAGTCAAATCACCTGTCCGAGGAACACAGATACGACCTTTAATCCTCAAAACTCTCTCACTATCAAGAATTGCCGCCTTGGCTTCTCCTTTTAACACCTTGTCCCTAATCTTACATAAATCACCATCATCAAACTGTTGAGCCCGAATCTGCTCCAACAAGGATGACCTAGCCTCCATATAAGCCAACACCTTACCAGATTCTGAAATATCAAGTCTCACAGAGCTATTGGCCAAGGATTGGACATCCCTAGCTAAAGGACGCTCGTCGACCTGTAACATGGCTAGACTACCCATACTTACCGCCTTTCGACTCAAGGCATCTACTACAACATTTGCCTTGCCTGGATGATAAAGAATAGTCATGTCGTAGTCCTTGAGCAACTCCAACCATCTCCGTTGTCTCAAATTCAAATCTCTCTGATTGAATATATATTGGAGACTACGATGATCCGTGAACACCTCACAATGCACACCATAAAGATAATGCCTCCAAATCATTAATGCAAACACAACAGCCGCCAACTCTAAATCATGAATAGGGTAGTTCTTCTCATGAACCTTCAACTGTCTCGAAGCATAAGCTATCACTTTTTCCTTCTGCATTAATACACAACCAAGACCAATTCGAGAAGCATCATAATATACAACAAAACCCTCCCCCTCCACGGGTAGGGTCAAAATTGGAGCAGTAGTCAATAAAGTCTTGAGCTTTTGGAAACTAACCTCACATTCGTCAGACCACTGAAAAATCACCTCCTTCTGTGTCAATCTAGTTAATGGAGATGCAATGGATGAGAAACCCTCAACAAATCGTCGATAATAACCTGCAAGGCCCAAGAAACTCTGAATCTCAGTAACTGAAGCAGGCCTGACCCAATCTCTAACCGCCTCAATCTTCTTAGGATCCACCATGATACCCTCCTTGGACACTACATGTCCCAAGAATGCTATCAAACTAAGCCAAAACTCACACTTTGAAAACTTTGCATAAAGCTTCTTCTCCTTTAGAATCCCAAGAACAATCCTCAAATGATGCTCATGTTCCTCCTTAGTGCGTGAATATATCAATATATTATCTATGAATACAATAACAAAGGAATCCAAATACGGTCTGAACACTCCATTCATCAAGTCCATAAAAGCTGCTGGGGCATTAGTCAATCCGAAAGACATCACCAAAAACTCGTAATGTCCATAACGTGTTCGAAAAGCTGTCTTAGGAATATCCTCTGCCCTAACCTTCAGCTGATGATAGCCAGATCTCAAGTCAATCTTGGAGAAAACTGAAGCACCCTGCAACTGATCAAATAAATCATCAATACTTGGTATCGGGTACTTATTTCTGATGGTTACCTTGTTCAACTGCCGATAGTCAATACACATATGCATAGATCCATCTTTCTTCTTCACAAATAACACTGGAGCACCCCAAGGAGATACACTTGGTCTAATAAAACCTTTGCTCAACAAATCCTGCAACTGCTCCTTCAACTCTTTCAATTCAGCCGGTGCCATACGATAAAGAGGAATGGAAATAGGCCGAGGGCCTGGCTCCACATCAATAGGAGGTTGTACAGCCCTGAAAGTCGAAGCTTGAGAACCCTCATGTAAGCCACCACGTCTAGTCCTAGGGCAGTCTCTCACATAGTGTCCCATATCACCATACTCAAAACAGCCTCTACGAGACGCAGGCTGATGAGAGGGACCTGAATGACCAGAATGCCCTCCACGAACTATAGGTCTCGAAGATGAACTCTGTGAAGTATGCAATGAGCTCGAAGAGCTATGCCCAGCGTAACCAGCCTCAGACGCTGGTATAGCAGCATGAATGGGTCTGCTGGACTGAGGGTGATAACCTCTGCCCAAGTAACCCCGACTCCTAGGCGGAGCACCACCATAATCACCTGAATAACGAGTCCTCTTGCCCTCTCGCTGCTCAAATCCCTCACGCCGAATCATCTCCAACTCCTTAGCAGCATCTACCACTTTATGGAATGGAACACCAGAAGCAGCAACTTGAGAAACTCCTAGACGAATTGGAATAATCCACCCCTTAACAAACCTTCTCACTCTCTCAGCCTCTGTGGGAAGTATCATCGAAGCATGCCTAGCCAAGGCATGAAATTTACCCTCATACTCTGCAACTGACATACCACCTTGTTGCAAACCCTCAAACTCGGCCCTCTTGCGCTCCCTCTCACTGCGTGGAACAAATTTGGATAGAAATACCTGAGTAAACTGAGTCCAGGATAGTGGAGAGGATCCTGCTGGCCTACTACTAATATAATCTCTCCACCACTGTTTGGCAGAGCCAGTCATCTGAAAAGCTGCATAGTCAACTCCATGAGACTCCACCAATCCAAGATTATGCAACCTCTCATGACAACTCACTATAAATTCATATGCATCCTCAGCTAAGTCACCAGTATAAGTAGGAGGATTCATTAGTCTGAACCTCCCAAACATCTTTTGCTCCTCAATAGTCATAGAAGGCCTATTCACCAAATGTGATGTCATATCTGGAAACTCCATACTATCCAAACGAGGAGCTACAGCAGCAGCTGGTTGAGTCCTGGGAGTCTGAGAATCTGGAGCAACTATCGGATCTTGAGTTTGACCTCCAACACGGGTCTGTGAGCCATCAGAAGTGACATGTAAAGCTCCTGCCTGAGCCATCCCCTCTAGGATTCCTAACATACGAGCCAAGGTATCTTGAAGCACTGGGGTGACAATAGTACTGGGTGGAGCCTGAGCTGGCCTATCTCCGTCGACATGATCTTGCACATCCCTATGGATAGCCTCTGCATCAGGAGGTACGATCCTATCACGACCCTGGGTAGCTATTGGTACTTGACCTTCCACAGGTGCTGAAATACGGCCCCTACCTCGACCTCGAGCTCGTCCCCTGCCTCTACCTCGGATAGTGTTCCCAGAAACAGGCGCAGGAATAGGATCCTGACCACCACTTGCAGATTTACGATTTCTCGCCATCTGAGAGATAATGAGATATCAAGATTTGAATTTTTGACAAGGTCAAGTGCACGATAGTGAATGAAAGAAAAGAATATTTCCTAAATGTCCTATAGCCTCTCGAAGATAGGTATGGACGTCTTCATACCGATCCGCAAGACTCTACTAGACATTGCTCTTGTACTCGTGAGACCGATGAACCTAGGGCTCTGATACCAAATTTGTCACGACCCAAATTTTTCAAGTCGTGATGGCACCTATATTCCCAACCAATAGGTAAGCCAACCCAACATATTTATCAAACTTAACCAACAAATGAGTAAAAAGACAAACACTTAGCAAGAATCTCCAACATTGAATTTTCTTACAAGTACGAAATGCGGAAGAAGAAAATACCACCCCAAGAATTGGTGTCTTAAGTACAAGAGCTTCTAAAATACGATGCAAGTCGGAAACTAAAATGACAAATCTAACATAAGGGATATCCTGTCTGAATACTAAATAACAGAATAAATAAAAGATAGAGGGAGGTGTGGGCCACGGAACAGCCAAGCAGCTCACCACAACTCCAAGACACTCCAAGCTCGGACTCAATTTGCTCCACGAGATGTGCCCCTACTCGGAATCGAATCTGCACCACAAAGAGTGCAACAAGTGTAGTATGAGTACGAAACCACGTGTACCCAGTATATCTCATTGACCGACAACGAAGAAGTAGTGACGGGAGTTTATATAAGAAAAATTTATTCTTCAATTATACAAGTCTATAACCAGTCAAGTTTCATCAAATAAAGGTAATCAAACATTAAGTAAAATTCCAACCATCAAATAAAACACATAATCATCGAGAATGAAGGATGTGATGAAATGCAATGCAATATGATACCATGAAATGACATGTCTCAGAATATCCAGTACTCTCTCAACCGTATATACATGATACTCCTCGGAAATACATCGAGAGTTCATGACCCATGGGGGACTCGCGAGGTCCATATACCGACACGGACGATCTCCACGTGTCTGTGCGGATGATCTCAACGCACAATCATAAATCAACAATTTCCGCACGGACGGTCTCCACGTGCCCAAATTACAATCTTAACATCTCACCATCCCCAAGCACGGACGATCTCCACGTGCCCAACTTATACTCAATCTCATGTCAATGCATGTACACAATATTATTTCAAATAAGGGGATAATGATGCACCTCAATCAATCCAGTATCAACATAATACATAATCACCTCAACAATCACAACTATACGGGTGTAATAAGGAAAAACACAATCACACAAGGATTTCAAGTCAAAAATATATCAGCTAATGCCCATATGCTTTGGCATTCTCAAATTACAATCCACCTATAGTAGTAACTTTCTCTTTTCTAACACCGGTACTCGTACCAATGCCCGTCACACCATTGATACGAGATCCCCATCTTTCGCCCTTACCCATTGTCTATTTCACTTTATTTTTATTTTTAATTGGGAAAACGTCCTTCAACAAGTCTAAAAAGTCTTAACATACCTCAAGTGCCGAATTCGTGTCACGAATCTTCAAGATAGTTCCTTCCCTTTTTGCAAAGTTTTGGAATGTTCCCAAACTACCAATTATGCAATATTCGTAAGTAAGCAATTTTTTTTTGTAGACATTCAAATTATTACACCTTAATATGATCCTTAAATGATTTCCTACAACTTTTCCAATCAACCTTTTTTCCTACCCACTAAGGATAATATTAATAGATAGACAATCCATGTACTGCATAACTATGGCCATTTAAATTTTTATATTAATAAGCCAATTTCAACCACGGAAAGATAAACAATAAATTTCTCCCACTACTCTAATCCAACACCCTCAAATACTTACGGTAACTCACTTAATTTACCTGCTAGTCATTAGGAATAAATTAAATTAACAAGTTGTAAAACCCAAAAATTTTCCAGCAATACCTACTATTAATAATATCCTCCATCGTCAATATGAAGATTTATATAATCCAATGAAATCAAAAACTTAATTCTCTAATGATAACATACTAATACTAGTGACTAAATTCTGTAAATAAATAAATTAAGACCCATTTTCACTAGTTAACAAACCAGAAAATGCACTTTAAATGTGAGATCCTTCATTCTTTTTTTTTCTTTAATTTTATTCGGTCCAATTTCTAAATTTCTAAATAATTGGGCATGTCATCTGCCACTTTCATAATGAGCATCATTAGTGGGCATTCAATGCTCCCCTCCTTAGGTTGATAAAGTTTCACATAAATAAAAAGAATTCCTTTCCGTTCCTTTACAAAGGATCTGAATAGATCCAAAAATAATTTATTTTCTCATACACACACCAACAAATAATTTAAAATAACACTTTAATTCACTTTGACAATATACTCAAATGAAGAATTGAAAAGTTTGAGAATCAGTTGTTCACCTGAAGTTGATGATTTCTTTTCCCCCTACACGTTTTTTTTTTTTTTGCAAGAATATGTAAATGGGGTTATGCTAATCCCTCATTTATCTTAATTTAAAGTATTAAAAGTGGTTAAGTCACTAACTCAATTTAATAATTAAGTATAAAAAGTGGTTAATCCACTAACTCAAATTAATTAAATTAGTTATTCAATAAAATTTTCATCAACTAGATATTCTTAGTTTCGAATAGTTTAAAAATACCCCCTTAAATTTTCAAAAGAAGTCAAACTAGTCCTAGTTCTCAAAACGACCTAGCGGGTCATTACAGGACACAATCAGAATTGTCATTTCACAGGATCGAATAACACCAGTTGAAGCTTTGAATTGCACACGACATCTTATGGTGTATGGTTAATTGTGTTATACCCATGTACCAATTGTCAAACAGAGCAAGCTTGACAAAAAATTGGAAAAGGGAATTTTTTTTGGTTCTAACTCTATATCAAAGGGATATAGAATTTACAATATCGAATTTGGAAAAAATTTCATAAGTAGCGATGTGAATGTATGAATATTGTTATTGTAATTTGAATAACTCTCAAGTCTGAAGGATGGATGTTGAACCAGTTTCAAAAGGTTCAAATGAATACTTGGAAGTAGAGAATGATGAAGATTTTTCTGTTAGAGGTACTAGACCTTTGGTATAAATTTATGGAAAGATGTAATCATGTTATCCTGGAATATTCAAAATTAGAGGATGTTAGTGGGATTGAAGAATGCAAGAAACCGCATTGATTGAGAAGAACGAGGCATCAAAACATGTCAACAAACCAGAAACTAAATCAGTTATTGGAGTTATATGGGTTTATATTGTGAAGTTGAATGAAGATGGATATATAAATAAGAACAAAGCGAGTTGGATGTTAAAGGTTATTCTCAACTACCTGGAGTTGATTATTCAGATACAACTTTTGCACCTGTTGCAAGGTTGGACACTATCAAAATTTTGATTGCATTGGCAGCATAAATGAAGGAGAAATCAAAATCTGACATTTAGATGTCAAATGTTCCTTCTAAAATTGTTTTCTAGAAAAGGAGATTTATGTAGCTCAACCCAAAGTGTTCTAGTTCAAGGAACTGAAGGTACATTGTATAAGTTTCTAGTGTTTTCATTCCATCCACGACCCTTGTTAGTAATCTATTTTGCATGTAAATCGATGTGTTGCCGCCTCTGCCCAAAATTTATTTGGGAACTTTTTCTTTATAGAGATCAGTAACTTATTGGAATTCGAATATCTCTCAAGTCAGAAGGATGGATGTTGAACATGTTATCATGATGGACATCTAAACTATTGTCTATATTAATGTAGTTGTACAGTGATATAAATTAGCATGATCATATAGATTTATTGTAGAATCAAAGGAATAAATATTGTGATAGAATAGCTGATTTAGAGGGATAGGAAAGCAGATTTAGAGGGATTGAATGACAGATTTGTAGAGATACAAAAGCTAATCTTTATGTATAGGAATGAAAGATCTATAGAGTTTTGTAATATTTATTCTCTATAATGGAAAGACTGTCACTTTGAGAGGCATTCAACAAAACTAACAGAACCTGTGTTCGAAGATTCAAATGAAGACTTGGAAGTAGAAAATGATAAAGATTGTTTTTGTTAGAGGTACTAAACCTTTTCCAGAAATTTATGGAAGATGTAATCTTGTTTTCCCGATACCATCAAGCTTTCAAGAGGCCATTGGGACTGAAGAATGGATGAGAGAAATAAAGGAGGAAATAGCCATGATTGAGAAGACAAGACATGGAAACTCATTGAAAAACTTGAAACAAAGAAAGTAATTGGAGTTATATAGGTTTACTGAGTGATGTTGAATGCAAAGATGGATCTATCAACAAGAACAAATATAAGTTGGTTGATAACGGTTATTCTTGACATCATGGAGTTGAAAATTTAGATACTTTTGCACTTTTTGCAAGGATGGACACCATTAAAATTTTGATTGCATTGGCAACACAAATTAAGTGGAAAATTTGGCATTTAGATATCAAATCTTCCTTCTTGGATAGTTTTCTAAAAGAGTAGATTTAAGTAGCTCAACCCGAAGGTTTTGTTGTTCAACAAAGTGTCAATGGGATGTATAAGCTTCAATTAGTCTCATTCCATCTATATTGTCCTTTTTGGTAGTCTATTTCGCAAGTAAATCAATGTGTTTACTACCTTTAGTCAAAAAAAGTTTGACAACTCTTTCTTTATAGAGATCCGTAGCTTATTGTTTCTTATGGGCAGATTTTTTGCATATCTGGTATGAACTATTCTTGGTGTAATGACAAAAGCAACACCAGTACATATATATAACTCGATACCTACCATTATTTCTTCACGCATGTCAATTTCTGCTCTTATTTCTTCAAAATTTTGAACATCGTCACACAATATCCGCAAAACATGATTTTGTGTGATGATGTTCTAAATTCCATAGAAGTAAGAGCAAAAATTCACACAAATGAAGAATCAATGGTAGGTATTGAAACAGATATAAGTAAATTGGTTTCTTTGGTTAATGCACCAAAAATACTTCATCCCAAATATGATAAACTTTTTCCTGTAAGGAACAAGAAGCCATAGAGCTCTATAAAAATAGTTACCAAAGTTATTTTTGGGCAGAGGCGATAAACACACGGATGTACATGGAAAAGAGGTAACACACAAGGGTTGGAATTCAATATAACCATGAATAAGACATCTAAGGTGTTTGGTTCATTGTGTATTATTCATGTACAAACTATCAAGTGGAGTAAGCTTGATTATAAAGTAGAAATAATTTTTGGTTGGGTATAGCTCTATGTCTAAGGGCTGTATCATTTACAATATAGAATCTTAGAAAGTTTTTATACGTAGAGATGTGAAGGTGGATGAAGAGTCCAATTGTGATTTGAATATCTCTAAAGTCCAAAGAATGGATATTTAACCTGCTTTATAAGATTCGAATTAAGACTTGGAAGCAAAGAATGATGAAGATTTTTATGTTATAGGTACTAGAATTATAGAAAATGTAATCTTATTATTGTGGAACCTTCAAACTTTCAAGATGCCAGTGGGATTGAAGAGTAGAAGCGAGCATTGATAACCATGATTGACAATAAAGTGCTGTGGAAACTCATTGATAAACCTGAAACTAAGAAAGTTATTGGAGTTAAATAGGTTTACATAGTGAAGTTTCATGTGGATGGTTCAATCAACAAGAGCAAAGAGATTTTGGTTGTTTAAGTTTGTTCTCAAAAGCCTGGAGTTGATTATTTTGATAGTTCTGCACCTGTTGCAAGGATGAACACCAGCAGAATTTTGATCGTATTAGCAGCATAGATTAAGTGGAAAATCCTTCATTTAAATTATGAATCTTCCTTCCGGAATGGTTTTCTAGAAGAGGAGATTTATTGGGCTCAACCTGAAGGTTTTGTAGTTTAAGGTAGTGATGGTAAGGTGTATAAGCTTCAACCGGTGTCATTCTATGCACGACACTTGTTTGTAGTCTATTTTTTCTAGTAAATCAATGTATTTATTGCCTCGACCCAAAAAGACTTTGGCAACATTTCCATAACAGAGCTCGGTTGCTTCTCGTTCCCTGCAGGCAGAAGTTTTGGCATATCTGGGATGAACTATTCGTCTCAATATCTGCTCTTATTTCTTCGTAACATAGAACATCATCACATAGAATCTGCAAAACCATGATTTCTGATGGCATTCTAAATTCTACAGAATAAGAGCAAAATTGACACACATGAAGAATCAAAGTTTTGCTTTTGTCACTGCACCAAGAATAGTTTATTCCAGATAAACTAAAACTTCTGCATGTAAGGAACAAAGTAACCGACCTCTCTAAAGAAAAGTTGTCAAAGTCTTTTTTGGGCAGACGTGATAAACACATAGATTAATTTAGAAAAATAGACTTCCAACAAAGGTCGTGGGTTGAATAACATCAATTAAAGCTCAGAATTTCATAGTACCATCAAAAAGACATCTTAATTTTTTGGTTCATTGTGTTATACTCATGTGCCAGCTTTCAATTAGAGAAAGTTTTATGTCAAAATTAAAAAAGGAAGTTTGGTTTGTTATACCTCTATCTCTATGGGCGATCGAATTTATAATAATGAATTAGAGAAAGTTTTTATAAGTAGAGATGTGAAGGTGGATAAAGATTGTTATTTAAATAGGAATATCTCTCATGTCAGAATGATGGATGTTGAACTGGCTTTAGAAAATTCAAATGAAGTCTTGGAAGTAGAATGCTAATGATTTCTCTATTAGAAATTTATGGAATATGTTATCTTGTTGTCCAGGAACTTTCAAATGTAAAGATTCTAGTTTGATTGAACATTTAAAGAGAGCGAAATAGCAGTGATTAAGAAGAACGAGACATAGAAACTCGGTTACATACATGAAACTCTTGTATAGAGTAAACTTGAACAATGCTTTTGTAGTCAAGGGAGTGAAGGTAAGGTGTATAAGCTTCAAAAAGCTCTATATGGGTTGAAGCAGGATACTTAGAAGAAACTATGTAACTTAGAAGGAACTCTGTAACTTGGTACAGCAAAATCGATGCTCAATTGGGAAACCAATATTTCCAAAAAATTGACACTTCTTAATGATGGAGCCGAATAGTGTGATGCTTCATTTTTTAGAAGTTTGATTGGAAGTTGTCTTGGCAGATCAATACCTGATTTAATGTATGCTGCTAGTTTTCTTTAAAGATTAATTCAAATTTTAGCGACATTCATTTTACTGTTGCGAAAAGAGTGCTTAGATACATAGACGGAACTCTGTAACTTGGAATATGGTACAGACCTGTGGAAGAAGGTGTTTTGCTTGGCATTGTTGATAGTCATTGGGGTGGAAATATCTGTTAGGTTTTTGCCTTGATTTTTTTACCATATTTGAGTTTTATTTTACCTTGAAGAAAAATTAAAGCATTGCTATAATTGCTTTTACTTTCTTCTGAAAAGGAAAATATAATTCTCTTTATATTTGGTTTATTAGGTAAATTGTCCATGCTTTGCGCGGTGGTGCACTACGTCAATAATCTACTTCTGAACATTTGATAATATAAGTGTTTTCGAGAGGGTAAATCTCTATGATAGATTTTCAAGACATAACAATATTGACGATATTAAGAGCACTACTGGCCATGGTTTTTCCTTGGGTCTGGTGTGTTTTGATGGAATTTAATGAAGAGAGAAATAGTGGCCAAATCTACCGCAGAGGAAGAGTATTTAGCACCATCTACAGATGCAAATCAAGTTATTTGGTTGAGGAAAATTCTAATGGATCTTGGAATGAAACTAAAAGTTACAATTAAGATTTAGTGCGGCATGGTAAAACAAAGAATATCTTTGTCAAGTTTCATGCAACTAGAGAATCCGAGAACAAAAACGAAATCAAGCTTGTTCATTGTTGTTCCCACAATCAACTTTGTGGGCCACATGGAGTTTACAACAACCATTTCAAGAAGGAGTGTTGAAGTATTGAGATATTTATTTTACTGTTTCTTTTATTGTTGAAATTTAGTTCTGATAGAAGAGGAATTTATTTATCACCCTAGTTGAAATAGAATAGGAGTCTATCATCTATTTATTCTTTTCTCTTCTCGGTACTACTACAATTTTAAATGGTTGCCAAAATAAAGGGAAATTTGTGGAGGATGGAAAAGACAGAGAAACTTTTGTCGTTGTTGACTTGTAAGTCAAGATTCATCCACTTAGCAATCAATAAAATTTTTAGAGGATTTTCGACATCAAATGTTGGTATCATACGGTACTTGTAAAACCTGGAAAATTAGTAGGTGAAACTAGAGCCTTACGTAAGCTCTTTAAAATTTGATGTGTGGTTTAGAGTTGTAAAATAGCTCCCCGTACATGGAATAAAGATTTTCGGGGATATACGTCAAAGTACTACCCACCAAGGACCAATAAGGTTCGAATATTGGGAGTAATATGGAAGCGACTAATGTTGTTACTTGCCTTCCAAAGGACAGAGTAGTTAAAATATATTTTGAATATTTAAATTTTTATCATGATGATAATCAATGTGGCAATGAGATGAAAAAGAATCTTTTAAGGCAAATGACACAGAGGCACACAGTGATGAATTTGACGATGAGGATTTTAATTATTCTGACTATTTTCTTGAGGAGGATGATCTGTTATTTTAAAAAAATGTTGAGCTTTCTGTTGAATCTTTTGGGATCAATATAACTGTCAAAAAGAAGAAAAGTGGTGGAAATCAAAATTATGTAAGTGAACAGATACATAGAAAGATGCAGAATGAGGAGGGTGACTGAGATTGTGTGGATTTTGATGATACAAAGAGTTTGAATAGCGATTGAAATTCTGAATTTGAAGATCTTAAGTTTCCTAAGCACAACCCAAAATAGGTGCATTTAATCCTACATTAGACCTGGGAATGGTATTTGTTAACAAAAAGGAATTCAAGCAAGCCGTGGTTGCAAATCAACCCAAAATAGGAAAGTCAATTCGGTGGAGCAAATAGGACAGAGAAAGAGCTAGGAACAAATGCAGAACTAAATCTTGTAAGCGGAGGATATTGAGATCACTAATGCAAAGGGATATATCTACTTTTCAAATCAAGACCTTTGTTTCAGAGCATACTTTTTTTGGGTGGAACAATAACAACAAAAACATCAATTCTAGTTGGATTGCAAGGAAGTATGTTGACAGAGTTAAATGAAATAAGAACTTGAAAACATTAGAATTCAGAGATACAGTGAGTAGGAATCAAAGTTGCATGTGAGTATGCATCAAGCCAGAAGGGCAAAGGAAAAAGCTATTGCAGTGATCGATGGAGAAATAAATGATCCGTTTGGTATATTATGGAAATATTGCTATGAAATTGTTCGAACTAATCCTAGAACTTCTGTTTTCATGAAACTATCTCCAAATGAGATTCTGAATAATCCAATGAGATTTCAGAGTTTTTATATTTGTTTTGCATCTTGTAAAGATGGATTTAAGGCTGGTTATCGAGAGATTATTGGGATGGGTGGATGTTGCCTGAAGAAAACTATGTATGGGGCGTAATTGCTATCATTTGTTACTTTCTATGCAAATAATAATATCTTTCCAATAGCTTATGCAATAGACGAGAAAGAAAATAAGGCAATATGGCAATGGTTCTTAACCTGTATGATGAATGATCTTTAGATTGAAGAGAAATACTTGTGGACTTTTATGTCAGATAAGCAAAAAGGGCTATTGAAGCTTTTGATTTATTGTTGCCTGGTGTTCCTCATAGATTTTGTGTGCAACATTTGCATAACAATTTCAAGAGAGCTGGATATTCTGGAATGGATTTTAAAAAATGCTCTTGGAAGGCAGCTTCAGCAACAACTATTGATAGGTTTGATGCTTGTGTGACTGATTTGTTTGAATTAGATAAAGACGCTTATGCATGACTTTATGATAAATTGCCTAGTGAATGGTCAAGATCATATTTCTCGCATCTTCATAAGTGTGACATTCCTTTGAACAACAAATGTGAGGTTTTTAATAAGTTTATTCTTGATGCACGAGATAAACCAATTGTTAACCTTCTGGAGACCATTAGGCACTTACTCATGACAAAAATTAATAATTCTGATAGGAAGAAAGCTGAAAAATGGAACTTGAATGATATTGTCCTACTATTAAAAAGAAGTTGGCCAAAACTATGAAGAAAGCTGCTAATTATATTCCCAAAAGGTCGAACATGTGGAACTATGAGGTAATTGGGCCTGTCGACGGTGATAATTGGATTGTTGACTTATATAACAAAAGTGAAGCTGTAGGTAATGGGAATTATCAGTAGTTCCTTGTAAACAAACTATATCCTTGATTTGGTTGAAAAATGATGAGGTTTTAATCTATGTTGATCATTGCTACAAGGTAGATACGTATCTAAAAATTTATGAAGATTCAATATTGCCCATGAATGGCCCTGATTTATGACTTAAGTCACCGAATCCTCCACCATTTCCACCTTCTTACTTGAAAAATAAGAAGAAAGGAAAGAAATAAAAAATACGAAGGAAAGAAGATGATGAGCCAGGGGCTAGTAGGGTGAAGTTAAAAGGGAAACACAAATCAGTTGATTGTAGAAAATGTGGTAAACCTGGCCACAACAGTAGAACTTGCAGTTTCTCCTCAGATTACTTGAAATTTATCCGTCATACTACCTTCATAGTCTAGACTCCATCATGGTCAAAGAAGCAACAAGTTGCCAAAATGTTGAAAAGCTACCTGTAAGAATATTCAAATATTCATATTTAAGTTGTTTTCATTGTAGCTTATTTGTATAACTATTCATATTTAATATTGTAATTTCTTATTTCAGGTTAGAAGAGGTACATCTCAAGCCATCCAACAATGTCAGAGCTTTTCATTTTCTCTATGAAGTTGCAACATTGAAGAAAATACATTTTTAGCTTTGGATATTGTTTTTTTTTTTTTTTAGATATTTGATGTATCAAACTAATGATATGTGACTAGTTTTATTTGTTCGTTTGTTATGTTCTTGTGCATGTAACTAATGAAAAATGTTTTTGCTTTATGATGATTTAATGACACTAGACTTTGATGTTTTTTGTTTATTTTGTTGTGTCTTTGCTGTTACATAAAATTTTCGTTTTACTAAATTCATGATTTTTTTTCTTCTTTTTCAGTTTTCTACTATTTTGTTTTTTTGGGGCAGTTTTGTTTTTTGCTGTTTTGCCGCTGTTTTACCACTTTTTTTTTTCCTACAATTTTGCAGGTTTGTGTTTTTTTCTTACTATTTTGTTCCTTTTTTTTTTTGCTTGTTTTAGTGGTTATTTGTGTAGTTTAAAGTGCTCTAGGTGTGAAAAGAAAAAAATGATTAGACTATACAAAATGTTTTTATTAAACTTGAAGAACATACATAATGAATTTAATACAAGAAGTTCAAGTGAATTTAACATAATATAATAATACTACTTCCACTGGTATATCAATTTCTCATTATGTTCACTTTGCAACTTCCAGTTTCGTTGATCTTGTTTAACCATGGATAGTTCTTCGCCAACTGCTTCTAATTCTTGTAATAATCTTGTAGTTGTGCTTCTAGATCAACCATTTTTGGGAGTGCTTTGAATCACACAATGGGTAGGCTCTTTTTACTTGTCTATTCTCCTCACTAGTTTATATTGGTTTCGTCATCTCGCCAACTGAAAAAGTTACATAGTCTCATGTAATACTTATAAATCATTATGAAAGACATTGCAAATTATATTTAAAAATGCTTAAAATCTCTTGAATATCGATAATACCATAGTTGGGTGTGGACGATCAATCACTTAAACTTCGAAGCAACATGATTCCGATTAGTTGTTATGTTACAACCCATAATATCTAGTGTTTAAAGGAATGAAGATGTTTAATTTGAAAAATAGAAAATTGCTTATATTTTTCGAATAAGAAAAACAAGAAATTTTCGATGATTTATTATTCTTTTGCTTTGCTTGTGTATAGTCCTCAGCCCTGTTTTCAACTCTTGTTGAAGAAAAAAATTTGTTCATGGTCTTGATTATTTTGGGATGTTCAGAAAATATTGAGTTACCTTCTTGATTTTGCTGAATATGGGAGCGATGAGAAAGATTTGAGAGGGGCAAAATAGGGATTGGGAGAGAGAAAATCACTTCTTGAAAAATCAATGTTAGCTTGTTAACAGAAATAGACAGAAGATTGAGTTTTGTTATATTTTAAATACTAAAAGGATGTTTCTTGTTAACTATTATAGTATAAGGATGTAGCCTAAGCTTTATTCATAGTTCAGAGATGAATTTAGCCCAAAACTCGCATTAATATATATATTTTGCTAATAGTATTATTTGGATAATAGTTAAGATAACTTAAACCGCGTAGCCTGCACCACAAGTGTAGATAGGATTGTACAGTAATTCGGGTGATTCGTGACCATCCTCAAGAAGGCCATTAGATTGATCCACATGTTAAGTTGCCTCTTATATCCCGGCAAAGTATAGGGTGGTTCTGGCAACATTGTTAAGACGTTGTATCATCACAAAGCTCTTAGTGATGGATGTCACTTAGAGAAACTCCGCAAGAAAGTAAAGTATTTTATTTAGTATTTTGCTATCATTGCATACTATTTGTAAATCTTTTAATGATTTCGTTTCATAGCTCATGCTTTACTTTAGCTGAATTAGAACTATGTTAGTTGGTCATTGAGTTCACTTAGTTCAAATAATTTAGTTTGATACACGGTATCTTTTGTTCGACGAAGATGTATCCACACTTTCACAACTTGTTGGATACACTAATATTAGGGTTTGTCGTTTAGAACCATTGTATATTCAAATTTTTTAATTCTATATATGCATCATGTATATATCACTTATATTATTTTATGATAAACATTTTTATCATCACCAAAAAATTCACTCAACCATCACCATAAATTCAGATCTCAAACAAGAAATGTTTTGTGTACAATCTAAGCTTTAGCTGAAATATTAAATATATCTGAAAAATTACTCAACCATCATCATAAATTCAGATCTCAAACCAAAAACATTATGTGTACAATCTAGCTACAACATAAATATTCACCAGATTCCTTGATCAACACTTAAATACTATAGATAAAAGCATTCAAATAGAGGAAGTTCATTCAAATATAAACATTCAGATACACTCGCTTTCCAAATATGGGTAGAGAGCATTAGATACCATGAAAAAAAAAAAGGGTATAGAAACAGAAAAAACAAGGGAGTTTTGGGCATTTGGTTTCATCTTCTTCACTCGGCGCACTTGTGATATGTAAAAACATCGTTGCTGCCGTTCTTGATTTCTAAATGTATGAATGCAAGTAAATCTTTGAATTCATGAATACAAGTTGGTTGTTCAGAAAAACGTGTTGGACAATTTCAATTATTCATATTAAAAATTGATTTTTTTTCTTTGAAAATTCAACTAAATTCACCTTTAATCTGCACAAAAATCCCTCTAGTTCAAGATATTCTCCTCGTGATATACCAATATGTTTTAAATTACCATTCACTAAGAACAAGAAGTTCAATGTGGATAAGTCAAAATAATGGAGTCAGTAGAGTTGAAGAAGAAATCCTATACCGTACTATGTTTATGAATGAAAAGAAAAAGTAAAGGAGGAGGAGGAAAAAAATAGGAGAATGCTATGTGGGCTTCAATAGGATTGGTTATGAATTAATTACACAAATTTGCACAAGATGAAACTCCTAAAACTCGAATCATTAATGAAAAAACATCATATGATGATGCTAAAAAAATCTGGCGGGTCAGACCAAAGCCCTTAATCACAAAAAGGTTTGCTTAAATTGTAGAAAGAACTTGAATTATAGTACTACCTAATTGATATGTGTAAGGTTTCCTTTAAATAAAGAATTATTTTAAACTTTTGATTTATAATCTAGAAAAGTTTGTTGTGAATTTAATACTTAGTTCAACACAATCATCTATCTTTTCACATCCAAAAGAAATAACTACAATAAGTCAACAACATACACAATATAATTCCACAATTAGGGTATATGGAGGAAAGAAATGAATGGATATTCAAAATGATACCAAATATTGTTACTATTATACAGAATGGAAAAGTACAAATCCTTTAAATGGAATTTTGTTTTTCAAATAGAAAGATTACCAAGAAATGGACCCATTAAATTATCGAATTGATGATGGAGTGACGACATTTTCATGATTATAAAAAAACTAGGCAAATTACCCGTGCTTCGCATGGGAATGAAATATTTTAATAGGCTTACATATTATCCTTAGGTAATATTTGTATTTTCGAAACATAATTGGCAAAAATATTTTATCTTGAGGCAAAGTGTTTCTCCGAAATCTTATAGTGCTATATTTTTTTTAAAAAAAAAAATTGTCGTACAAAAATTATGAGTCATAGATAAATTTAAGTATTAGTAAGAATTCTAAGAAAATCTCCCTCGAAATAGTTTGTAAGATGTAATGAAAAATTATAAATTCTAAGAAGTCATAAAGAACAACATTAGAAGTTAAAAAAGAGATCAGAAAACATTAAAAAACAACACTACCAAGTAAAGTGGAACATCACGTCCATACAAGAACATAATTAATTAAATTCAAATGGACGATCCTGGACTCCTTTTTTATGAGCCTTAATCAATTTCTTTTTTGTTATTGTATGGCATATCAAGTACATGCTAAAAATGACCCTAAAATTGTTATTATCATAAATGTTTTTTGGCAATGTCTCAAAATAGTCATTACTATTTTTAAGGTTTCATATCACTGGCTCCAACTTATTTGGATTAAAACATAGTTATTTTTATAGTTATAGTATGCAGTTACAAAACATTAATGCAATTATCAACCATGTAGTAGGTGACATCTGAATGTTCACAACGGGATTTACTAAACAAAATTTTTGACACATAACATATTAAAATCTCATAACATGATTTTGTGAGCACTTGAACACACAAATATCCAAAAATAATAATCAAGTCGGCCTCACTTTCATAACAATCTAGAAGAAAAATGCATGTGCTTAATATATTTTTCAAAAAGATAGTCTTTCGGGTATTATCCAAGTTTATAGTTCACAAATTTAATTGAAAGAAGCCAGAAAGAGTTATTACTTCTTTTCAAAAATTTAAAAAATTATCAAAAGAATGAGTTATAAATACAAAAAATGATCTCTAATGATAATTAATAGCTTAATTATCATTAAATATGTATTTTCAGAGGCAATTTGTATTTGTATAAATATCCCTAATGTCTGTAACAACATTGAATTCAATGACAATTAATTAATGTCGTTAAAGGTTGTAGCACTTTTTGCGAATGTGCATATTTATTGCCGATAAATAATATTTTTGTTGTAGTGTATTTTGGAGATTTGTTAGTTTCACGAAAACTTGATCTCTTATTATGCTGAAAATAGAAGAGAAGAAGAAGTTTTACAAATTAGTTAACTTGCAATAAAATATGTGGACAAGTAGTCTCGATACAAAAATTCTAGCATTGTACAATGGCATACAAAATGTTTGTACCTAAGAAAAAACAATCAAAATAATATACTAACTGTGGCAAGCAAGAGAGCAATCATTTTGGTTCTTGTAACAAACTTCATCGTTGGTTCCGTATTAGTTATAAAATATTTATTATTGTGTGCTATCAAATATATCACAACCCACAAACAATTTTCCCAAAAGTACATGAAGAAACCCTGTAAAAGGGGACAAAAGAGAAGATAAATTTTCAATCTTCCACTTTGATATTATTAAGATAATTCAAAAAAAAAAATCACCAAAATAGCAAAAAAGAAGTTGCAACATATACATGAATCACTATGATTTATACTAAAAAGTTCAGCTTCATGAAACAGGAGGAAGAAAACATTGAGAAATGAAACACTTTATACGAAGCATAATTAATGTATTTGAATTAAAAAAAAACATACAAATAATAATGAAAGAAATAAGAGATTTGTTTAATTAAAAACCAAATGTAATGAATTCAAACATCAACCATTTCAATAGCGTTATGAGTTGTACCCTAAGAGGTCCAAGAGTCGTAATGTCGCATTGCAATTGAAATCAATTTGCTTTGTTTATATGAAGAGGCCTGTAGAAAGGGACAAAAGAGAAGATTGATTTTCAATCATCCTTGCTGACACTTTAACATATTTTAAAAAAAGTCACCAAAATAGGAATTTTTTTTACCATAGTTAGATGAATCACTATGACTTATAATAAAGATTAACCTCCATGAAAACTTTTAAGAATGAAACAAACTTATAAAAATTCAATTAATGTATTTGAATTTGACTACCCTATTGTGGGAAAAATAACCTACAAATTATAGTGGCAATAAATTCCTCTATTTAAAGACAACATAGGGTAGTATGAACAAATATTTGTTGTGTCTTATCAGAAATGTCACCACTCTTTGGAAAAGTTACAATCCTTAAGAAAGGTCACAACCTTTCATAAAAGTCATAATTTTTCATAAAAGTCACAACTCTTCATAAAAGTCACAACTCTTCAAAAAAGTTACAATTTTTCATAAAAGTCAAAACTTTTCATAAAAGTCACAACTTTTCATAAAAGTCACAACTTTTCATGAAAAGGGAAGGCTAGTTTTGGAAATAAATAAATTTAAAAGAGAATTCTTGTTTCTGGTGGCGCCATATAGGCGGGTCTAAGGTTCTGTTTTATATAAATATATGATATGATTACACAACGGAAGAAAGCCACTTATACTGCTAAGCACAGTTACCCTAAAACAAGATAATGTAGAAGGTCCTATTCCAAAGTTACTCCATATAACCTACACAACACAAATCCATCTAGCTCAACACCTTATAATATTTTCATTGACCTAGAAGTAACTTAACTGTCAACACAATGATGACCATTCATTTTAAAATCTATATAAGTTTTCTCTTTACACTTCATTCTTCCCTACAATGAACTATTTTTTTACATTGTTCCTCCTTCCCAACATTGATATCTTCATCAAAAAAGTTTTTTGATGAGGATATGTAAGAAAGGAAGATCAACATCAATAAAGCAGTTTGTTGTAGGGAAGGATGAACTGTAGAGAGGAATCTAATATTGTTTGGAAAATAAGCGGTCATCATTAAGTTGACAACCGGCGTTAGTTTTAGGTCAATCATAATTTCATTACATATTTCTAAAGCATTAAATGCATGGAAACAGACATTTCAACCAATCATACAATAAATTTACAACTCAATGAAATCGCCGAATAGACATTTCAACCAAAAACTCGTGCATTGATTTTCCATCCATTTCAGCTAATTAGGTATAAAAGTGTGAATGAAATTTACTTGACTAACAATAGATTCACAATTTAGGTACCACATAATTTTTTTTTCTTCCTTTTTCAGGCTAAGTTTGAAATTAAGTACCATGTGTAAGCAAATCTCGAATTTAGGTTACTAGTTTATAAACTAATAGACATTACTAATTATCTATGTTGTTAGCTATATTTGCTTTTCAATAGCCTGAATTAGATTCAGTTTGTTAAGTATCATGCACCTCAGAAAACAGTAATAGAGCACGCAACAAAAAAGGCAAGAGAAGCCTCCAGTCAAATCTGTTTCTCATTTTTTTGAATTTGACCGACGGTTTAAGATGTCTAATATGATAAAAGATTTATGTGATTGAACTATTTTTCTTTGTCATCTTAGATTTTGTTTATATATTTAAAAGGTATCAAAAGTAGGTATTGGTACCTGATTGCTAGATATGCGGATCTATAGAGAGTAATACTTGGTTGACTTCAATAGTGAAGCAGTGAATGAGACAAGAGAAGCGAATAAAACAATCAATTAGAGTTCCCTTTTCATGGATCGAGATCCAGATGATGGCCTTAGTACCATTTATGGGTTTTACTCCATAGAATTTGGATTAAGAAAAGGAAAGCAAACATTACCTAGGTTGCCGGTAAATGATGAGAGGAACATTGGTGTAGCTAGATGAGTTATAACATCATAAAGTTCATCGACAAAGAAGAGAAAGGAATCTGTGAGGAACGAATAGTAAAAACTCAGAGGAAATGAAAATATTTAGGTCAAGCTTCAGAGAGAAGCGTCAAAAAAAGATTTAGTTCCACCAAAATAGGCGTGATAAATGATGTTTTCCCAACCCAACTCGTTATTGGGATAGGGTTGAGGTAAGATTTTTCAACTCAAGTTATATTTGATGTCTTTTAGAATATTTAAATATTTGTGTGCAATTTTCTGGTATTAATATGATTTTAAGCTACACAAATGAATATGGTACTTATATAGGGGCCAAATGAAAACAATGTAAAACACAGTATTATTGATCCTTATTACACAATGAAAAAAACCATTTTCAAATTACAATTTCTGCCAGAGTTTTGTTTCGAATGTGTATGACGGATAAAATACAAGTGTTATTGATATACATGGGTTAGGGGTACACATAGTTTGGGTAGCTAATAAAAGGAACATAATTAAATGACAAAAAATAAAGAGTAATTAATGACTTTTGAGGATATGGAGTATCCCTATGCCAAAGTTAATATATCAAAAATAAATAAATTCTCTCCTAAATTTTGTTCGTCACTTAGATTTATTCCGTTTCTTCTATTTAATTCATATTCCATTTTAAATAGTGTATTGTTTAATTTTTCAAAATCACTATATCTGAGATTGAAAATGAAATATCACTGTGTGGTTGAGACATTCTGAAATTTGATTTTAGAAATTATATACAATGGATATAAAATTGATGAAATTCTTCTCAAGGATTACACTACATATAATGATTTGGTTTATTTTGTTTCAAAACAATTTGAACGAGAGAAGTTGGATTCACCGCTGATGGAAATTCAACACTGTTGGATATTCAAAATGAGATAGAAATGAAACTATATATGGAGTTGAAGAATGGAGATCTGATTTTGGATTGTATCCACTGTGTATGATATATAGCCTTTGTATCTTATCTGTCTCATCTGCCTCGCACACAATCACTCATGTGTAAACACATTCTAAGAGACTCTAATCTTATCGAACTAATCTCCATTAATCCTATGTATCTAAAACATGATTAAGTTTGATCTCTATCTATGTTTCTACAAAAAAAACGTGAGGAACACTGTGGGTTTGATTTCCTGCTATTAGTCACACTTAGGCACAAGTATGAGGCTTTTTAAAAGTGCTTTAGATGCCTTTTTAGTATCCAAGAATGTCTGTGTACATATAGTAATCAAGGTTCAATTTGAACATTACTCTCATAATGGAATGGATGTTAGGAAAACCTTCAATCAAGGACAAAATTGCAATAGTGCAAATGAACATCAACAATTTGCTAGAGGTATGGATAAAGAGGGGAGGACTGAATATTCTTCAAGTGGTAGCAATTTTAAAGACTTGGATAATGATTTGTCATAAGAACACAATATTTTACGAAGGAGTGAAAATGGAGCACCTGGAGATGAAGTTAGTGATGAAGTGCGAAAATAGATGGCACGTGAGGAAGGAGATTCTGATTGTGTTGACTCTAAAATGTTCAAGATCTTAGAAAGTAATACTAATTCAGATAGTATGAATTTTCTTGAGCTCAAACCAAAGACAAATCAATAAATGAGTTTAAGAATGCTGTGAAAACTCAAGAAGTCAATTAAGGAAGATATATAAAATGGCGCAAGATAAATTCAGATTGTACAAAGATAGTGTTTTCAAGTACAAACATATAATCTCACCCACAACGGTAAAAATCATCACGTCTAGAACATAAGGATATCTGGGTGTCTTAAAATCAAACAGGAATTGCAAGATCTCCAAATTTAGAAATGATGTTAGTATTCAGTTAAGAGTACATGCACCATTATCTAAATATAAAAGGGGAAATGAAGGCAATTATAATAATCGACGAACATATCTCTGATCAATTCAAGTTATTGTGAAATTATTTTAATGAAATCATAAGGACAAATTCAAATACTTCAGTTTCTTTGAAGTTGATTGAAAATGAGGATCTTAGCAAGCCTAGTAGAATTTAGCGATTCTACAGTTATTTTAGTGCTTGCAAAGAAGGATTCAAGAGTGGTTGCAGAAGTTATAAGAGGAAAATGGGGCTAATATATTTAGCACTGCATATAAATTTGGTCTACGCGTACGCGGGACTTGGTGTGCGAAGCGGAATGCAGTGCACAATGCACCAGCAAAGACTACATCAGCTGTACTTTAAGGTAAAGAAAATGTACTGGTGGGGGCTCAAGATTTGTTCAGAAGCCCTTATACACAAACAAACTATGCTACCCCACAAAATTGATATTTCAGACTTAACAAAATTGACTACACATCCAATGGAGGTATTCTCACTAAAATATTAACCCTACTCAACACTTACACAAAGTAACCAAACAAGAAAATGCAATATCATCACAAACTCAACACGAGCACGTAGTGATTAGAACAAAAGGTCGTTTAGACTAAACTCTGAATTTTGAAGTTAATCATTCTGATGTAATTCTCATTCAAGAACATATATCAAGAATGTTGACCAAAGTCAAATATTAGCCAAACATTCAAAAACTTCTCGCCTAATAGCTCAAACCTGTTAGGATAGAAATAAGCAAGTGTAATGTGGAAGCTAGCATAGCAAACCTTGAAAGACCACAAGTGAGAAGAAAAATGAGAAACACACCAAAAGAGACATATTTAACATGGTTCGGAATCAACCTACGTCCACAAAGGAAATGAGCAATATATTATTAATATGAGAGTAAAAAATATAGAGAAAAATTACCTCAACCAATTCACTCGGAATACAACGAGGTTCAAAAATTATCCCCCATCACCAAAACTCTCAAAACCCTCGGACTACTTTGTGAATGCTAATTAAGTTAGAAGGAACAAGCCTATATTTATAGAATCCTAAACCCTTTCCTACAAGAAAAGGACTAGTCAAAATATTAAAACTTTTTACTGAAAGGAAAACCTATTTATGGTAATCAGGACAAATAAACCCTAACAAATCTCCTCCTTGGCCTGAATTTCTGACAAAATAAATTTGTTCACCTTCTTCACATATTCTTTAGGATCTTGCATCTCTTCTCCAAAATCTCCTCCATCAAATCTACGTCTCGACACACAGAGCCTCTTTGAAACAATTTCTCCAACAAAGATCATCATTACTGTCAAATGGGTTGCAGCTAGAACTTCATCCGCCTATATGAACCCCATCTCTAACATGGCTCAATCGTTGAACCACGTCTATGATACCACTTGTTAGGGCTAAATAGTATCCGAGTAAAGTGTGTGAAACTTATCGGCAACATACCGTCTTAACATAGTGATATGAAACAAAAGGTTAACATTAGAAAGAGATAGGGTAAGGCTAACTCATAGGAAATCTCTCAAATCCATCTCAAAATCATAAAAGGGACCATAAAGTTATCTCTAAGATTACCCTTCCTCCCAAATCTCATCGCACCCTTCACGAAAATCACTTGAAGAAATACTTAGTCCCCAATGAACTCTCTAATCAGCATATCTCTTCTACCTACTTTAGGTAGGGTAGAGTCCCTCCTGAATCACATTAACACTACTCATAGATTTTCGCAACAAGTCGGTGCCCGACGACTTAACTTCAAAAGCATCAAACCAGCCTACCAAAGATCAACATCTCCTACCATAGAACTATTAGAATTGATCCATTTGAATACTCAAATAGTAATTATCATTATACATGTACCCCTCGAAAGACAAGAACTGGTCCCACTAACCTCTACTATAAATAACACATGCCTAAAACATGTCCTTCAAGACGTGAATAGTCCTCTTTAACTGACCATTGTCTTTGGATGGAAAGTTGTGTTAAGCTCAATTCTAGTGCTCAACTCCCTATAAAAAGACCTCCAAAAACATGAATTTAACTAAGTACCATGTAATGAAATGTGGGATATCGACACCCAAGCAAACAAAAAATCTCCCAAATGAAAATCTACGCTAATCTGCATAAACTATAGGTAGCCTAAACAAAAAAAGTTAGAAGACTTGTTCAATTAATTTATTATTGACCCAAATAGCCACAAATCTCCAAAAAGTATGCGGAAATCCTACCATAAAGTCCATAGCTATTGGCTCTGACAACCACTCCAAAATGGGTAACTGTTGGGTCAAACCACCTTTCCTCTATTGGTAACTTCACCCGCTGATAGTTCAAGCATCTAGCCGCAAATGTCGCATGTCCCTCTTAATCTCACACCACCAATAGTGGTGCATTAGATCATAATACATTTTCATCGTACCAGGATGAAAATAGTATATCTAAAACAACGGGACTCTGAAAAAATAAACCAAACCAAATCTCTAACTATAGAAATATAAATAACACATGCCTAAAACATGTCCTTCAAGACGTGAATAGTTCTCTTTAACTGACTATTGTCTTTGGATGGAAAGTTGTGTTAAGCTCAATTCTAGTACTCAACTCCCTATAAAAAGACCTCCAAAAACATGAATTTTACCAAGTACCATGTAATGAAATGTTGGATATCGACACCCAAGCAAACAAAAAATCTCCCAAATGTAAATCTACGCTAATCTGCATAAACTATAGGTAGCCTAAACAAAAAAAGTTAGAAGACTTGTTCAATTAATTTATTATTGACCCAAATAGCCACAAATCTCCAAAAAGTACGCGGAAATCCTACCATAAAGTCCATAGCTATTGGCTATGACATCCACTCCAAAATGGGTAACTGTTGGGTCAAACCACCTTTCCTCTATTGGTAACTTCACCCGCTGATAGTTCAAGCATCTAGCCGCAAATGTCGCATGTCCCTCTTATTCTCACACCACCAATGGTGGTGCATTAGATCATAATACATTTTCATCGTACCAGGATGAAAATAGTATATCTAAAACAACGGGACTCTGACAAAATAAACCAAACCAAATCTCTAACTATAGAAATATAGATATGACCACCGATCCTCAAAAAACCCTATGGATCCAAGGCCGACTTCTAAACCTCCCTTCTAAGAAATCTATCTCGAATCAATCTCAACCTCATATCCTAATGCTATTTTTCCCGAATTTGGTCCATCAAAGTAGACATAACCTCCACATACGCGATCATTTTGTCGGATGAGAAATATAAAGATGAATCATCTGATTGTCTACGGATAGGATGTCCTAAGAAAAAAGTCTCTCTTCCACGTCTAAGAAAGCTAAAATCCCCACACTGCTTTCTGGTTAAAGGGATCTGCTACAACATTGCTCTTACTCAGGTGATAATGTATTGTCACATCATAGTCATTTAGGAACTACAACAACCTAGGATGTCTCACATTAAGGTCATTCTTACTAAAAATGAACTAAGGAGTAAGCTGATTGTTGAATACCTCACAAAGAACAGCATACAAGTAGTGCCTCCGAATAATCAACGCGAAGACTAACGCTACTAATCCAAGTTAGAAGTGGGATAATTCCTCTCATGAATCTTCAACTTTCTAGGAAAATGTATAACAACTCTTACATGTTTCATTAACACACAACCCATTCTAACACAAAAAGCATCATAGTAGACTATAAATCCATAAAGTTCAACAAGAAGTGTTCAAATCAAAGGTGATGTAATCAAGGTCGTGAACTTTAGAAAGCTCACCTCATAACACTCATTAGACCACTGAAAATAGACATTGTTACGAGTCAATATAGTCAAAGGTACTACACTCGAAGAAAATACATTCACAAACTGTTGTGTAGCATCCTTCTAAACCAATAAAACTCCAAACCTCTGTAGGAGAAGTAGGCTAGGACTAATCACGTATTGACTTTATATTTTTTTATCCACAAATTTTAACTTTTATCAACGTGTTCTCTAAGAATGCCACAAACTCAAGAAAAAAATTACACTTTGAGAATTTGGCATACAACTGCTCATCTCGTATTGTGTGGTTCACAATCCTAAGATGTTGCTCATATGTTCCCTTCTTCTGGAGTAGATTAGAATTTTATCGATGAAAATTGTCACAAAGGATTCAAATACGGTTGAACCACATGTTTATGAACTCTTTGAATGATGTTGGGGTATTTTTCAACTAGAAAGACATGAATATGAATTCGTAGTAGTCGTATCATGTCCTAATAGTAGTCTTTCGAAGTTCACCACCCTAATCATCAACTTGAGGCAGTCCAATAGCAAATCTATATTAGAGAACATCCATGCACCCTCTAGATGGTCAAACAATTACAATACATGCTATCAGATACCTATTTTTTATGGTCACCTTGTTCAACTACCTATAGTCAATTCACATATGCAACATACAATCCTTTTCTTCACGAACTGAACATGAGCATCCAAACGGGAAATCTATGCCTAACAAACCCCTTACTCACATGGTCCTACGGCTTCTATTTAAGGTAAATTGACTCTGTTGGATCCATCTCATACGAAAATATAGAAACTTGCCGTGTGCCTAGTTCAACATCAATGCTCATGAAGCCAATGTCGTTATCAAGAGAAAGACCAGGTAGAAAGGAAGGAAACACATAAAAGAACTTTCTAAAAATGAGAACTGCCTATTAGAAGGAGTTTTGGTAGTGGTATCCCAAACATAAGCATGATAAGATATACAATTCTTCCTTTCAACCCCCGTACTATGAAAAATTATATTACACACCTCGACATATGGCTATCGGCAAACGTCCACACAATTGGAGGGATGCCATACATGCTCAAAGTGATATTATTTGAAAGCAATCCAAGATTGCATTATAAAGATAGAACCAATACATGGGTAATATCACATCGAAATCTATCGTATCCAACACAATCAAGTCTACCATGTGTAATACCCAAGATGGTTACCACATGCGATCTATACGCTCAATCCACTACTGAAAAATCACCTGCAAAGATAGTTACACACATAGGTACGTACATGTGGCTTCAAGGAATGGTTAGTAAGGTTGGTATTATGGGATGCTAACCATACACTGCACAAGTGTTCTTAGAGGGTGTTAATGTATTGATATTATTATGTTATGGGTGTATTGTGACTATAGCTTGTCTTTTATGTTTGCAAATGCTTACTGGCTTCCCAAACTTGATAAATGCGTACTTCAACTAATAATGTCCTATTTAGCATGTTTAAATGTTTTATTGTATGTTTCCATACTTAGTACATATTTGTGCTAACCCCTTCTTTTATAAATACTATGAGTGTAGGTTTTGGACGTTGAATCATTACTTCATTCTTCAAAGTAAAGCTCGGGTCGTCTATTCCCTATGTTTTGGTGAGTCCTCCACTTCGAGGACCAAATTATTATTTCAGTTCTAGTTTTAGACGTACTTTATTTTCTTATGACTTTCATCGATGTGAAAGGTCTGAGTCCCTAATTTTGTTCTCTTAAGTTTAGATGGTTTCAATTAGACAAGACTAGTAATTCACAACTCTTTATTGATGATATTTGAAGTATGACTTTATTTTGAAAAGTTTTAATTTTCCGCATTATTTCTTATGACGTTATGTATATGATTATGCTAAAGGCTTGTATGCAACACCTTCGGGGTCAACTAAGCCATGTTACGTCTAGGGGGTAACCCTCGGTCGTGACAACCCCATCTCTTTCTTAAGAGAAAACCTCAACTATGTGCTGATGGAATGCATCATTTAGTTGAAGATACATTTGATCACTGTGTTTCTTTTCTTTAACCTACACTACCAATGAAGATTTTAACCCATTCTGAACTGTTACACCACTATCTGATATGCTCATAAGATGAACTCCTACAGAGAAAGCATGTGAACATGCTTTGCTAGTTCCTTTCTTTCTTCCTCTACATGTGCCACAGTACCAATCCATAGTCTTCTACAACATTTGGCCTTACAGGATAGTAATGCACACTCATACCATAATATATAAAGAACTCAAGCCATCTCTGATGGCGAAGATTAAAATCTTTCAGGGTGAACACATCCCCAAGTAACTTTCGATATCTGTAGGAGAGGTAGTTCTGGGCCATTGTTTCACTGCAGTTTTCTTTTGAGAATCTACACAGATCCCTTTTAAAGACACAATGTGACCAAGGAAAGCAACTGACTGCAATCAAAACTCACATTTTTTAAACTTAGCGAATAACAAGCGATCCTTGAGAGTATGCGGAACAACCCTCAAATGATCCGCATGTTTTTCATCATTCCTAGAGTAAATGAGGATATCATCAATAAGGACGATAACAAACAAGTCCAGTACTGCTTTAACACTTTGTTCATCATGTCCATGAAAACTGCAGAAGCATTGGTTAGTCCAATAGACATAACTACAAATTCTTAATGACTATACCGAGTTCTTAAGGTTGTTTTCAGGATGTCACTTTCTCACGAGAAGATGTAGCACAGAGTATGCATCAATACTTGAAAGGTACTGAGCATGCATGATAGAATAAAGGACTACAATAATATAACAGAAAATGAAATAAAGT
Organism: Solanum sitiens; assembly: GCA_016801875.1. Classification (NCBI taxonomy): domain Eukaryota; kingdom Viridiplantae; phylum Streptophyta; class Magnoliopsida; order Solanales; family Solanaceae; genus Solanum; species Solanum sitiens. Next base: position 47,296 of record JABWTJ010001181.1, on the reverse strand, counting down.
AATGATATTATCTGAACATGAAGAGAATACTAAAGATACTGAACATGGCTAAACTGAATGCAATGACCAAGTCTATAACATGCTGAGACTGAGTATTGAACTATACTGATAATATGGTCAATGCAATAAAATCTAACTTAACTGTAAGAGAGCAACTAATGAATGACATAAAACCACATAAGCTAAATGTGGAGTCCGATGTATACGCCCCATAGAGAGGACCCAATATACCCTGCCATAGGTATAGTAGCAGGCTGGCGTGATCACTAAAATGATTCCCACATAGGGGACTTACAACCTACAAGGCAGGTTGTTCTAGTACTTGAGGGTGACTGAACCTAGTCCACTCGGTATTAATATTATTAAGTGATAAACATTTTATAAGTGAAATGTTGTAATATTTGATAGCTCAAAACAATGGCATGAAAACTAGAATGCCACATTAATATACTGATAATTGATATTCGAAATAGAGGCATGCATGTATATATCTGAAATATTTTACTTATCATGTGTAATTCATGAACTTTAAGAACTACATAGCTAGGGTTGTGAATTTATGAAATAATCTACACCAAAAGATACACAAGTCGTGATAATCTGACTTGGAACATTTTAACAACTAAAATCCAACAACTTCTAACATTGAAGAAATCCTAGGTCTAGATAATATTAAGGGAATCATGATTCTCATGAAATATAGGGACCTAATGGGTGAAAGGAATAAACTAGTGAAATACCACATGCCTCGTAAAGAATTATGCGGAGAAATCTTTCGATTTCGGGGATGCAACTGATGAAGAATCGTTGCATTCCTTGACAAGGGCTTGGTTGACTCCTTCTTCTTCTGTGTTCTAATTTTTCTATGTTTTTGGTGAATGACTTTCTTAGGGTAGATTCTAGTTAAGTTACTAGGCTAAAACTGACCAAATCTACGTAGTTTGAGGTTAAACGACATAGTTTTATAATGCATAAGGAAAAGATCAAAAGACCCCTGACTTAACTATTGTTGGGGTCACCGACGTAAAGGATCGATGGACTGACGATCGACTGACGGTCCATGTTGGTCACCCGTCAATGGTGTTCTGGGGTTGAAAATTGGGGGCTGATCCATGAACACTGACCACGGTTTGTGGCTTTATCTATGCTCTATGGCTTGATCTTACTATCTGAATTAGGATTACTTTTTAAGCTCTTTAAAGCATTATAGTCAAAACAATCATAATTTTTTTCTATACATGCCATCTACTTTCGGACTTGATTGCTAACTTCATATCCAGGTGCTCCATTTTCACTCCTTCGTAAAATATAATGTTCTTCTGACAAATCATTATCCAAGTCTTCAAAATTTCCACCACTTTAATAATATTCAGTCCTTCCCTCTTTATCCGTACCTCTAGCGAATTGTTGATGTTCAAATTAAATATTGCAATTCTATCCATGATTGATGGATTTCCTAACATCCATTCCAATATAAGGGTAATTTTCAAAGTAAACCTCAATTACTCTATATCCATGAATGCTCTTGGATACTAAATAAGCATCTCAAGCGGTTGAAAAGAGCCTCATACTTGTGCCTAAATGTGACTAAATCATTAGCTTCTCCAATATCTCAGCCATAATCTTGAATTATGATAACTTTATTTCAAAGCGTCAACATAAGCAATAAACTTTATATGACCTCAAAATAATGTCTTAAATGTTGACACAATTGTGGATTACTTTGATGTTGGTTTTAAGGCATCATGTATAGAATTTTTTGGAAGAATTAAAATAGAAGCAGAATTAGTTATTATCTTTCTTACAATAGAGCCTCCAAGAATTAAAGACTAGAACTCTAAAAACTCACAAAAGAGAGGAGTTCTACCACCTTCTGTTTGTAAAATCATTATATTAACTCTCAGCATGGTGTAAATTGTTGATATTTGTCTAGTTTCTTAGTATAGTAACAATAGGGAGAAGGAAATCAGGAAAGAGAGAAGATGTAAGCATGAAATCAAACCCACAGTTTCGTCACATTGTTTGTAGAAACATAGACAGAGAACTTGATCATGTTTTAGATACTTAAGGATTAATGGAGACTAGTTTGATAAGATTAGAGTCTCATAGAATTTGTGTACACATGAGTGATCGTGTGTGTGACAAATGAGATAGATGAGATACATAGGCTGTATATTATACACAGTGGATACAATCAATAATTAGATCTCCATTCTTCAACTCCATAAATAGTTTCATTTCTATCTCATTTTGAATCTCCAACGGAGTTGAATTTCCAGGAACAATTAATCTAAATTCTCTCTTTCATATTGTTTTGAACTAAAATAAGTCAAATCATTATATGTAATGTAATTCTTGAGATGAATTTCATCAATTTTATATCCATCGTATATAATTTTAAAAAATCAAGTTTCAGAATGTCTCAACCACACAATGATATGTCATTGTCAATCTCAGATATAGTGATTTTGAAAAATGGAACAATACACTCTATTTAAAATGGAATATGTATTATATAGAAGAAACAAAATAAAATCTGAGTGACGAAGAAAATTTAGGAGAGAATTTGAATTTTTTTGATATATTAACTTTAGCTTATGCATACTCCATATCCTCGAAAGTCGTTACAGTCATGGATTACTTTTATTATTTTTCATTAAATTATTTTCCTTTTACTAACTACCCAAAATATGTATACTCCTAACATGTGTATCTCAATAATACATGAATTTTTTCCGTCAGATACATGTTTGAAACAAATCTCTGACAAAAATTGTTATTTGAAAAATTGTTTCATCAATGTGAAATTAGGATCAATAATAGTGTGTTTTACGTTTTTTTCAATTGTGTAACTTAAAATCATATTAATACCAAAAAATTGCACAAAAATATTTTGACTTTATGTAACTCATTAAAAGTCATCAAACATAAGTTGAAAAATCTTACCTCAACCCTATCCCAATAACGAGTTGGGTTGGACCTACATCATTTACCAAGCCCATCTTTGTGGCACTAAATATTTTTATGATGCTTCTCTATGAAACTTGACCTAAAAATTTTCATTTTCTCTAACTTTTTACTATTCACTCCTAAAGTTCCTCACTGGTTCCTTCTTCCCTGCCGATGAACTTTATGAAGTTATAACTCATCTAGATACACCAATGTTCCTATTTCATCTAGATGATTATGATCTTAACCCCATGATGATGAAGTATACTGCTTATCTCTCTGAGGGAAAAAGCGAGCTGCCTTTCATGATAGATTAGAGGACGAAATAACTTTATCGTTAGCATCTAATCAGGATGATTTACCGTCAGGTAATGTTTGCTTTTATTTTCTTAAATACAAATTCGATGCATTGAAACCCATAAATGGTAATAAGGCCACCATCTAGATATGGATCCATGAAAAGGGAACTCTAATCAAATGTTTTCGTACATTCTCTTCTCTCTTATTGCTGCTTCGCCATTGAACTCAACAAAGTATCACTCTTTACAGATCTACATATCTAGCAATCAGGTATCAATATCTACATAATTTTAAGACCTTTTCGATATGGTAAAAAAATTAAGATGAGAAAGAAAAACAGTTCAGTCACATAATATTTTATCGTATGAGACATTTCAAACTGTCGGTAAATTTCAGAAAAATGAGAAAATGATTTGACTGGATGCTCCCCTTGCCTTTTTTGTTGCGTGATCTATTACTTTTTTCTAAAGTGCATGATACTAAACCAACCTAATTTAATTCAGTAAAATGAAAAGCAAATATAGCGAACACCTAAATTATTAACATGTATAAGTCAATAAAGTAGAAGAGGCTGATTGAAATGAACATACAGGCAAAGAAAAATTCAAGTTTGAATATGAATAAATGAAATTGTCCAGCACTCTTAATGAACAACCAACATGTATTCATGAATTCAAAGATATACTTGCACTAATGTATTTAGAAATAAAAAACGGCAGCTACGTTGTTTTCAAATATCACAACTGCGGCGAGTGAAGAAGATGAAACTCAATGCCCAAAACTCCCTTGTTTTTTTCTATGTTTCTATACCCCTTTGTTTTTTTTCATGGAATCTAATTCTCTCTATCCATATTTTGAAAATGAGTGTGGATGAATGTTTGTATTTGAATGGACTTCATCCAATTGAAAGTTTTTTTATCTAAAAAAATATTTATGTGTTGTATCAAGGAATCTAGTGAATATTTATGTTGTAGCTAGATTCTATACATAATGTTTCTGGTTTTAGATCTAAATTTATGGCAATGGTTTAGTGATTTTGCTGGTAAACAGAATATTTAAGTTTTAGCTTAGATTGTACACATAACATTTATTTTTAGAGATCACAATATATGGTGATGGTTGATTGAATTTTTTTGTGATGATACAAATGTTTCTCATAAAATAATATAAGTTGATATAGTGATATATGCATGATGCATATAGTCTAATTAGAAAATTCGAAAATACAATGGTTCAAAACGACAAACCCTAAAATCAATGTATCAGAAGTTGAGAAAGTGTGGATACATCTTGGTGGAGCAAAAGATATAGTGTATCAAACTAAATTAATTGAACTGAATGACCGACTAACATAATTCATTTGAAGTAAAGAATGAAACTTGAAACGAAATCACTAAAAAACTTTAAAAATAAGTATGCAATGATAGCAAAATACTTGAGTAAAACATTTTACTTTCTTGGGGAGTTTCTCTAACTGACAACCATTACGAAGAGTTTGTGATGATACAACGTCTTAACAATGTTTCCAGAACCACACAATAAATTGTGGGATATAGGTGGCAACTTAAATTTTGGATCTCTCTAAAGGCCTTCTTGAGGCTGGGGAGGAGTCACCCGAATTACAATATGATCCCATCTACACTAGTGGCGCATGTTATTGGGTTTAAGTTGTATTTAACTCTTATCCAAATCGGTATTCAATACTATTACAAAAATATATGTATTAATGCTCATATAATAATACCCATTACATTGAGTTAGTACAAAAAAGGACATCTTTAAAAGTTTAGTAATCTTTAGAATGAAAATTCTTCTAAAAAACTATTCTTAAAATAGGAATACTTTTCTCAATGCAAAAATAACACATTTGGAACCATATATGATCTTCTCAAATGTCGCTTAAAATATACTTGGACGTACATTAAATTTTGAAATCACTGTATGGAAATAATTGCACGAAGGCTTTCACAAGTTTCATAGCCCTACATACCTAAAAGAAAAAGTTCTTGTAGAAACTTTAAGAAGATGCTTGAAACCCCTAACATTCGAGTCTTGGATCCTTGCCCTAAGTCTTAGGAGTGATTATGAGAGTGTTAGCGCTGAATTAAACTAAAATGAACCCTGATTATGTGCAAAACCATTGGGATAGAGCTTAAAAAGGTTGGGCAAAGACTGATTTAACCACACCTAAAATTGGCAGGACCGTCCATAAAGAGGCTTCTACGGTCCGTACTCCCATCTACAGACTCAGTGTCCACTCACGGTTCCCACAAATGGAGACCGAGTGCATGAGTTCAACTACGAACCAATAACCATGACACGCACTGCAAACCACGAGTCGTACCCCTTCTTATACAGTAAACCTTTGCCAAAGGCCAGGACCCTAAGGCCTACAAACCACGATGGTTAAGTATGGTCCATATATCCTTTGATTGTTCATACTAGCAAGTCGTAATCAAATTATTGGATACTAACTTTCTAAAGATCAACAACGGATGGAATTCTACAATCTATAGTTCCTTGAATGACCCGTACAAGCCGTCAGTAGAACTTAAAATGGCAAAATTTCAGCAAGTCTAATATATATCTATTCAAAGAGCCTCATCCATGACACATATACCCATCCATGAGGCATATTGCTTGCTCATAGACTCCCATCTAAGACTTAACATTTTCCTGAACTCCAGGAAATTACCAACAACTTGCTCATATGGCCAGAATCTTCTTAGGTCCGTACAAGGGCTTGTAGTGTTAGTGCACCAACAACTTTCTACAACTTTTCAACTTCCAATTGACGTTTACAGATCTAAATGTTACATATATGCAGCATAACCCGAAGGTTTTGTAGTTCAAAAAAGTGAAGGCAAGGTGTATAAGCTTCAACTAGTGTCATTCCATCCACGACCTTTATTGTTTGTCAATTTTGCAAGTAAATCGATGTGTTTACCGCCTTTTCCCAACAATACTTTGGAAACTTTCTCTTTATAGAGCTCAGTTGCTTCTTGTTCCTTACAGGAGAAGTTTTAGCATATCTAGGATTGAACTATTCATCGTGCATTGACAAAAGTAGCATATAAAATGATTTCTAACTCAATACCTAACATTGATTTCTCACCCGAGTCAATTTTTACTCTTTTCTCAAGAAAAAGTGGCAAAAATCTTATTTGGATAGAGGCGGTAAACACATCGATTCACTTGAAAAATAGATTACCAACAAGATCCATGGATGGATGGACACCAAAAGAAGCTTAGAATTGCATAAAACTATCAATAAGGCATCTAAAAGTATTTGGTTCACTGTGCTATAATGCTATTTTTGTTTGTTAGAGCTCTATATGTAAGGGTTATAGAATTGACAATACTGCATGACACCTGGAAACTCATTGAAAAAACTGAAACTAATCAAGTTATTGGAGTTAAAGTTCTTAGAGTGTAGTTGATTATGGATGGATCTATTAACAATCACATAGGAAAGGTGGTTATTAAAGGACACAATCAGAACTGTGATTTCACTGGATGGAATAACACCAGTTGAAGCTTTGAATTGCACACGACATCTTAAGGTGTTTGGTTCATTGTGTTATACCCATGTACCAACTGTCAAACAGAGAAAGCTTGACAAAAAATTGGAAAAGGGAATTTTTGTTGGTTCTAACTCTAGATCAAAGGGATATAGAATTTACAATATCAAATTTGGGAAATTTTTCATAAGTAGCGATGTCAATGTATGAATATTGTTATTGTGATTTCAATATCTCTCAAGTCAGAAGGATGGATGTTGAACCGGTTTCAAAAGGTTCAAATGAATACTTGGAAGTAGAGAATGATGAAGATTTTTCTGTTAGAGGTACTAGACCTTTGGTATAAATTTATGGAAAGATGTAATCATGTTATCCTGGAATATTCAAAATTAGAGGATGTTAGTGGGATTGAAGAATGAAAGAAATCGCACTGATTGAGAAGAACGAGGCATCTAAACATGTCGACAAACCAGAAACTAAATCAGTTATTGGAGTTATATGGGTTTATAGTGTGAAGTTGAATGAAGATGGATATATAAATAAGAACAAAGCAAGTTGGTTGTTAAAGGTTATTCTCAACTACCTGGAGTTGATTATTCGAATACAACTTTCGCACCTGTTGCAAGGTTGGACACTATCAAAATTTTGATTGCATTGGCAGCATAAATGAAGAGGAAATCAAAATCTGACATTTAGATGTCAAATCTTCCTTCTAAAATTGTTATCTAGAAAAGGAGATATATGTAGCTCAACCCAAAGTGTTCTAGTTCAAGGAACTGAAGGTACATTGTATAAGTTTCTATTGTTTTCATTCCATCCACGATCCTTGTTAGTAATCTATTTTGCATGTAAATCGATGTGTTGCCGCCTCTGCCCAAAATTTATTTGGGAACTTTTTCTTATAGAGATCAGTAACTTATTGGAATTCGAATATCTCTCAAGTCAGAAGGATGGATGTTGAACATGTTATCATGATGGACATCTAAACAATTGTCTATATTAATGTAGTTATACAGTGATATAAATTAGCATGATCATATGGATTTGTTGTAGAATCAAAGGAATAAATATTGTGATAGAATAGCTGATTTAGAGGGATAGGAAAGCAGATTTAGAGGGATTGAATGACAGATTTGTAGAGATACAAAAGCTAATCTTTATGTATATGAATGAAAGATCTATAGAGTTTTGTAATATTTATTCTCTATAATGGAAAGACTGTCACTTTGAGAGGCATTCAACAAAGCTGACAGAACCTGTGTTCGAAGATTCAAATAAGACTTGGAAGTAGAAAATGATAAAGATTTTTTTGTTAGAGGTACTAAACCTTTTGCAGAAATTTATGGAAGATGTAATCTTGTTTTCCATTATTGAGACGACAAGACATGGAAACTCATTGAAAAACTTGAAACAAATAAAGTAATTGGAGTTATATAGGTTTACTGAGTGATGTTGAATGCAAAGATGGATCTATCAAAAAGAACCAATATAAGTTGGTTGATAACGGTTATTCTTGACATCATGGAGTTCAAAATTTAGATACTTTTGCACTTTTCGCAAGGATGGACACCATTAAAATTTTGATTGCATTGGCAACACAAATTAAGTGGAAAATCTGGCATTTAGATGTCAAATCTTCCTTCTTGGATAGTTTTCTAGAAGAGGAGATTTAAGTAGCTCAACCCGAAGGTTTTGTTGTTCAAGAAAGTGGCAATGAGATGTATAAGATTCAATTAGTGTCATTCCATCTATATTGTCCTTTTTGGTAGTCTATTTCGCAAGTAAATCAATGTGTTTACTGCCTTTAGTCAAAAAGAGTTTGACAACTTTTTCTTTATAGAGATCCGTAGCTTATTATTTCTTATGGGCAGATTTTTTAGCATATCTGGTATGAACTATTCTTGGTGTATTGACAAAAGCAACACCAGTACCTATATATAACTCGATACCTACCATTATTTCATCACGCATGTCAATTTCTGCTTTTATTTCTTCAAAATTTTGAACATCGTCACACAATATCCGCAAAACATGATTTTGTCTGATGATGTTCTAAATTCTATAGAAGTAAGAGCAAAAATTCACACAAATGAAGAATCAATGGTAGGTATTGAAACAGATATAAGTAAATTGGTTTCTTTGGTTAATGCACCAAAAATACTTCTTCCCAAATATGATAAACTTTTTCCTGTAAGGAACAAGAAGCCATAGAGCTCTATAAAAATAGTTACCAAAGTCATTTTTGGGCAGAGGCGGTAAACACACGGATGTACATGGAAAAGAGGTAACACACAAGGGTTGGAATTCAATATAACCATGAATAAGACATCTAAGGTGTTTGGTCCATTGTGTATTATTCATGTACAAACTATCAAGTGGAGTAAGCTTGATTATAAAGTAGAAAAATGATTTTTGGTTGGGTATAGCTCTATGTCTAAGGGCTCATTTACAATATAGAATCTTAGAAAGTTTTTATACGTAGAGATGTGAAGGTGGATGAAGAGTCCAATTGTGATTTGAATATCTCCAAAGTCCAAGTATGGATATTTAACCTGCTTTAGAAGATTCGAATTAAGAATTGGAAGCAAAGAATGAGAAGATTTTTATGTTATATGTACTAGAATTATAGAAAATGTAATCTTATTATTGTGGAACCTTCAAACTTTCAAGATGACAGTGGGATTGAAGAGTAGAACCGAGCATTGAAGGAGGAAATAACCATGATTGACAATAAAGTGCTGTGGAAACTCATTGATAAACCTTAAACTAAGAAAGTTATTGGAGTTAAATAGGTTTACATAGTGAAGTTTCATGCGGATGGTTCAATCAACAAGAGCAAAGAGAATTTGGTTGTTAAAGTTTGTTCTCAAAAGCCTGGAGTTGATTATTTTGATAGTTCTGCACCTGTTGCAATGATGAACACCCGCGGAATTTTGATCATATTAGCAAAGAGAATTTGTTTGTTAAAGTGGAAAATCCTTCATTTAGATTATAAATCTTCCTTCCGGAATGGTTTTCTAGAAGAGGAGATTTATTGGGCTCAACCTGAAGGTTTTGTAGTTCAAGGAAGAGATGGTAAGGTGTATAAGCTTCAACCGGTGTCATTCTATGCACAACACTTGTTTGTAGTCTATTTTTTCAAGTAAATCAATGTATTTATTGCCTCGACCCAAAAAGACTTTGGCAACATTTCCATAACAGAGCTCGGTTGCTTCTCGTTCCCTGCAGGCAGAAGTTTTGGCATATCTGGGATGAACTATTCATGTCAATATCTGCTCTTATTTCTTTGTAACATAGAAAATCATCACATAAAATCTGCAAAACCATGATTTTCTGTGATGGCATTCTAAATTCTACAGAAATAAGAGCAAAATTGACACACATGAAGAATCAAAGTTTTGCTTTTGTCAGTGCACCAAGAATAGTTTATTCTGGATAAACTAAAACTTCTGCATGTAAGGAACAAAAGCAACCGACCTCTCTAAAGAAAAGTTGTCAAAGTTTTTTTTTGGCAGACGTGATAAACACATAGATTAATTTAGAAAAATAGACTTCCAACAAAGGTCGTGGGTTGAATAACATCAATTAAAGCTCAGAATTTCATAGTACCATCAAAATGACATCTTAATGTTTTTGGTTCATTGTGTTATACTCATGTGCCAGCTTTCAATGAGAGAAAGTTTTATGCCAAAATTTAAAAAGGAAGTTTGGTTTGTTATACCTCTATCTCTATGGGATATCGAATTTATAATAATGAATCAGAGAAAGTTTTTATAAATAGAGAAGTGAAGGTTGATAAAGATTGTTATTTAAATGGGAATATCTCTCATGTCAGAATGATGGATGTTGAACTGGCTTTAGAAAATTCAAATGAAGTCTTGGAAGTAGAATGCTGATGATTTCTCTGTTAGAAATTTATGGAATATGTTATCTTGTTGTCCAGGAACTTTCAAATGTAAAGATTCTAGTTTGATTGAACATTTAAAGAGAGTGAAATAGCAGTGATTGAGAAGAACGAGACATGGAAACTCGGTTACATACATGAAACTCTTGTATAGAGTAAACTTGAACAATGGTTTTGTAGTCAAGGGAGTGAAGGTAAAGTGTATAAGCTTCAAAAAGCTCTATGTGGGTTGAAGCAGGATACTTAGAAGAAACTATGTAACTTAGAAGGAACTCTGTAACTTGGTACACCAAAATCGATGCTCAATTGGGAAACCAATATTCCCAAAAAATTGACACTTCTTAATGATGGAGCCAAATAGTGTGATGCTTCATTTTTTAGAAGTTTGATTGGAAGTTGTCTTGGCAGATCAACACCTGATTTAATGTATGCTGCTAGTTTTCTTTAAAGATTAATTCAAATTCTTAGCGACATTCATTTTACTGCTGCGAAAAGAGTGCTTAGATACATAGAAGGAACTCTGTAACATGAAATATGGTTCAGACCTGTGGAAGAAGGTGTTTTGCTTGGCATTGTTGATAGTCATTGGGGTGGAAATATCTGTTAGGGTTTTGCCTTGATTTTCTTACCATATTTTAGTTTTATTTTACCTTGAAGGAAAATTAAAGCAGTGCCATAATTTCTTTTACTTTCTTCTGAAAAGGAAAATATAATTCTCTTTATATTTTGTTTATTAGGTAAATTATCCGTGCTTTGCGCGGTGGTGCACTATGTCAATAATCTACTTCTGAACATTTGATAATATGAGTGTTATCGAGAGGGTAAATCCCTATGATAGATTTTCAAGACATAACAATATTGACGATATTAAGAGCACTACTAGCCATGGTTTTTCCTTGGGTCTGGTATGTTTTCAAGGAATTTAATGAAGAGAGAAATAGTGGCACAATCTACCGCAGAGGAAGAGTATTTAGCAGCATCTACAGATGCAAATCAAGTTATTTGATTGAGGAAAATTCTGATGGATCTTGGAATGAAACTAAAAGTTGCAATTAAGATTTAGTGCGGCATGGTAAAACAAAGAATATCTTTGGCAAGTTTCATGCAATTAGAGAATCAGAGAACAAAAACGAAATCAAGCTTGTTCATTGTTGTTCCGACAATCAACTTTGTGGGCCACATGGAGTTTACAACAAACATTTCAAGAAGGAGTGTTGAAGTATTGAGATATTTATTTTATTGTTTCTTTTATTGTTGAAATTTAGTTCTGATAGAAGAGGAATTTATTTATCACCCTAGTTGAAATAGAATAGGAGTCTATCATCTATTTATTCTTTTCTCTTCTCGGTACTACTACAATTTTAAATGGTTGCCAAAATAATGGGAAATTTGTGGAGGATGGAAAAGACAGAGAAACTTTTGTCGTTGTTGACTTGTAAGTCAAGATTCATCCACTAAGCAATCAATAAAAAATTTAGAGGATTTTCGACATCAAATGTTGTTATCATACGGTACTTGTAAAACCTGGAAAATTAGTAGGTGAAACTAGAGCCTTACGTAAGCGCTTTAGAATTTGATGTGTGGTTTAGAGTTGTAAAATAGCTCGCCGTACATGGAATAAATATTTTGGGGGATATACGTCAAAGTACTACCCACCAAGGACCAATAAGGTTCGAATATTGGGAGTAATATGGAAGACACTAATGTTGTTACTTGCCTTCCAAAGGACAGAGTAGTTGAAATATATTTTGAATATTTAAATTTTTATCATGATGATAATCAATGTGGCAATGAGATGAAAAAGAATCTTTTAAGGCAAATGACACAGAGGCACAAAGTGATGAATTTGACGATGAGGATTTTAATTATTCTGACTATTTTTTTGAGGAGGATGATTTGTTATTTTTAAAAAATGTTGATCCTTCTGTTGAATCTTTTGGGATCAATATAACTGTCAAAAAGAAGAAAAGTGATGGAAATCAAAATTATGTAAGTGGACAGATACATAGAAAGATGCTGAATGAGGAGGGTGACTGAGATTGTGTGGATTTTGATGATACAAAGAGTTTGAATAGCTACTAAAATTCTGAATTTGAAGATCGTAAGTTTCCTAAGCACAACCCAAAATAGGTGCATTTAATCCTGCATTAGAGCTGCGAATGGTTAACAAAAAGAAATTCAAGCAAGTCGTGGTTGCAAATCAACCCAAAATAGGAAAGTCAATTCGGTGGAGCAAATAGGACAGAGAAAGATCTAGGGACAGATGCAGAACTAAATCTTCTAAGCGGAGGATATTGAGATCACTAATGCAAAGGGATATATCTACTTTTCAAATTAAGACCTTTGTTTCAAAGCATACTTTTTTTGGGTGGAACAATAACAACAAAAACATCAATTCTAGTTGGATTGCAAGGAAGTATGTTGATAGAGTTAAATCATATAAGAACTTGAAAATATTAGAATTCAGAGATACAGTGAGTAGGAATCAAAGTTGCATGTGAGTATGCATCAAGCCAGAAGGGCAAAGGAAAAAGCTATTGCAGTGATCGATGGAGATATAAATGATCCGTTTGGTATATTATGGAATTATTGCTATGAAATTGTTCGAACCAATCCTAGAACTTCTGTTTTCATGAAACTAACACCAAATGAGATTCTGAATAAGCCAATGAGATTTCAGAGTTTTTATATTTGTTTTGCATCTTGTAAAGATGGATTTAAGGCTGGTTGTTGAGAGATTATTGGGATCGATGGATGTTGGCTGAAGAATACTATGTATGGGGCTTAAATGCTATCATTTGTTACTTTCGATGGAAATAATAATATCTTTCCAATAGATTATGCAATAGACGAGAAAGAAAATAAGGCAATATGGCAATGGTTCTTAACCTGCATGATGAATGATCTTGAGATTGAAGAGAAATACTTGTGGACTTTTATGTCAGATAAGCAAAAAGGGCTATTGAAGCTTTTGATTTAGTGTTGCCTGGTGTTCCTCATAGATTTTGTGTGCAACATTTGCATAACAATTTCAAGAGAGCTGGATATTCTGGAATGGATATAAAAAAATGCTCTTAGAAGGCAGCTTCAGCAACAACTATTGATAGGTTTGATGCTTGTGTGACTGATTTGTTTGAATTAGATAAAGAGGCTTATGCATGGCTTTATGATAAATTGCCTAGTGAATGGTCAAGATCATATTTCTCGCATCTTCATAACTGTGACATTCCTTTGAACAACCAATGTGAGGTTTTTATTAAGTTTATTCTTGATGCACGAGATAAACCAATTGTTAACCTTCTGGAGACCATTTGGATTTTTTATGCTCCTAATGTTTTGGGGCATCCCGACAATTATATACCTGTTAATCTTAGGCACTTACTCATGACAAAAATTATTAATTCTGATAGGAAGAAAGCTGAAAAATGAACTTGAATGATATTGTCCTACTATTAAAAAGAAGTTGGCCAAAACTATGATGAAAGCTGCTAATTATATTCTCAAAAGTTCGAACATGTGGAACTATGAGGTAATTGGGCCTGTCGACGGTGATAATTGGATTGTTGACTTATATAACAAAACGTGAAGCTGTAGGTAATGGGAATTATCAGCAGTTCCTTGTAAACAAACTATATCCTTGATTTGGTTGAAAAATGATGAGGTTTTAATCTATGTTGATCATTGCTACAAGGTAGATACGTATCTAAAAATTTATGAAGCTTCAATATTGCTCATGAATGGCTCTGATTTATGACTTAAGTCACCGAATCCTCCACCATTTCCACCTTCTTACTTGAAAAATAAGAAGAAAGGAAAGAAACAAAAAATACGAAGGAAAGAAGATGATGAGCCAGGGGCTAGTAGGATGAAGTTAAAAGGGAAACACAAATCAGTTCATTGTAGAAAATGTGGTAAACCTGGCCACAACAGTAGAACTTGCAGTTTCTCCTCAGATTACTTGAAATTTATCCGTCAGACTACCTTCATAGACTAGACTCCATCATGGTCAAAGAAGCAACAAGTTGCCAAATGTTGAAAAGCTACCTGTAAGAATATTCAAATATTCATATTTAAGTTATTTTCATTGTAGCTTATTTGTATAACTATTCATATTTAATATTGTAATTTCTTATTTCAGGTTAGAAGAGGTACATCTCAAGCCATCCAACAATGTCAGAGCTTTTCATTTTCTCTATGAAGTTACAACATTGAAGAAAATACATTTTTAGCTTTGGATCTTTTTTTTTAAAAAAGATATTTGATGTAACAAACTAATGATATGTGACTAGTTTTATTTCTTCGTTTGTTATGTTCTTGTGCATGTAACTAATGAAAAATGTTTTAGATTTATGATGATTTAATGACACAATACTTTGATGTTTTTTGTTTATTTTGTTGTGTCTTTGCTGTTACATAAAATTTCCGTTTTACTAAATTCATGATTTTTTTTCTTCTTTTTCAGTTTTCTACTATTTTGTTTTTTTGGGGCATTTTTGTTTTTTGCTGTTTTGCCGCTGTTTTACCACTTCTTTTTGTTGTTTTTCTGCAATTATGCAGGTTTATGTTTTTTACTTACTATTTTGTTCCTTTTTTTTTTTGCTTGTTTAGTGGTTATTTGTGTAGTTTAAAGTGCTCTAGGTGTGAAATTAGACTATACAAAATGTTTTTATTAAACTTGAAGAACATACATAATGAATTTAATACAAGAAGTTCAAGTGAATTTAACATAATATAATACAACTACTTCCACTGGTATATCAATTTCTCATTATGTTCACTTTGCAACTTCCAGTTTCGTTGATCTTGTTTAACCATGGATAGTTCTTCGCCAACTGCTTCTAATTCTTGTAATAATCTTGTTGTTGTGCTTCTATATCAACCATTTTTGGGAGTGCTTTGAATCATACAATGGGTAGGCTCTTTTTACTTGTCTATGCTCCGCACTAGTTTATATTGGTTTCTTCATCTCGCCAACTGAAAAAGTTACATAGTCTCATGTAATACTTATAAATCAATATGAAAGACATTGCAAATTATATTTAAAAATGCTTAAAATCTCTTGAATATCGATAATACCATAGTTTGGTGTGGACGATCAATCACTTAAACTTCGAAGCAACATGGTTCCGATTAGTGGTTATGTTACAACCCGTAATATCTATTGTTTAAAGGAATGAAGATGTTTAATTTGAAAAATAGAAAATTGCTTAAATTTTTCGAATAAGAAAAACAAGAAATTTTTGATGATTTATTATTCTTTTACTTTGCTTGTGTATAGCCCTCTGCCCTGTTTTCAACTCTTGTTGAAGAAAAAATTTTGTTCTTGGTCTTGATTATTTTGTGATGTTCAGAAAATATTGAGTTACCTTCTTGATTTTGCTGAATATGGGAGCGATGAGAAAGATTTGATAGGGGCAAAATAGGGATTGGGAGAGAGAAAATCACTTCTTGAAAAATCAATGTTAGCTTGTTAACAAAAATAGACAAAAGATTGAGTTTTGGTATATTTTAAATACTAAAAGGATGTTTCTTGTTAACTATTATAGTATAAGGATGTAGCCTAAGCTTTATTCATAGTTCAGAGATGAATTTAGCCCAAAACTTGCATTAATATATATATTTTGCTAATAGTATTGAGCACTGATTTGGATAATAGTTAAGATAACTTAAACCGCGTAGCTTGCACCACAAGTGTAGATAGGATTGTACAGTAATTCGGGTGATTCGTGACCATCCTCAAGAAGGCCATTAGATTGATCCACATGTTAAGTTGCCTCTTATATCCCGGCAAAGTATAGGGTGGTTCTGACAACATTGTTAAGACGTTGTATCATCACAAAACTCTTAGTGATGGATGTCACTTAGAGAAACTCCCCAAGAAAGTAAAGTATTTTATTTAGTATTTTGCTATTATTGCATACTATTTGTAAATCTTTTAATGATTTCGTTTCATAGCTCATGCTTTACTTTAGCTGAATTAGAACTATGTTAGTTGGTCATTGAGTTCACTTAGTTCAAATAATTTAGTTTGATACACGGTATCTTTTGTTCAACGAAGATGTATCCACACTTTCACAACTTGTTGGATACACTAATATTAGGGCTTGTCGTTTAGAACCATTGTATATTCAAATTTTTTAATTCTATATATGCATCATGTATAGATCACTTATATTATTTTATGATAAACATTTTTATCATCACCAAAAAATTCACTCAACCATCACCATAAATTCAGATCTCAAACAAGAAATGTTATGTATACAATCTAAGCTTAAGCTGAAATATTAAATAACCATCACCATAAATTCAGATCTCAAACCAAAAACATTATGTGTACAATCTAGCTACAACATAAATATTCACCAGATTCCTTGAGCAAAACTTAAATACTTTAGATAAAAGCATTCAAATAGAGGAAGTTCATTCAAATATAAACATTCAGATACACTCGCTTTCCAAATATGGGTAGAGAGCATTAGATACCATTAAAAACCACAAACAAAAGGGTATAGAAACAGAAAAAACAAGGGAGTTTTGGGCATTTGGTTTCATCTTCTTCACTCGGCGCACTTGTGATATGTAAAAACATTGTTGCTGCCGTTCTTGATGTCAAAATGTATGAATGCAAGTAAATCTTTGAATTCATGAATACAAGTTGGTTGTTCAGAAAAACGTGTTGGACAATTTCAATTATTCATATTAAAAATTGATTTTTTTTCTTTGAAAATTCAACTAAATTCACCTTAAAGCTGCACAAAAATCCCTCTAGTTCAAGATATTCTCCTCGTGATATACCAATTTTGTTTTAAATTACCATTCACTAAGAAAAAGAAGTTCAATGTGGATAAGTCAAAATAATGGAGTCAGTAGAGTTGAAGAAGAAATCCTATACCGAACTATGTTTATGAATGAAAAGAAAAAGTAAAGGAGGAGGAGGAAAAAAATAGGAGAATGCTATGTGGGCTTCAATAGGATTGGTTATGAATTAATAACACAAATTTGCACAAGATGAAACTCCTAAAACTCGAATCATTAATGAAAAAACATCATATGATGATGCTAAAAAAATCTGGCGGGTCAAACCAAAGCCCTTAAACACAAAAAGGTTTGCTTAAATTGTAGAAAGAACTATGAATTATAGTACTACCTAATTGATATTTTTAAGGTTTCCTTTAAATAAAGAATTATTTTAAACTTTTGATTTATAATCTAGAAAAGTTTGTTGTGAATACTTAGTTCAACACAATCATCTATCTTTTCACATCCAAAAGAAATAACTACAACAAGTCAACAACATACACAATATAATTCCACAATTAGGGTATAGGGAGGAAAGAAATGAATGGATATTCAAAATGATACCAAATATTGTTACTATTATACAGAATGGAAAAGTACAAATCCTTTAAATGGAATTTTGTTTTTCAAATAGAAAGATTACCAAGAAATAGACCCATGAAATTATCGAATTGATGATGGAGTGACGACATTTTCACGATTATAAAACAAACTAGGCAAATTACCCGTGCTTCGCATGGGAATGAAATATCTTAATAGGCTTACATATTATCATTAGGTAATATTTGTATTTTCGAAACATAATTGGCAAAAATATTTTATATTGTGGCAAAGTGTTTCTCCGAAATCTTATAGTGCTATATTTTTTTTTAAAAAAAAAATTGTCATACAAAAATTATGAGTCATAAATAAATTTAAGTATTAGTAAGAATTCTAAGAAAATCTCCCTCGAAATAGTTGGTAAGATGTAATGAAAAATTATAAATTCTAAAAAGTCATAAAGAACAACATTAGAAGTTAAAAAAGAGACCAGAAAACATTGATAAACAACACTACCAAGTAAAGTGGAACATCACGTCCATACAAGATCATAATTAATTAAATTCAAATGGACGATCCTGGACTCCTTTTTTATGAACCTTAATCAATTTCTTTTTTATTATTGTATGGCATATCAAGTACATGCTAAAAATGACCCTAAAATTGTTATTATCATAAATGTTTTTTGGCAATGTCTCAAAATAGTCATTATTATTTAAAGGTTTCATATCACCGGCCCCAACTTATTTGGATTAAAACATAGTTATTGTTATAGTTATAGTATGCAGTTACAAAAAATTAATGCAATTATCAACCATGTAGTAGGTGACATCTGAATGTTCACAACGGGATATACTAAACAAAACTTTTGACACATAACATATTTAAATGTCACAACATGATTTTGTGAGCACTTGAACACACAAATATCCAAAAATAATAATCAAGTCGGCCTCACTTTCATAACAATCAAGAAGAAAAATGCATGTGCTTAATATATTTTTCAAAAAGATAGTCTTTCGGGTATTATCCAAGTTTATAGTTTACAAATTTAATTGAAAGAAGCCAGAAAGAGTTATTACTTCTTTTCAAAAACTAAAGAAATTATCAAAAGAATGAGTTATAACTTCAAAAAATAATCTTTAATGATAATTAATAGCTTAATTATAATTAAATATGTATTTTCAGAGGCAATTTGTATTTTTATAAATGTCCCTAATGTCTGTAACAACATTGAATTCAATGACAATTAATTAATGTCGTTTAAGGTTGTAGCACTTTTTGCGAATGTGCATATTTATTGCCGATAAATAATATTTTTGTTGTAGTGTATTTTGGAGATTTGTTAGTTTCACGAAAACTTGATCTCTTATTATGCTGAAAATAGAAGAGAAGAAGAAGTTTTACAAATTAGTTAACTTGCAATAAAAGATGTGGACAAGTTGTCTCGATACAAATATTCTAGCAATAGTGCAATGGAAAACAAAATGTTTGTACCTAAGAAAAAACAATCAAAATAACATACTAACGATGGCAAGTAAGAGAGCAATCATTTTGGTTCTTGTAACAAACTTCATCGTTGGTTACGTATTAGTTATCAAATATTTATTACTGTGTGCTATCAAATATATCACAACCCACAAACAATTTTCCCAAAAGTACATGAAGAAACCCTGTAAAAGGGGATAAAAGAGAAGATAAATTTCCAATCTTCCACATTGATATTATTAAGATAATTCAAAAAAAAATCACCAAAATAGCAAAAAAGAAGTTGCAACATATACATGAATCACTATGATTTATACTAAAAAGTTCAACTTCATGAAACAGGAGGAAGAAAAACATTGAGAAATGAAACACTTTATACGAAGCATAATTAATGTATTTGAATTAAAAAAAACATACAAATAATAATGAAAGAAATAAGAGATTTGTTTAATGAAGAACCAAATGTAATGAATTCAATCATCAACCATTTCAACAGCTTTATGAGTTGTACACTAAGAGGTCCAAGAGTCGTAATGTCGCATTGCAATTGAAATCAATTTGCTTTGTTTATATGAAGAGGCCTGTAGAAAGGGACAAAAGAGTAGATTGATTTTCAATCATACTTGCTAACACTTTAGCATATTTTAAAAAAAGTCACCAAAATAGGAATTGTTTATACCATAGTTAGATGAATCACTATGACTTATAATAAAGATTAAGCTCCATGAAAACTTTTAAGAATGAAACAAACTTCATAAAAACTCAATTAATGTATTTGAATTTGACTACCCTATAGTGGGAAAAACAACCTACAAATTACAGCGGCAATAAATTCCTCTATTTATAGACAACATAGGGTAGTATGAACAAATATTTATTGTGTCTTATCAGAAATGTCATAACTCTTTGGAAAAGTTACAATCCTTCAAAAAGGTCACAACCTTTCATAAAAGTACTAATTTTTCAGAAATGTCACTAATCTTCAAAAAAGTTACAACTTTTCATAAAAGTCAAAACTTTTCATAAAAGTCACAATTTTTCATAAGAGTCACAACTTTTCATAAAAGTTACAACTTTTCATGAAAAGGGAAAGCTAGTTTTGGAAATAAATAAATTTAAAAGGGAATTCTTGTTTTTGGTGGCGCCAAATAGGCGGGCCTAAGGTTCTGTTTTATATAAATATATTATTAGACAACGGAAGAACGCCACTTATACTGCTAATCACAGTTACCCTAAAACAAGATAATCTAGAAGGTCCTATTCCAAAGTTACTCCATATAACCTACACAACACAAATCCATCTAGCTCAACACCTTATAATATTTTCATTGACCTAGAAGTAACTTAACTGTCAACACAATGATGACCATTCATTTTAAAATCAATATAAGCTTCCTCTTTACACTTCATTCTTCCCTACAATGAACTATTTTTTTTACATTGTTCCTCCTTCCCAACATTGATATCTTCATCAAAAAAGTTTTTTGATGAGGATATGTAAGAAAGGAGGATCAACATCAAACAAGCAGTTCGTGGTAGGGAAGGATGAACTGTAGAGAGGAATCTAATATGGTTTGGAGAATAAGTGGTCATCATTAAGTTGACAACCGGCGTTAGTTTTAGGTCAATCATAATTTCATTACATATTTTTGAAGCATTAAATGCATGGAAACAGACATTCCAACCAATCATACAATAAATTTACAACTCAATGAAATGGCCGAATAGACATTTCAACCAAAAACTCGTGCACCGATTTTCCATCCATTTCAGCTAATTAGGTATAAAAGTGTGAATGAAATTGACTTGAATAACAATAGATTCACAATTTAGATACCACAAAATTGTTTTTTTCTTCCCTTTTCAGGCTAAGTTTGAAATTAAGTACCATGTGTAAGCAAATCTCGAATTTAGGTTACTAGTTTATAGACTAATAGACATTACTAATTATCTATGTTGTTAGCTCTATTTGCTTTTCAATAGCCTGAATTAGATTCAGTTTGTTAAGTATCATGCACCTCAAAAAACAGTAATAGAGCACGCAATAAAAAAGGAAAGAAAAGCCTCCAGTCAAATCTGTTTCTCATTTTTCTGAATTTGACCGACGGTTTAAGATGTCTAATATTATAAATGATTTATGTGATTGAACTATTTTTCTTTGTCATCTTAGATTTTGTTTACATATTTAAAAGGTATCAAAAGTATATGGTGATACCTGATTGCTAGATATACGGATCTATAGAGAGTAATACTTGGTTGACTTTAATAGTGAAGCAGCGCAATGAGACAAGAGAACCAAAGAAAACAATCAATTAGAGTTCCCTTTTAATGGATCGAGATCAAGATGGTGTCCTTAGTACCATTTATGGGTTTTACTCCATAGAATTTGGATTAAGAAAAGGGAAGCAAACATTACCTAGGTTGCCGGTAAATGATGAGAGGAACATTGGTGTAGCTAGATGAGTTATAACTTCATAAAGTTCATCGGCGAAGAAGAGAAAGGAATCTGCGAGGTATGAATAGTAAAAAGACAGAGGAAATGAAAATATTTAGGTCAAGCTTCAGAGAGAAGCGTCAAAAAAGGATTTAGTTCCACCAAAATGGGCTTGATAAATGATGTTTTCCCAATAGAACTCGTTATTGGGATAGGGTTGAGGTAAGATTTTTCAACTAAACTTATATTTGATGTCTTTTAATGAAAACCTGAACATCTAAATATTTGTGTGCAATTTTTTGGTATTAATATGATTTTAAGTTACACAAATAAATATGGTACTTATATGGGGGCCAGATGAAAACAATGTAAACACACTATTATTGATCCTTATTACACAATGAAAAAAACCATTTTTCAAATTACAATTTCTGCCAGAGTTTTGTTTCGAATGTGTATGACGAATAAAATACAAGTATTATTGATATACACGGGTCAGGGGTACACATAGTTTGGGTAGCTAATAAAAGGAACATAATTAAATGACAAAAAATAATGACTAATTAACGACTTTTGATGATATGGAGTATCCCTATGCCAAAGTTAATATATCAAAAAAATTTAAATTCTCTCCTAAATTTGCTTCATCACTTAGATTTATTCCGTTTCTTCTATTTAATTCATATTCCATTTTAAATGGTGTATTGTTCAATTTTTCAAAATCACTGTATCTGAGATTGAAAATGAAATATCACTGTGTGGTTGATACATTCTGAAACTTGATTTTAGAAATTATATACAATGGATACAAAATTGATGAAATTCTTCTCAAGGATTACACTACATATAATGATTTGGTTTATTTTGTTTCAAAACAATTTGAACGAGAGGAGTTGGATTTACCGCTGATGGAAATTCAACACTGTTGGATATTCAAAATGAGATAGAAATGAAACTATATATGGAGTTGAAGAATGGAGATCTGATTTTGGATTGTATCCACTGTGTATGATATATAGCCTTTGTATCTTATCTGTCTCATCTGCCTCACACACAATCACTCATGTGTAAACACATTCTAAGAGGCTCTAATCTTAACGAACTAATCTCCATTAATCCTATTTATCTAAAACATGATTAAGTTTGATCTCTATCTATGTTTCTACAAAAAAAACGTGAGGAACACTGTTGGTTTGATTTCCTGCTAATGATTTAGTCACACTTAGGCACAAGTATGAGGCTTTTTAAAAGTGCTTTAGATGCCTTTTTAGTATCCAAGAATATCTGTGTACATATAGTAATCAAGGTTCAGTTTGAACATTACTCTCATAATGGAATGGATGTTAGGAAAACCTTCAATGAAGGACAAAATTGCAATAGTGCAAATGAACATCAAAAATTTGCTAGAGGTACGGAAAAAGAGGGGAGGACTAAATATTCTTCAAGCGGTGGCAATTTTAAAGACTTGGATAATGATTTGTCATAAGAACATAATATTTTACGAAGGAGTGAAAATGGAGCACCTGGAGATGAAGTTAGTGATGAAGGGCGAAAATAGATGGCACGTGAGGAAGGAGATTCTTATTGTGTTGACTCTAAAATGTTCAAGATCTTAGAAAGTAATACTAATTCAGATGGTAAGAACTTTCTTGAGTTCAAACCAAAGACAAATCAATAAATGAGTTCAAGAATGCTGTGAAAACTCAAGAAGTCAATTAAGGAACATATATAAAATGGAGCAAGTCAGATTGTACAAAGATAGTGTTTTCAAGTACAAACATATAATCTTACCCACAACGGTAAAAATCATCACGTCTAGAACATAAGGATATCTGGATGTATTAAAATCAAACAGGAATTGAAAGATCTCCAAATTTAGAAATGATGTTAGTATTTAGTTAAGAGTACATGCACCATTATCTAAATATAAAAAGGGAAATGAAGGCAATTATAATAATCGACGGACATATCTCTGATCAATTCGAGATATTGTGGAATTATTTTAATGAAATCATAAGGACAAATTCAAATACTTCAGTTTCATTGAAGTTGATTGAAAATGAGGATCTTAGCAAGACTAGTAGAATTTAGCGATTCTACAGTTATTTTAGTGCTTGCAAAGAAGGATTCAAGAGTGGTTGCAGAAGTTATAAGAGGAAAATGGGGCTAATATATTTAGCACTGCAAATAAATTTGGTCTACGCGTACGCGGGACTTGGTGCGCAAAGCGGAGTGCAGTGCACAATGCACCAGCAAAGACTACATCAGCTGTACTTTAAGGTAAAGAAAATGCACTGGTGGGGGCTCAAGATTTGTTCAGAAGCCCTTGTACACAAACAAACTATGCTACCCCACAAAATTGATATTTCAGACTTAACAAAATTGACTACACATCCAATGGAGGTCTTCTCACTAAAATATT
>JABWTJ010001181.1:7113-21287 GCA_016801875.1 Solanum sitiens | reverse complement strand
CTAATACTATGTGTCGGAACGTGACACTCCGATCCCCTAATTCTACGTGTCGGTTCGTGACACCCGATCCACTAATACAATGTGTCGGAACGTGACACTTCGATCCCCTAATTCTACGTGACGGTTCGTGACACCCGATCCCCTAATACTATGTGTCGGAACGTGACACTCCGATCCCCTAATTCTACGTGTCGGTTCGTGACACCCGATCCACTAATACTATGTGTCGGAACGTGACACTCCGATCCCCTAATTCTACGTGTCGGTTCGTGACACCCGATCCCCTAATACTATGTGTCGGAACGTGACACTCCGATCCCCTAATTCTACGTGTCGGTTCGTGACACCCGATCCCCTAATACTATGTGTCGGAACGTGACACTCCGATCCACTAACATCATTCTATCAATTCATCAAGCCTTCTTTTATACCAAGGCATCATCAATAACAAGGTGAATTAGGGTTTCTTCAAGATTTTGGAATCAAAGCTTCATTAAGCTTATTTTATCACAATCACATAATCACATTCATGAAAGCATAAGATTAAGCATATAGAAGGGTTTACAATACTACCAATACATATCATTCACTATTAAGAGTTTACTACGAATAGTATCAAAACCATAACCTACCTTCACCAAGGATTCTTGATCAAGCAAGCAATCTCTCAAAGCTTTTTGTTTCCTCTTTGTTTGTCTCTCTCTATCGATCGTTCCTCTCTCCTTGTTCTCTCTATTTTTCTTCTTCAAAACCCTCTCTCTTTTCCCTAATTAGCATATAATTAGGTAAAAAAGATGAGGAATTAACCCACTAAGTAACTCAAGGTCATCTCCCTTACACCCCCAAGAATTTGAGTTATTAATATTAACCCACGAAATTTATAATTATAGCAGGAATAGTCCAAAACGCCCCTTTAAAACTTACCCAGAAATCCGACCCAGACTGGGATTACGCAACCTGTGACGGCCCGTCGTGCCTGCGACGGTCCGTCCTGCAGGTTCGTCACAAACCTTCCGAGACTCAATTTCCTTTATGAGATGGTCCGTCGTGCCTAACGACGGTCCGTCCTGCAGGTCCGTCACAGACTTCAGAGAATTGCTCCCAGTACCCAATTCTCAAGAGTTGAAGTGTTTTGAAACGGAACCTCACAACGGTCCGTCATGTCTGTGACGGTCCGTCCTGCAGGTCCGTCACAGAGTTCAGAGAGTCGATTTCAGTACTCAAATATAAGAATTCCAAGTGTTTGGAACGAGACACCCTCGACGGTCCGTCGTGCCCATGACGGTCCGTCGTGGGATACGTCGCCTCAGACAGTTTTTCCAGAAATAAAATCTGCTGCTCAAAACGACTAAGCAGGTCGTTACAATCCTAAAACTATTTTTCCCGTATTTGGTCCATCGAAGAAGACATAACCTCCACATACGCGATCATTTTGTCGGATGAGAAATATAAAGATGAATCATCGGATTGTCTAGGGATACGATGTCCTAAGAAAAAAGTCTCTCTTCCACGTCTAAGAAAGCTAAACTCCCCACACTGCTTTCCGGTTAAAGGGATTCGCTACAACATTGGTGTTGCTCATGTGATAATGTATTATCACATCATAGTTATTTAGGAACTCCAACAACCTAGGATGTCTCACATTAAGGTCATTCTTACTAAAAATGAACTAAAGAGTACGCTGATTGGTGAATACCTCACAGACAACAACATACAAGTAGTGCCTCTGAATAATCAACGCGAAGACTAACCCTACTAATTCAAAGTTAGAAGTGGGATAATTCCTCTAATGAATCTTCAACTTTCTAGAAAAATGTATAACAACTCTTACATGTTTCATTAACACACAACCCATTCTAACACAAAAGGCATCATAGTAGACTATAAATCCATAAAGTTCAACAAGAAGTGTTCAAATCAAAGGTGAAGTAATCAAGGTCGCAAACTTTAGAAAGCTCACATCATGACACTCGTTAGACCACTGAAAATAGACATTGTTATGAGTCAATATAGTCAAAGGTACAACACTCGAAGAAAATACATTCACAAACTGTTGTGTAGCATCCTTCTAAACTAAAGAGTACGCTGATTGGTGAATACCTCACAGACAACAACATACAAGTAGTGCCTCCGAATAATCAACGCGAAGACTAACCCTACTAACTCCAAGTTAGAAGTGGGATAATTCCTCCCATGAATCTTCAACTTTCTAGAAAAATGTATAACAACTCTTACGTGTTTCATTAACACACAACCCATTCTAACACAAAAAGCATCATAGTAGACTATAAATCCATAAAGTTCAACAAGAAGTGTTCAAATCAAAGGTGAAGTAATCAAGGTCGCAAACTTTAGAAAGCTCACCTCATGACACTCGTTAGAACACTGAAAATAGACATTGTTATGAGTCAATATAGTCAAAGGTACAACACTCGAAGAAAATACATTCACAAACTGTTGTGTAACATCCTTCTAAACCAATAAAACTCTAAACCTCAGTAAGAGAAGTATGCTAGGACCAATCACGTATTGCCTTTATATTTTTTTATCCACAAATTATATTTTTTATCAACGTGTTCTCTAAGAATGCCACACACTCAAGAAAAAATTTACACTTTGTGAATTTGGCGTACAAGTGCTCATCTCGTATTGTGTGGTTCACAATCCTTAGATTTTGCTCATATGTTCCCTTCTTCTGGAGTATATTAGAATTTTATCGCTGCAAATTATTAAAAAGGACTCACATACGGTTGACCCAAATGTTTATGAACTCTTTGAAAGATGTTGGGGTATTTTTCAACTAGAAAGACATGAATATGAATTCGTAGTAGTCGTATCGTGTCCTAATAGTAGTCTTTGGAAGTCCACCACCCTAATCATCAACTTGAGGTAGTCCAATATCAAATCTATATTAGAGAACATCCATGCACCCTCTAGATTGTCAAACAATTACAATACATGCTATCAGATACCTATTTTTGATGGTCACCTTGTTCAACTACCTATAGTCAATTCACATATGCAACATACACTCCTTTTCTTCACGAACAGAGCATGATCATCCAAACGGAAACTCTATGCCTAACAAACCCCTTACTCACAAGGTCCTACGACTTCTCTTAAGGTAAATCGACTCTGTTGGATCCATCTCATACGGAAATATAGAAACTAGTTGTGTGCCTAGTTCAACATCAATTCTCATGAAGCCAATGTCGCTATCAAGAGAAAGACCAGGTAGAACAGAAGGAAACACATAAAAGAACTTTCTAAAAATGAGAACTGCCTATTAGAATGAGTTTTGCTAGTGGTATCCCAAACATAAGCATGATAAGATATACAATTCTTCCTTTCAACCCACGTACTATGAAAATTTATATTACACCCCTCGACATATGGCTATCGGCAACCGTCCACACAATTGGAGGGATGCCATACATGCTCAAAGTGATATTTTTTGAAAGCAATCCAAGACCGCATTATAAAGATAGAACCAATGCATCAGTAATATCACATCAAACTCTATCGTATCCAACACAATCAAGTCTACCATGTGTAACACCCAAGATGGTTACCACATGAGATCTATACGCTCAATCCACTACTAAAAAATCACATGCAAAGATAGTTACACGCATAGGTACGTACATGTCGATTCAAGGAATGGTTAGTAAGGTTGGTATTATGGGATGCTAACCATACACTGCACAAGTGTTCTTAGAGGTTGTTAATGTATTGATATTATTATGTTATGGGTGTATTGTGACTATAGATTGTCTTTTATGTTTGCAAATGCTTACTGGCTTCCCAAACTTGATAAATGCATACTTCAACTAAAAAAGTCCTATCTAGCATGTTTAAATGTTTTATTGTTTGTTTCCATACTTAGTACATATTTGTGCTAACCCCTTCTTTTATACATACTATGAGTGTAGGTTTTGGACGTTGAATCATTACTTCCTTCTTCAAAGTAAAGCTCGGGTCGACTATTCCCTATGTTTTGGTGAGTCCTCCACTTCGAGGACAAGTTTTTTATTTCTGTTCTAGTTTTAGACGTACTTTATTTTCTTATGACTTTCATCGATGTAAAAGGGTTGAGTCCCTAATTTCGTAATCAAAAGTTTAGATGGTTTCAATTAGACAAGTCTAATAATTCACAACTCTTTATTGATGATATTTGAAGTATGAGTTTTGTTTGAAAAGTTTTAATTTTCCGCATTATTTCTTATGACATTATGTGTATGATTATGCTAAGGGATTGTATGCAACCCCTCCTGGGTCAACTACGCCATGTTACGTCTAGGGGGTAACCCCCGATCGTGACAACCCCATCTCCTTATTAAGAGAAAACCTCAACTATGTGCTGATGGAATGCACCATTTAGTTGAAGATACATTGGATCACTATGTTTCTTTTCTTTAACCTCCACTACCAATAAAGATTTTAACCCATTCTGAACTGTTACACCACTATCCGATATGCTCATAAGATGAACTCCTACAGAGAAAGCATGTGAACATCCTTTGTTAGTTCCTTTCTTTCTTCCTCTACATGTGCCATAGTACAAATCGATAGTCTTCTACAACATTTGGCCTTACAGGATAGTAATGTACACTCATACCATAA
This sequence comes from Solanum sitiens, assembly GCA_016801875.1. Taxonomy (NCBI): domain Eukaryota; kingdom Viridiplantae; phylum Streptophyta; class Magnoliopsida; order Solanales; family Solanaceae; genus Solanum; species Solanum sitiens. Next base: position 16,664 of record JABWTJ010001181.1, on the reverse strand, counting down.
TATATAAATAACTCAAGCCATCTATGATGGCGAAGATTCAACTCTTTCTGGGTGAACACATACTAAAGACTCTTATGGTCTGTGAACACAACTACATGAAAACCATACAAGTAAATTCTCCAAATATTAAGAGCAAACACCACTGCTGCTAGCTCAAGGTCAAAAGTCAGATAGTTCTTCTCATGTACCTTAAGATGTCTAGAACAATATGCTATAACCTGAACTCGCTGCATCACACACAACCTAGGACGAGTCTATATGCATCAATATAACATAACCATCAGACCCCTATGGTAGAGTTAAAACAAGAGTTGTAGTCTACCTAGTTTTCAGTTCTGTAAAGCTTTTCTCATAATCATCTTACCACTAAAAATAACTTTTTTCTGCGTCAACTTAGTCAATGGAGAGACTATGGATAAAATTCCTTCCACGAACATTCTGTAATAACCATCAAACTCTAAGAAACTTTCGATATCTGTAGGAGAGGTAGTTCTGGACCATTGTTTCACTGCAATTTTCTTTTGAGAATCCACACAGATCCCTTTGCAAGACACAATGTAACAAAGGAAAGCAACATACTGCAACCAAAACTCACATTTTTTAAACTTAGCGAATAACAAGCGATCCTTGAGAGTATGCAGAACAACCCTCAAATGATTCGCATGTTCTTCATCATTCCTAGAGTAAATGAGGATGTCATCAATAAGGACGATAACGAACAAGTCCAGTACTGCTTTAACACTTTGTTCATCATGTCCATGAAAGCTGCAGGAGCATTGGTTAGTCCAATAGACATAACTACAAATTCAATGACTATACCGAGTTCTTAAGGTTGTTTTCAGGATGTCACTTTCTCACGAGAAGATGTTGCACAGAGTATGCATAAATACTTGAAAGATACCGAGCATGCATGATAAAATAAAGGCGAATAATAATCTAACTGAAAATGAAATAAAGTAATGATATTATCTGAACATGAAGAGAATACTAAAGATACTGAACATGGCTAAACTGAATGCAATGACCAAGTCTATAACATGCTGAGACTGAGTACTGAACTATACCGATAACATGGTCAATGCAATAAAATATAACTGAACTGTAAGGGAGCAACTAATAACTGACATAAAACCACATAAGCTAAATGTGGAGTCCGATGTATACGCTCCATCGAGAGGACCCAATATACCCTGTCATAGGTATAGTGGCAGGCTGGCGTGATCACTAAAATGATACCCACAGAGGGGACTTACAACCTACGGGGCAGGTTGTTCTAGTACTTGAGGGTGACTGAACCTAGTCCACTCGGTATTAAGATTTTCCCAATTGATTAAGTGATAAACATTTTATGAGTGAAATCTTGTAATATTTGATAGCTCAAAACAATGGCATAAAAACTTTGAATGCAACATTAATATACTGATAATTGATATTCGAAATATAGGCATGAATGTATAGATCTGAAATATTTTACTTATCATAGGTAATTCATGAACTAAAAGAACTACATAGCTAGGGTTGTGAATTTATGAAATAATCTACACCAAAAGATACACAAGTCATGATAATCTGACTTGGATCATTTTAACAACTAAAATCCAACAACTTCTAACATTGATGAAATGCTAGGTCTAGATAATATTAAGGGAATCATGATTCTGACTGAAATATAGGGACCTAATGGGTGAAAGGAACAAATTAGTGAAATACCACATGCCTGGTAAAGAATTCTGCGGAGAAATCTTTTGATTTCGGGGCTGAAACTGATGAAGAATCGTTGCATTCCTTGACAAGGGCTTGGTCGACTCCTTTTTCTTTTGTGTTCTAATTTTTCTATGTTTTTGGTGAATGACTTTCTTAGGGTAGATTCTAGTTAAGTTACTAGGCTAAAACTGACCAAATCTACGTAGTTTGAGGTTAAACAACATAGTTTTACAATGCATAAGGAAAAGACCAAAAGAACCCTGACTTAACTATTGTCGGGGTCACCGACGTAAAGGATCGATGGACTGACGATCGAATGACGGTCTGTGTTGGTCACCCGTCAATGGTGTTCTGGGGTTGAAAATTGGGGGCTGATCCATGGTCAGTGACCATGGTCTGTGTCTTTATCTATGCTCTATGGCTTGATCTTACTATCTGAATTAGGATTACTTTTTAAGCTCTTGAAAGCATTATAGTCAAAACAATCAGAATCTCCTTCTATACATGCCATCTACTTTCAGACTTGATTTCTAACTTCATATCCAGGTCCTCTATTTTCACTCCTTCGTAAAATATCATGTTCTTCTGACAAATCATTATCCAAGTCTTCAAAATTGCCACCACTTGAAGAATATTCAGTCCTTCCCTCTTTATCCGTACCTCTAGCGAATTGTTGATGTTTAAATTAAATATTGCAATTCTATCCATGATTGATGGATTTAACATCCACTCCAATATAAGGGTAATTTTCAAAGTAAACCTCAATTACTCTATATCCATGAATGCTCTTGGATACTAAATAAGCATCTCAAGCGGTTGAAAAGAGCCTCATACTTGTCCCTAAATGTGACTAAATCATTAGCTTCTCCAATATCTCAGCCATAATCTTGAATTATGATAACTTTATTTTAAAACATCAACATAAGCAATAAACTTTACATGACCTCAAAATAATGTCTTAAATGTTGATGCTTAATAACACAATTGTGGATTACTTTGATGTTGGTTTTAAGGCATCATGTATAGAATTTTTGGAAGAATTAAAAAAGAATAAGAATTAATTATTATCTTTCTTACAATAGAGCCTCCAAGAATTAAAGACTAGAACTCTAAAAACTCACAAAAGAGAGGAGTTGTACCACCTTTTGTTTGTAAAATCATTATCTTAACTCTCAGCATGGTGTAAATTGTTGATAGTTGTCTAGTTTCTTAGTATAGTAACAATAGGGAGAAGGAAATCACGAAAGAGAGATGATGTAAGCAGGAAATCAAACCCACAGTTTCATCACGTTGTTTGTAGAAACATAGACAGAGAACTTGATCATGTTTTAGATACTTAAGGATTAATGGAGGCTAGTTTGATAAGATTAGAGTCTCTTAGAATTTGTGTACACATGAGTGATCGTGTGTGTGACAAATGATATAGATGAGATAGATAGGCTGTATATTATACACAGTGGATACAATCAATAATTAGATCTCCATTCTTCAACTCCATAAATAGTTTCATTTCTATCTCATTTTGATCTCCAACGGAGTTGAATTTCCATGAACAATTAATCTAAATTCTCTCTTTCATATTGCTTTGAACTAAAATAAGTCAAATCATTATATGTAATGTAATTCTTAAGAAGAACTTCATCAATTTTATAGCCATTGTATATAATTTAAAAAATCAAGTTTCAGAATGTCTCAACCACACAATGATATGTCATTGTCAATCTCAGATATAGTAATTTTGAAAAATGGAACAATACACTTTCTTTAAAATGGAATATGTATTAAATAGAAGAAACAAAATAAAATCTAAGTGAAGAAGAAAATTTAGGAGAGAATTTGAAATTTTTTGATATATTAACTTTAGCTTATGCATACTCCATATCCTCGAAAGTCGTTACAGTCATGGATTACTCTTTATTATTTTTCATTAAATTATGTTCCTTTTACTAACCACCCAAAATATGTGTACTCGTAACATGTGTATATCAATAATACATGAATTTTTTCTGTCAGATACATATTTGAAACAAAACTCCGACAGAAATTGTTAATTGAAAAATTGTTTCATCAATGTGAAATTAGGTTCAATAATAGTGTGTTTTAAGTTTTTTTCATTTGGCCCCACATAAGTGCCATATTCATTTGTGTAACTTAAAATCATATTAATACCGAAAAATTGCACAAAAATATTTTGACTTTATGTGACTCATTAAAAGACATCAAGCAGAAGTTGAAAAATCATACCTCAACCCTATCCCAATAACGAGTTGGGTTGGGCCTACATCATTTACCAAGCCCATCTTTGTGGCACTACATCTTTTTGTGATGCTTCTCTATGAAACTTGACCTAAAAAATTTCATTTCCTCTAACTTTTTACTATTCACTCCTAAAGTTCCTCACTGGTTCCTTCTTCTCCGCCGATGAACTTTATGAAGTTATAACTCATCTAGCTACGCCAACGTTCCTCTTTCATCTAGATGATTATGATCTTAACCCCTTGATGATGAATTATACTGCTTATCTCTTTGAGGGAAAAAGCGAGCTGCCTTTCTTGATAGATTAGAGGACGAAATAACTTTATCGTTAGTATTTAATCAGGATGATTTACCGTCAGGTAATGTTTGCTTTTCTTTTCTTAAATACAAATTCGATGGACTGAAACCCATAAATGGTAATAAGGCCACCATCTAGATCTGGATCCATGAAAAGGGAACTGTAATAAATTGTTTTCTTAGATTCTCTTCTCTCTTATTGCTGCTTCGCCATTGAACTCAACAAAGTATCACTCTTTACAGATCTACATATCTAGCAATTAGGTATCAATATCTACTTAATTTTAAGACCTTTTCGATATGGTAAAAAAAATAAGATGAGAAAGAAAAACAATTCAGTCACATAATATTTTATCGTATGAGATATTTTAAACTGTCGGTAAATTTCAAAAAAATGAGAAAATGATTCGACTGGATGCTCCCCTTGCCTTTTTTGTTGCGTGATCTATTACTTCTTTCTCAAGTGCATGATACTAAATCAACCTAATTTAATTCAGTAAAATGAAAAGCAAATATAGCTAACACCTAAATTATTAACATGTATAAGTCTATAAACTAGAAGAGGCTGATTGAAATAAACATACAAGCAAAGAAAAATTCAAGTTTTAATATGAATAATTGAAATTGTTCAGCTCTCTTAATGAACAACCAACTTTTATTCACGAATTCAAAGATATACTTGCACTAATGTATTTAGAAATCAAGAATGGCAGCTACGTTGTTTTCAGATATCACAACTGTGGCGAGTGAAGAAGATGAAACTCAATGCCCAAAACTCCCTTGTTTTTTTCTATGTTTCTATACCCCTTTGTTTTTTTCATGGTATCTAATTCTCTCTATCCATATTTTGAAGGCGAGTGTATCTGAATGTTTGTATTTGAATGGACTTCATCCAATTGAAAGTTTTTCTATCTAAAAATATTTATGTGTTGTATCAATGAATCTAGTGAATATTTATGTTGTAGCTAGATTCTATACAAAATGTTTCTGGTTTGAGATCTGAATTTATGGCAATGGTTGAGTGATTTTTCTGGTAAACAGAATATTTAAATTTTAGCTTAGATTGTACACATAACATTTATTTTTAGAGATCACAATATATGGTGATGGTTGATTGAATTTTTTGGTGATGATACAAATGTTTCTCATAAAATAATATAAGTTGATATAGTGATATATGCATGATGCATATACTCGAATTAAAAAATTCAAAATACAATGATTCAAAACGACAAACCCTAAAATCAATGTATCACAAGTTGAGAAAGTGTGGATACATCTTGGTGGAGCAAAATATATAGTGTATCCAGCTAAATTAAGTGAACTGAATGACCGACTAACATAATTCAACTGAAGTAAAGAATGAAACCTGAAATGAAATCACTAGAAAACTTTACAAATAAGTATGCAATGATATCAAAATACTTGAGTAAAATTTTTTACTTTCTTTGTGAGTTTCTCTAACTGACAACCATCACGAAGAGTTTGTGATGATACAACGTCTTAATCATGTTGCCAGAACCACACAATAAATTGTGGGATATAGGAGGCAACTTAAATTTTTGATCCCTCTAAAGGCCTTCTAGAGGCTAGGGAGGAGTCACCCGAATTACAATATGATCCCATCTACACTAGTTGCACATGTTATTGGGTTTAAGTTGTATTTAACTCTTATCCAAATTGGTATTCAATACTATTACAAAAATATATGTATTAATGCTCATATAATAATACTCATTAGATTGAGTTAGTACAAAAAATGACATCTTTAAAAGTTTAGTAATCTTTAGAATGAAAATTCTTCTGAAAAACTATTCTTAAAATAGGAATACTTTTCTCAATGAAAAAACAACACATTTGGAACCATAAGTGGTCTTCTCAAATGTCGCTTAAAATATACTTGGACGTACATTAAATTTTGAAATCACTGTATGGAAATAATTGCATGAAGGCTTTCACAAGTTTCATCAACAAGGGTTCATGTGTTAATACAGTCATTAAGAACTTAAGAATCAATATGTATAAAGTATTATAGTCTTAATAGTTAAGAAATCAAAACTCAGAATAAGATAAACAAGGCAAATTTAGAATTCATGGAAATTTTGGTAGAACCCTAGATTTATCTCTATACTGACTGAATTTAGTTTTAGGGGGTGAGGAACGACTTAATATAACAGTATGAATAGCCCTACATACCTAGAAGAAAAAGTTCTTGAAGAAACTTTAAGAAGATGCTTGAAACCCCTAACGTTCGAATCTTGGATCCTTGCTCTAAGTCTTGGGAGTGATTGTGAGAGTGTTAGGGCTGAATTAAACTAAATAGAACCCTGATTAGGTGCAAAACCATTGGATTAGGGCTTAAAATGGTTGGTAAAAGACTGATTTAACCCCACCTAAAATTGGCAGGACCGTCCATAAAGAGGCTTCTATGGTCCGTACTCCCATCTACAGACTCACTGTCCACTCGCGGTTCCCACAAATGGAGACCGAGTCCTTGAGTTTAACTACGAACCAAGAACCATGACACGCACTGCAAACCACGAGTCGTACACCTTCTTATACAGTAAACCTTTGCCAAAGGCCAGGATCCTAAGGCCTACAAACCACGAAGGTTAAGTATGGTCCATATATCTTTGATTGTACGTACTAGAAAGTCGTAATTAAATCATTGGATATTAACTTTCTAAAGATCAACAACGTATAGAATTCTACAATCTATAGTTCCTTGAATGACCCGTACAAGACGTCGGTAGAACTTAAAATGGCAAATTTTCAGCAAGTCTAATATATATCTATTCAAAGAGCCTCATCCATGACACATATACCCATCCATGAGTCATACTGCTTGCTCATGGACTCTGATCTAAGGCTTAACATTTTCCTTAACTCCACGAAAGTACCAACAACTTGCTCATACGGCTAGTAAAATCTTATTAGGTCCGTACAAGGGCTTGTAGACTTAGTGCACCAACAACTTTCTACAACTTTTCAATTTCCAGTTGACGTTTACAGATCTAAGTGTTATATATATGCAGCATAACCCGAAGGTTTGGTAGTTCAAAAAAGTGAACACAAGGTGTAGAAGTTTCAATTAGTGTCCTTCGATCCACGACCTTTATTCTTTGTCAATTTTGCAAGTAAATCGATGTGTTTACCTCCTTTTCCCAACAATACTTTGGAAACTTTCTCTTTATAGAGCTCAGTTGCTTCTTGTTCCTTACAGGCAGAAGTTTTAGCATAACTGGGATTGAACTATTCTTCGTGCATTGACAAAAGTAGCATATAAAATTATTTCTAACTCAATACCTACCACTGATTTCTCACCCGAGTCAATTCTACTCTTATTTCTTCCGACTTTAGAACATCATCACACAAAATCTGTAAAACCACGATTCTGTGTGATGATGATCAGAACTCTAATGAAATAAAAGCAGAAATTGACACACATGAAGAATAAATGGTAGGTATTGAGTTAGATGTAACTACAAGTTTTGCTTTTTTCAGTGCACCAAGAATATTGTATCCTAGATGTGCTAAAACATCTGCCTGCAGGGAACAGAAGCAATCGAGCTATCTCAAGAAAAAGTGGCCAAAATCTTATTTTAACAAGTTCCATGGATGGATGGACACCAAATAAAGCTTAGAATTACATAAAACTATCAATAAGGCATCTAAAAGTATTTGGTTCATTGTGCTATAATGCAATTTTTGTTTGTTAGAGCTCTATATCTAAGGGTTATAGAATTGACAATATTGCATGAGACCTGGAAACTCATTGAAGAACCTGAAACTAATCAAGTTATTGGAGTTAAAGTTTTTAGAGTGAAGTTGATTACGGATGGATCTATTAACAATCACAAAGGAAAGTTGGTTATTAAAGGACACAATCAGAATTGTGATTTCACTGGCAGCACAAATAAAGCGGAAAATCTGGCATTAGATGTTAAATCAACCTTCTTTAATAGTTTTCTAGAAATTTCTGTATCAACTTGAAGGTTTTGTAGTTAGAGAAAGTGAAGGTAAGGTGTATAAGCTTCAACTAGGGTCATTTCATCCACGAACCTTGTTGGTATTCTAGTTTGCAAGTAAATCGATGTGTTTACTACCTCTTCAAAAAAGACTTCGGCAATTTTTTTTTTATAGGGATCGGTTGCTTCTTGTTCTTTATTGGCATAAGTTTTAGCATATCTGGGATGGACTGTTCTTACTGTGTCACGACCCAAAATCGAGCCGCGAGTGGCACCCACACTTATCCTACTATGTGAGCGAACCAACCAATCTAAAACCCCAACATATTGAACAAAAATACAAAGCGGAAGACTTAAAACTCATTAACGAAATCAATTAAATAACTTCTAAAATTTGTAACTCATTATCCCCAAAATCTGGAAGTCATCATCACAAGAACATCTATCCTCAAGTTATTAATCTAAAAGTATCTAAGAAGCTAAAATAAATAAAAGGCTAGTCCATGCCGGAAGTTCAAGGCATCAAGACTTGAAGAGAAGATCCAGTCCAAGCTAGAAGCATTAGCTCACCCTGAAATCCGGTGTAGTGAAGACTGGCTAGAATTGCTGTTGAGTTGAATACGACGGTACGTTTGCTGCATTCCCCAAATAACAAAGAAAGAAACAACAAGTAGGGGGTCAGTACAAAACACAAGTACTGAGTAGGTATCATCGGCCAACTCAAAATAGAAAACAGTATATATCAGTTCATATCATAAATCAACTACAATACGCAACATGCAACAAGTACTATAACCATCAATAAGTACTACCAAGTTCATCCATGAGGACTCAAGCCTCAATACCACACTCATTTGGGAAATTAGGTTCATTACATTGAGTATTTTAACATCTCTCAAGATTCATTATCTTTCTTCCTCTCGTGTCGGTACGTGACACTCCGATCCCCTACTACTATGTGTCGGTACGTGACACTCTGATCCCCTAATTCTACGTGTCGGTTCGTGACACCCGATCCCCTAATACTATGTCGTACGTGACACTGTTCCGATCCCTAAGACGTGTCGGTTCGTGACACCCGATCCCCTAATACTATGTGTCGGAACGTGACTCCGATCCCCTAATTCTACGTGTCGGTTCATGACACCCGATCACCTAATACTATGTGTCGGAACGTGACACTCCAATCCCCTAATTCTACGTGTCGGTTCGTGACACCCGATCCCCTAATACTATGTGTCGGAACGTGACACTCCGATCCCCTAATTCTACGTGTCGGTTCGTGACACCCGATCCCCTAATACTATGTGTCGGAACGTGACACTC
>JABWTJ010001180.1:0-110131 GCA_016801875.1 Solanum sitiens | reverse complement strand
TTTATTAAGTGCTAAAATGAGTTTTTATGGTGTATATAGGAAGTGTGTCAAGTTTTGTGAAAGTTTGGAGGTAAACGCTCAAGAACGTTCATGACGTTCAAAAGATATGCCTTGAAATGACCTTGTGTGTCTAAGCATGTTTCGTAGAGTTTTACGTGTTCGTTATGGATGAAACTCATGTGGGAGGTCCTAAACTCGTATAAGATTATGTTTTGATTAGAAATGTCCGGGTACGACTCCACCTAGGACCCACAAGGGTCCCTATAATAAGGACCCCAACTTGGAGCTCAACACTGCTAGGCAGTGGCAATCGACTGACCCAAACGACGTCCAGTTGACCAAGCGAAGGCCCGTCGATGGGTGGCGTCGATGGACCCATGTGACCTATAGGTTTAGGAGTTGCAGTAGAAACCAACGAGACCCCATCGACGGGGCGTGGTCTCACACACGGACCATCGATGGTAGGGCGTCGATGGTGCTGTGAAAGCTGCCAGTTTTTCTGTTAAGACTTGGGGTTTTTGGGAAATTCACCCCAAGTCTTATAAAATAGGACGGTTGTTTTGGGTGTTTATGGGTATGTTAAGAGTATATAAGTGATTAAATCTCATTTAAACCCTAACACTAAGATCAAAACCCTTTCCCTCCTGAAGTTTCTCCAAAAATCTCCATGAGAGCTCAAGATGAAGATGGAGCTTGAATATGGGTCTTCAATGGAGTTTCTTCTTCAATTATCATTGGGTTCTTCTAATAAGGTATGGGAGTTCTTCATCTAAGGCTTGCTATCACCTTAGATCCAAATTCACAAATGATTTTCAAAGATTTCAAAAAGATGAAAAAGTCCAATTTCTACTCTAAGTCTTGGGTTCTTGGATGAAACGTTTTCAAAGCTTAAGATATAATTTTATTGATATATAATTGATGTTTTCCAATGAAATTCTCCATGAACCCTTGATCTTCTCAAATCTCTAAATTTAAATAAAATATGGATGAATCGATCATGCTTTGATATTAATGAATTCATATGTATATTGTTATGGGCTTTTGATTTATGTATGTATAGTGTATAGGATGTTTCAATTTGATCAATTGAGTAATGAATACTCTTAGATCTATTGCATGTTAAGATTATTGAATTGATATTAACTTAATGCTTATAGATTCTAATGTAGTTTTCTATGGGCTATTGAATGATGTAAGGATTGTATTCAATTTATGTCTAATTGGTCTTAAATTGATAAATCTATATTGAATTGACTTATATTCAATGAGTATTATGATTTATGCATTGAATTGATGTTCATGGCCATGGGTAAGGGCCTTATGGTATAGAATTGGATGATTTAGCTTTGGATTGAAGTGGTGAGATTAAATGGGTGATATGCTGCCCTAACTCTCTTCTTATTATGTATAGATATTGCTATTTAGCTCTTTAATTATGTGTGACTGATATGGCCCACTTATGGTGGCGGTGTTATGTGAATGATGTGGCTTTGTCGGCGTTACTTTATGTATTATCATGATCATGGCCTTGTCGGCACTACTTGAGGTAATATGATAATTTGTGTAGTTTATTATGTGAAGTATGATCATATCTACCTATATGTGAAGTAATGTGAAAGTACGTGTTTCTTCTATTGATGCTATTTAGGAAATCATGTTAGACTATGACTATGTGTTCTTGTGTGTAGTCTTCGAATTGCTGAATCATTGTTCCTACTTGGCTATATGAATCTATGATGGTTATTTTTATGATAATATAGTAGTGTATAAAATGACTTAAAGATGATAATAGTTGTTCCTAGGTGCTTTTAGAATGACATGTAATATGTGCTAAAGTGAAGTAATGATGTGTCTTGTTTAGGTAGACTTAAGTCCCTCTTCTTGATGCATGTATGAAAGTGAATATGTGATGTCTTGACTTAGGAAGCTAAAGCATCTTAGTCTTGAATTTATGAATGATTTGAGACCTTGAATGATGATAAGAAGGTAATTTATGTGAAACCTTGAACCTAGTAGGTAAGGTTATGAAACTTGAAGTCGAAAGCCGTAATGGTATCCTTCATGTAATGAATGATAGACTTAAGGATGATTTACTGGAACTGCATCATATCAATACTTATAAAAGTCATGATGAGCTTCTTGTCGCCATTGTAAGACAGCCCTTAGAGGACCTCTTTGGTAGTGTAAATGTAATTGGGTTATGAACTTGATATGGAAACCTTATGTATGAACCTTAATGTGAATTAATCTACGAGAACAATGGCTAGCACCGAGTGAGTATGTTAAGGGAATTAGCGCTAGTTAAAGAATGAGGCTACAGTACAAAGTAAGCCCTTCATATTCCTTAACCATGTACCTACATGAGATGTGTCCATGTTCTACCATTGGCAAGTAAAACACCCTCCATCCGAGTAGGTTACAACTCCGGATTCCATGCTTTGCTACCATGGTCTATGTCGGTCATTGTCTATTATCATCATGTGGGATACTTGCTAGTATTGGAGGAGTTCTATGAAGTTTAGGTGGTGGTATGGGACGCTATCTAGACATTGCACAATAGGCTTTGAAGATGTTAGTGAGAGTCCCTAGGTCTTCTTGAAGAACATTACTTGAATGTCCTTATGTGATGAATGTCTCTTAAATGAACTAAGGAATGTAATGACTTAAGTTAAGAAAGCATGTTAAATGTATAAGTACTTATCTAGAGTAGTTAAGGGTTGTCTAGTTAAGGTTGAAGGGGGCAAAGGAATGGTCACTTCATCTTTTACTTAGATAAGTCTTAATAATGATTCTAGTTAACGAAAGTGATTGACTATGTAGACATGATCCAAACTTAGGTAAGTCTTAAGGATTACTTAGGTAATCTTGAAGAGGTCAATTCTGGACATTCTCTTCTTTAGTTACTTGAGTAGGTATTTTGATAACCTTTGAAAGGGAGAATGTCATGTTTATTGCATGCTATTGTATTAAGTGATAATGATTCTATCCTAGGTAGTCTGTAGGATCCCTTGTGTGTGTGAAAGGGATTGTATGGGCGATCACTTCACAACTCACTCAACTGAACCTTAGAATCACTTTTGGTAAGAGGATCTCATATTCATGTGTTTGATGTATTCTAAATGGATGTATCTCATTCAAAGTAGTCTTGAGGATCATTTAGGCATGCTTAGAGAGGGTGTATGAGTGGTATCTTTTTGTGTTGCTTAAGTGAGTCTTGGGATAGATTTTAGTGAGGGAATTATATGTTAGTAGTGTCTAAGGTGACATTAAGTATATCCACTGTAACAGTGAAGGTGTTCACTGTATAGTGAAGTAGTTCACTGGAAAGTGGGATTAAAAAATGAATAATTGCTTAAATGGTTTCTTATGTATTTCTAAAGTGTTAAATGATGTTCTTATGATTATAGTCTGATGTTTTAATCAAAATTCATGAAAAGCATGCTATTCACTAAATGTCCTTTTTCATGGTTTTAGCATGACTTCCATACTTAGTACATCTAATGTGCTAACCTTCTTTTCCATTTTTGACTAAAGTGTAGGGAATTGGAAGTCTTGATGAGCCATGGAGGATGGATAGGTTTCTAAGAGTTAAAGATCAAGTATTGGTGAGTCCTCATCGATTTGAGGACAATAACCACATGTTCTTTTATGTCTTAAGTCTTTATTTTATGTCTTGTATGTGCTTAGTCCCAAGTGTTGTATACTCTAAAGTTTAGATGGTTCAATGGGAAGCTGAAAAGGTTTAGTGTTTTAATGAAAGTCTTCTGTTTGCGTATTGTTTATAGAAAAAGTTCTTCGTGTGTGAAGAAAGTTTTGAATTCTTACTCATTTTAGAATGTGTTATTATGCAATGAATGGTACGAGTGGCTCAACTGAGACTTCTTAAAGTCTCATTTGCCGTGTGACGACTCAAGGATGCTCTAACTTCTAGGGTGTACTTGAGGGTTGTTACAACTATGAATCGATTGTTGAATATTTGAGATTTCATGAATTAATCTTCGGTTGTCAATTCAAATAACTTTTATATTCTTGTTTTACTGTTTTATTCTTGTGCACCACAAAATAAACCTAGTTTCTAATATTGAATTGAACATAGGAGAGATTCGATAGACTAGAGAATATAGAGAGCTCGATTTGCCCATTAAATTGAGAAGATTAGTGTTCAGGAGTGACGCCCAGAAGACGAACACCTTTCTTTGTTATAATGTAGGATGCAATATAAATGTTCGCCAGTTAGTCTATTTATCCCCGCTCAATGATGTAGTTAGATAGTTAGTTGGGGTAGGCGACGAGAGGTGTGTAACCCGGATTATACTATCAACCCTACGAACCAGTAATTTGACAACTAAAGTTAGTTCAAAGCCGATAATGTGATGCATGACATTCATTATATGTTGCAGCCTTGGAATTGTTTTTTATCTTTGTTTAAACATTATATCAAAGTCGTTCATCTTTGTTTACTTTAAATTAGTGCATACTAGTCTTAGTTTAACATAAATCATCATCATCTCTTGAAGTAGTTACTTTTCTCTTTAAATGTGGAATTAAGTGTGAATATAAGTTGATCATAAGTCCCTTGGGAACGATAACTAATTTCTAAAAGAAACTATATTACTTGCGCGACCACGTACACTTGCGTGTATACTAAGGGAGCAACATTGGTCCTTTCTCATATCGACCAACAAAGATCGCTAAACCAAAACACAAACACACGCATCAACATGGTTTAAGTTGTGGGAAACAGTGACCAATTGCTAAAATTAGATGCAGATCCAGAATTTAAAATTCATGAATTAGATACTTAGTAGATTTCTAATCTTTATGCAACTATCAAACATCATACGTGGAAAGCTAAGTGTATTTTTTTCTACAGTCCTAATACAGTTTTTTGTTGTCAAGAACGATTTAATCAGAACCGTTTAACTGGTTATGAAACTCGTGGAGCCTACTTAACTGTGATCTAGAGCAATGGTGCACTGTTAATGTATTAGGGGGTACTCCAGATAAGTTCCAATTTCTATCAGAATGTTATTAGAGTACTTAAAAAATATGGAATATCAAGGAAATATTGTAGTATATAGATACATCTCATTTTTCAAAGGCTAAAGTAATCCAGAAACTTACAGGAAACAATTTCCAAGTAAAACTCAATAGAACAAATTCAACACAAACTCATGAAACTGAAGCTGAAAAGTGAAAAAGTTAATTCACTAACCTGGAGCAATGTAACCACAAGACCCTGCAATAACAGACATGGAATTTATTTCCTTAGCATTGGCATCGACCGCGTTTGCAATACCGAAGTCAGCAACTCAATTGAAACTTGATGCATAACTATCCAGTAGGAGCTTATTTAGTTTCCAAGAAAATAAAACCATTGATAATTTAATAAAATATGGATATCTTGGAGAGTTAATGCATGTATCCATAGACACAAAAGACAAATAAAAGGAAACAAATGAAGATGAAACAAATAATCCTTCAACTTCATGCGCTTTGGCGCAAGTAAACAAAAAAGATACTTTGCCTCACCAACTTGGATTGCTTACTTGAAAAAAAACTCCCCATTTGCTGATGCTTACCCTTGAGAATTCAACATTCATGAATAGGCAGGAGCATAAGAAGGATAACTTAAATGACTAACAGAATTTTCAGTCCTAAGAACGGAATCCTCAGTAGAACAGCATTCTCCGTTAGTGGCAGGAGTGAAGGATAACTTAAATCACTAATAGATTTTTCAGTCCTAAGAAACAGATATCCATAAACTCTTCTCCTTTGGTTCTACTTCAAGAAAAGAACTTTTCTATGTAATTCATCTTGTGGTACACAGTTCATTGTTTCAAGCTTGAGTAGAAAATAACTGAGAGCCCTTATACCCCAAGTAAAAGAGCATAATGTAGGCTGATAAATGTTTAAATTGGGGTGAAGCTCTAGAAGATTTGCTGCTCGAAGTAGTTAGCTTGACTACATTCTCTTATTTTTGGGTAGGAGTGCAGGAAGTAATACTTGAAGTTGTTGCAGTAATGGAACAATAAGTTTCTGATATACCAGCGAATTATAGGCAACTTGCACCATCCTGGAGTTGAGTATATATAGCCTTTTCCCCACAAATGTAGACAATTATGTTTAGTTACAGCTGGTTAACTATAATCTTGTTAGAGTGACATGTTAAACTTAATGAGATTTTAAAAAAAATGTGTGAAGAAAAAAGGAATTATATAGGTAAAAATTATGTCTCAAGTGAAGATTATTTAACGCTAATAAAATCAAAGACTTATTTGATCATTTGAGAATCATCAGTACTCAGATGCAGTTGTTTTGCACTACTAATCTGACAATGGATACAAAGTAGAAACACATCACATCATTTGTGACCCATAAAAACTGGGATCATGATTGAGGTATTGGTAGTTAGTTCGCGATGAGTACAACAAAAGGTACCTTACGTTTTGTGGAAAATCCAAGTTTTCTTAGTTTAGAGTCAATTCCTTTTTTGGAGAAAAATTCTGAGTCGATAAGCAAGACAAATCGAGTCAACTCATTGGGTTTTTAAGGTCCTTGACTTTTGGGACATAAATTGCTCCAATAAGTTTAGGATATAGATCGCTCTTATCATTCTTTTTTTATCACTCCATTTTACATTGTTCAATATTGAGTTATCTTTTAATGAAAAACAAATTCACAACCAATCCAATAATGTCAAATCGAAGATAGGATATCCAACGGTGTTATCACAAAAAGGGATTAATATCCATTAATACCTTCACGAGGATATAGTTTTTCTTTTAATAATAGTAGTTGTGAAGGTCAACTTGCATGCACGTTGACTAGTCTAACATGTACTTGCTACATCCTCCTACTGCTACTCCAACTACTATTTTGTAAAGCCCCAGAAATTCGATGACCTAAACTAAAGCCTAACCCAATGAATTATGACCTAAAAAGGGGAAATTACAGTCCTAAGTGTTTGTGGAAAGAGTAGGGAAAGTTTTGAGGGTTCATAGATGAACAACGAAGAAAAGATTTCAACGGACAGATTATGGTAGTTGCCGCACGTCGTACGCCTGGCCCCAATTCTTGAAAATTTCAGCTCCGCGTGGAGCTGACACGAGGTCTTCTGCCTCAAATGGATGTTTGAAAAAAAAATAATTGGGCATGGTGGCGCGTCGCGGACCCACCTTCAAATCTTGACGAAATACGAAATTTAATGAAAAATAAAGTTGGACTTCTATGTTAAAGTACAACTAGTGTAGGGATGTTTTGGGTATTTTGGGTAGGTTAATATATATGGTATTTTGGTCATTTTTCACCCATTCCCCAATCAAAAACACAATCACTCAATTAGATATAAAAAAAAACATAGAAGCTCTTCCTTCTCTCTAGTTTCTCTCTCTTCTCAAACCTCCATTGAAGAAAATTGGAGCTCCAAGAAGAGGATAAATTCTCAAAGGTTTCAACTTAAATTTCATGTAAAAGTCTTCATTAAGGTATGATTTCTTTCACTCTTGGGATTACTTTCCCAAGAGGTCCCTCCAAATATGTTTTAAAAATCCCCACAAATCTAGGGTTTTTCTCTACACATGAGTATTCTTGGAAAAACAAAATTATGAATCAATTATGATGAATTATGATTACTTATGGTTTTTTGGGTGTATAATGATGGGTAATTGTTGTTGTTCACTTGGAATTCCTTTGGACCCATGTTCTTACCCAATTTCATAAATCTTGGATTTGATATGGTGAATTGATTGAAGATGATGAATATATCCATGGTTTATATTGATGTTAGTTGTGTTATTGATTCATGAATTAACTTATATTATGAGTTGGTTATGCATTGTTGGGTGATTGAAGCATGAAGTCCTATGAAGGGAAAGAAGGTATGAATATTGGTTCTTCCTTGAACTCAAGTATGAAAGATGAATTGCTTAGATATTAATGATGTTATATCTAATATGCTATTGTGGTGTTGATGACAAGGTCCCCTCATCCTTTAACCCTACACACTTTGAATTAGCTATGAAGTATGTATATGTGTTATGGTATGATTGTTATATGATTGAAAGGTAGTTTTCATGATTATAATGAAATGTTAAAGTGAAAGGTTTACTCACTTTCTAGTGTTTCTAAAGTGAAATGATTGTTCTCACTTATAAACACGTATGAGCTATTATGATAAGGTGTTTACATAGGAGTCTATTAAAGGCTAATGTGAACTTATGTGATCACTAAAGGGAATAGACGCTTAGCACCGAAACGACATGTAAATGAGATGGGGGTCTCACGTTTAGTAAGTTCGGCTCTACACATGGCTTTCCTCACGTTTAGCAAGTCCAGATTCCCAAACTATGTGTTGTCTCATGAGGTGGAAAACCCCACAATTAGCACGTTAGGGTTTCGAGTAACAAACTCCTTGACCCTTAACTATGTGCCCATATAGGACTCTAGCTTAGTGGATCCACCTAGATAGTTATGTACGAAAGGTTACACCTTAGGCAAGTGCTAACCCTCTCTTCTCGTTCTGGGAGTAGAACACTGGATTCCATGTAGCTCACATGGTCTAATGTCGGTTATTGCAACTTCTTTCCCTAATGTAAAAGAAAATGAATAAATAAAATGTATGAACTCTTAATAGGGCTTTCTTAAGGGGTTCTACATAGTGTAAGGGAGGGTATGTGACTTCTCTTACACATAGCACTTGTGGGATCATAAGAGATGGTTGTAGTAGTGTTCTCTTATGACTATGTTGACTATGACTTATGTTGGATCCTTGAGTATATGGTAAGTTATGATATGATGTTAGGAATGTGTGTATGAAGTTGGTTGTTTAATCTGATACGTAGCTTTGGATATGGTTATAAGATTATATTCTTTGCATTTGCACAAGTATTGCTTGGGTTGTCTACATGTTGGGATGATATCATGTTGGCGTGGCTTTTGACTCTTACTTTATGTGTATATATACTTGGTAAAAAGCATGTTTTGACTAAAATGTCCTTTTGTACATGCATTGATGATTTTTATGCATAGGAGTCATACTTAGTACGTGTGATGTTCTAACCCATATTTTCTTCCCTTTTCCCAAACATTGTAGGTTCCGGCCTTTGAGGAGATTTCAAGGCTATTTCTCAAGACACTTGGATTTTCTTGTTCAAGTTTGTGAGTCCTCAAGTCCGAGGACAGGACCTTATGTTCTAGCTTTTAGTTCTTTTTCTTATGATGAAGGACCTTATTGTACGTTCGTATTTCTAGACTTCTTATTGATGTAAGGGGTAAGTCCCAATTTCTACACTCCTACTGATTAGATGGTATTATGTGATGAAGTTATATTCTATTTTTCATATATGAAGTGATGTTGAACTTCCAAAGTGAAAGTTTTAAATTTTCTGCAGTTTTATTCTATGATACATGCTATGACGAATGCTAAGGGCTTGTATAAGACCTCTTGGAGGTCGAATACGGCGGTAACGACTAGGGGTTGCTCTCGGGTTGTTACATATTCCTACCCCTAAATCCTACATTCTACCCCTGCTTCAGCTCCTCCTCCTCCTTCTTTTACTCCTACTCCTAAGTTTGCCCCTGCTCTTACTCTACTCATAAGCATGCACGTGCCCTTGCTCTTGTTCCTGCTACTGTTATTGTCACGCCCCGAGCTATCCACGAGACACAGACATGGGACCTAGGACCACAAGTGATCCCAAGCTAACCTTGCTGGAATGATCATGAGCATACTTAAGATAATAAACTGATGCGGAAGATAAATCATAAATAAAATAAAAAGATGGGGAATACTCATATACTATAATTGAGATATATGAAAACTGATGAGTTTAATATAAATAAGATATTAACACAATTATAAGATAAAACTAACTATGTCTGAAATAAGCCTCTAACTGACTAGAAATGATGGGACAGGCCCCAGCTATGTCTAGCAAAACTTAAACTAAAGGACTAAAAATACTGAAAAGAAAGTCATGACTATTGTCCTCGGAGAATGAGGACTCACCACTGATTCTGCTGAACTGGAGATCGAGCATCGATCTAAGTGTGATATAGATGCTGAGAACCTGAACCTACATCACAAGAAGATGTAGCGCACGTATGCGTCAGTACTTGAAAGGTACTGAGCATATAGGATAGAGTAAAGCTGAAATAATACATAACTGAACAAGCACAAAAGCAAGTATAATATTCTGAACATGATGGACTAAAAGCAATGACCAAATTTATAACATGTTGAGACTGAATACTAACTGTACAGTAAATATGGTCAATGCAATAGAGTCTGACTGAACTGTGGGAGCTACTAATAACCGATAATAAAATCACATGAGCTAAATGTGGAGTCCGATGTATACGCCTCATCGAGAGGACCCAATATACCTTGTCAGAGGTATAAAGGCATGCTGGCGTAATCACTAAACTGATGCCCACAGAGGGGACTTACAACCTACTTGGCTAGTAGTTATAGGACTATTTGGGTACGTTGAACCCTAGTACAATTTGGTATTATGCTACTCCCAATGAATTAAGTGGTTAACACATTATGACTGATTTATTGTAAGTTACTTGATAGCTCAAACTGAACATGCAAATTGAGGATGCAACAATTAAAATAATAATGATGCGTTAATAATTGAGGCATGTACAACTGAATAACGAAAATATATGACCTAGCATGTGTAATTCAAAAACTAAAAAAGTGCATAGTTAGGGTTCTGGAATTCATGAAATACACTGAGTAACAACATGGTAATATGATTTGGATCATTCTATCAGCTAAGAACCCAACAATTCTAACATTCAAGTTATCCTAGGTCTAGTCATAATAAGGAAATCAAGAAACTTCCAGAAAACTAGGGACCTAATGGGTGAAAGGAACCCACTAGTGAAATCCCATATATATGGTGATGAATTCCACGAAGAAATCTTTCGATTTCGGGGCTGGAATTGATGGATACTTTATGCGTTCTTGAACTAGAGTTCTTGACATTTTTCTCCTTTCTTGCTTCTAATTTTCTAATTTTTGATTAATGAATTTGACTTAGGTAAGTTCTAGTTATGTTTATAGTCTTAAACTGACTAAAACTTCATTATTTAGGGTCTAAATGATGTATATTAGGGGTCAAACGAACAAGGAAAAGACCAAAATATCCCTGGTTTAGAGGTGTCAGAATCACTGACGGAGTTGATTCATAGACTGTTACTTGACTGACGGCCCGTACTGATCAACCGTCGTTTGTGACTGAGAACTGAAAGTCAGCTGGCTAATTGACGGAGTCGACTGATAGACCATCGCTCGTGACTGAGAACTGAAAGTTAGCTAGCCAATCGACGAAGTGGACTGACGGACCGTAAGTCGAATGACCGTCCATACTGTTCGACCATCATTTGCGACTGAGAACTAGAAATTAGTTGGGCAATCAACGGAGTCAATTGTCTGTACTAGTCGAATGTCGTTCGCGACTACTACCTCGTACCTCCTATAGCTCCTACTACTTCTACTACTACTATTGCTATTGTCCCCTTCTACCTCCTACAACTCCTGCTACTATTGTCCCCTCCTACTGCTAGATACTACAACTCCTGCTACTGCAACTACTATTATTTGCCTAATCCTTATCCCAATCCTAATTCTAATCCTACTACTACTACTACTACCTCCCGCTCTTACTCCTACTCCTACTCATAACCTGCTACTTCCTACTGCTACCTCCTACAGCTCCCGCTACTGCTACTACTACAATTGTCCCTTACTACCTCCTAAAGCTCCTGCTACTGCTACTGCCCCTATTACCTCCTATAACTCCTGCTAATGCTACGTCTACTAACCACCTACTACTAATGCCTCCTACAACTCCTACTAATGTTACTACTACTGTTTGCCTAATAAGAATCCTAATATTCCTACTACTCCTACTCCTACTCCTACTCCTACTCTTACTCTTACACTTACTCTTACTCCTATCATAAGCCTTCCACTGCTCCTGCTAAATCCTATCTCCTACAACGGCACCTACTACTACTTGTTACCTACTATTGTACGCTACTACAACTTACAACTCCAGCTCCTGCTACCCTCTACCGCTCCTGCTACTACTGCTATTGTCCCTAACTACCAAATACATCTCCTACTACTTCTATTGCTATCGTTTCCTAATACCTACTACATATTCTATTACTACCCTCTATTACAGCTACCTCTTAAGCTCTTGCTACCGTTAATATCCCCCCTCGAGCCTCGTGGTCGCCCGCCGTGAGGACCCCCCCCCCCCCCCCCCCGGTCGAGGATGCTCGCCCTAAGCCTCCCCACCCGAGCCTCGAGGCCAACCGCCTTAAGTCTCCTCCCCTCGAGACTCGAGGTCGCACACCCTAAGCCCCTCCCTAGAGCCTCGAGGACTCCCATCCTAAGCCTCGCCGATCCTCGAGCTTGCTTCTTTGAGGCCCCTACCCCTAACCCTTGAGGGTGCTCGCCCCGAGTCACCCCCCAGGAAACTTTCGAGCCTTGAGCCCCCTCGTGCCTCGAGGTCGCCCGCCACGAAGCACCCCTGATCCTCAAGGGTGCTTGCCCCGAGCCTCAAGGCCGCCCCCAATCACCCCCGTGCCTCGAGGACACCCGCCCCGAGGCACCCATCGTTCCTCGAGGACGCCCCCTAAGGATATTTTAAAACTAACAGAATTTTCAGTCCTAAACAACAATATCCATACAAAATTAACTCCTAAATTTTCCGATGCCAACAATGTTTCTTTCAGAAGTGTTGCATGATGCTTGTCAAAATAAGTGTGAACTAGGAAAATCAGAAAAACATCTGTGAGATTTGCAGATGGAATCAAGGGTATCATTTGGGCCAACCAGAATTGCAGAATATGATCTTTGAAGTCACAAAAGTTAGTCCTTTCTCATATCGAACAACAAAGAGTGCTAAACAAAAACACAAACACACGCATAAACATGGTTTAAGTTGAGGGAAACAGTGGCCAATGCTAAATCAGCATCTGCTCATGGAGCCATTCAGGATAAAATTAGATGCGTATCCAAAATTTAAAGTTCATGAATTAGAAACTTAGTAGAATTATAATCTTTATGCAACTATCAAACATCATAAGTGGAAAGCTAAGTATATCTTTTTCTACAGTCCTAATACAGTTGGTTATGGAAACTCTTGGAGCCTACTTCACTGTTCACAAACTATGATCTAGAGCAATGATGCACTGTTACCAATTACTATCAGAAGTTTATTAAAGTAGTTAACAACGTGGAATACATACGAATATTGTAGTAAATAGATAGAGAGATCTAGTCGTGTACACAATAGATGCCACATAGCTACAGTAATACTAGATCTCATTTGTGAAAGGCTAAAGTAATCCAGAAAATTACAGGCATAACAATTTGAAAGTAAAAATCAATATGAACAAATTCAACACAAACTGATGAAACTAAAGCTCAAAAATGAAAAAGTTCATTGACTAACCCGGAGCAATGTAACCACAAGACCCTGCAATAAAATGCATGGAAGCATTGACATCTCTGGGTGGAGCACAGTCATGATGCAAATAAGAGAGTCCCTCAGCTGCATCCATGGCTATCTTATATCTCATAGGCCAGTCTAGAAGGACATTTTGGTGCTTTCATTAGGCATATACTCATAGACGAGAAGTTTGCAAGCCCTAGTTGTACAACAACGTTATAGCTTAACAATGTTGTTGTGCCGAATCTTCCCCAACGTCTCAACCTCTGCTTCAAATCCATCTTTATGCAACTATCAAAACGGAGGAAGGTAACCAAGTGTTCTTGCCGAACAACCGAAAGGGTCTTGTGAAATCCAAAAGTGAGAATTAGAAATGAAGATTGAAAACAGTGGTAGCAATTGATCAAGCAAACTGTAAAATGGAATAATAAACTAAAAAGCAATACTAACATTTTGAATAATTCAGGTAGAAAACAGATGCAATAACGACAGAGGCAAAACTAGAAAACAAAAGCAATTGACCAAGATTCTACCTGTTTTTTTTATCTTATATAATCGAAGCAACCTCTTCTTAATTTTGAAGCTTTCACCGGAATAATTATAGATCTTCGCAACCATCACAACTGCAATTAGTCATTGAAACGTAACTTTAATAGCATTCATCATCTTGTAGAGAAAAAAATCCTATAACAATATTTAGAAAAATAATAATAATAAAGAATGACATATAGAATCTATAGACATCAATTAAGAGAACATTTACGAGTAATATTATAGATAAAAATTGTGTAAGATAATGCACATGAGGAGCTGGAAAATAAAAAAGTTAGGCATGATTTTTTCACCGCAATTCATTTTCTTTCTAAAAAAAATGAAGTTACTTTTGTAAAAAAAGATGATTTACTCTTTAAAATTGTTTCCTTAAATAAAGAATTTTAAGTTCAGTTTTCTCTTCCTAATATTTAGGAATCAACCACGTACAAAATTTATCCCTTTTTATTTAAAATTTGAAAAAATAGATAACTGATTAAAAAATAATATGAACAGTTAGCGATTTTATTTTTATTTTCAGATTTTAAATTGATTTTAATAATTTATAATTTATAAATTCTAGAAAATTTAAGGTGCTGACATATAGCAGTTTTTCTTGTCCTGTTATATAGATAGATAACATAAAGAAATAAAATTGAAAAATATAGAAGATATCCTAAATTGAGTGTTTTAAAAAGGAGAAGAGTATATAATTTTAATAAAATTTATTCTTTTAAAATGTGGAGAAACTCCTTTATTTGTAGTTAACACAGCACAGTATGAACATGTGCCAACAAAGGGTATTATGAACATGCGCTTATTGTACCTTATCAGAAAAATCACAGCTCCTGAAAAAATCACAATCATTCAAAAAGTTCGTAACTTATTGGAAAAATCATAACCCTTCGAAAAAATAACAATCATTTGAATATGTCATAACTCGTTGAAAAAGTAACAACTCTTTGAAAAAGTCACAAACCTTCAGATAAGTCACGACTCTTCAATGTGAAAAGTGTCTGATTTTAATATAATATAAATAAATAAATAAATATATAAATATAATTTAGAATATAGAAGATACAAAAGGAGAAGAGAAATTTGAAAAAATATCAATGACAGAGTCCTAATAATTTAGACTTTAGACCTAAAAGAACTCAGTAAATGAGGCATTTCCAAAATTGATCAAGGTAGGTTAACTTTAGATGCCTGCCCTACAACCTTATGTATGAAAAAGTAAAAAATATATAAATGGATCTCTGAGACTAACTCATGTTGTACAACAGAAGTACTAAATGAATTCAGGGAAACATTAACAAAGAAACATCGGTTATTTGTTGTTGGTTTACTTCCTCGATTTCTTCCTGGAAGATTTGGATGAAGCCTTTAATTGCACTGCATTCTGAGAGGCTCTTTTTGGATTATTTAATTAATAAATTGAAGAAGATGGCGTTTGGAAATAGAATTATAAGGTTGTCAAAAATAAATAGATGTATAAGGTGGATATATTTTCATATTTCAATCGTATAAATTCTCTGTTTTGGTTAATAATATGTGTAGAGGTTTATAAATTCTTTTCAAAAGGGTCGCAGGCTGGGAAACTCTCTCTCCCCCTTTTTGTTTGTTCTGGCAATGGAAGGGGCGCTCACTCAAATGTCGGCGAAGGTTAAAGAAGTCCAATGGATTCAAGGGTTCCAGGTTGGCAGGAATCCCTCCACCACTATCATTGTTTCTCATTTTCTCCATGTAGATGATGCTTTGACTTTTTGTGGAGTAGACAGTCCACAACCCAACATCACTCGAATGGTCTTTTGAGTGTTTCTCTTGTCTACATATCAATATGCTCGAAAAAAATAGTTATCCAGTAAATTATCTTGGAAGAGTCAGCAGACATACTCAGATGGAATATGGCCTCTCTCCTCACTACCTACGTTGGATTTACCATTAGGTGCTAAATTCAAATCAGTTGAGATATGGAATGGAGTTACAGAAAGAATAGAGAAAAGTCATGCAACATGGAGAGACGGTGCCTGTCTCTAGGTGGTAGACACACCATAATTAATAGTCTCCTTGAGAGAAATGACATAAATAGTCCCTTAACTATAGGAGTAGGTCTAAAATGGTCCCTTAACTATACACTTAGCATATATAGTCCTTTAACTATTTAAAAACTTCTTAACTTTGGTCCCTTAACTATACACTTACCGGTTTTAGTTCCTTAACTATAAAATTACCGACTTTAGTCCTTTCAGTATTCAAAAACTTATTAGGTTTGGTCTTTGTCCATTTCTTTAATACAAAAAAATTAGGTTTATATTAACAAAATTATACGTGAAATTTAATCTTTTACCCATTTTTAAAGTTGTTTCTCTATCCCCCTCCTTTTTTTTCAAACTATTGTTATAAAAAGAATAATAACGTCTACTATTCAAAACAAAATTAATGAGGAAACAATATATAAGTCCTAATTTTATTCAATGGAGGATAAAATTAAGCATATAATTATTGTTATTGACTTGAAGTCGCACTTGATAATTTAATTAGTGTGGATTTTATTTAGTTTACTCAAATTCTTTACGTAAAATAAAATGAATAGAATAATAAAATTGATTTATTTAAAAATAGTTTTAAAAAATTACAAATATACCATTTTATATATTTTAATTTCTGAATAATTAAACAAATTCCGCTCAATGAAGTGTTGGAGTACAAACTTTGAATTTAACAGGGAATAATTTTTCTCTTTATAATAAAGATTAGCATATTCAACTTATAAGTAGCAATAAATATGCTTCATTTTATCTTCTATTGAATATAACTATGACTTATATTTTCTTTGCTTATGAATTTTATTTTGAATCGTTAAGGATAAGGTTCTTTGCATAAGGTTAATTTGAAGAAAATGAAGCGGAGAAAGAGGAACAACTGAAAAAAATTGCTAAAAGATTTAATTTCTCAAAACATGGATTACGTTAATATAAACCTAAGCTATTTATTTTTTTTAAAAAAATGGAAAAAGACCAAACCTGATAAGTTTTTGAATACTTAAAGGACTAAAATAGACCAAACCTGATAAGTTTTTGAATACTTAAAGGACTAAAATCAGTAATTTTATAGTTAAGGGACTAAAATCAGTAAGTGTATAGTTAAGGGATCAAAACTAATAAGTTTTTGAATAGTTGAAGGACTATAACCGTCAAATGTATAGTTAAGAGACCATTTTAGACCTACTCATATAGTTAAAGGACTATTTATGTCATTTTCTCGTGTCCTTTATAGCATCCCATTTACGTTATGTCTCTATTTCATATGCCAGGTTCAGCCATAAAACACAAATAGACAGCCTTAAAAGAAGACTCCTATGAGAAGTAAATAGTTAATCACAAATGTCATTTGGTTAAATAGCAAATTGTGACTCTTCCTAAGCCTTAGGAAGGCTTGGGGATCAAAGATTTGAAGCTTCATATTACAGATGAAATGGCTACAGAGATTTAGCCAACCTGAGGCAGGTTACTGGAATGACATTATTGTTGCCAAATATGATGCTCAAAACCACTGGTATTCCAAGACAGATAGTCAAACCACATGGAGTTTAGGTCTGGAAACACATTAGTAGCCTAGAAGATGAATTTTCTCAGGAATTTTCCATCAAAGTTGGCAATGGACTCAATGTAAAAGTTTGCCTGAGTACTGACACAGCTGTGGTCTTGGGGTTATATTTAGACTGTTTTGTTTTACAGGTTTTTGCTTAGTTTTTACCTTCATATAGTTATTCCCTGAACCCTACAATTAGATGCATTGTAACTCTGCATCCTCTTGATACCTCTTCAGTCTTTATTACAATGTATTTACTTCACCAAAAAAATACATTAGTGCTTTGGTGATTTTGAGTAATTAAGACATATACTCCCTCCATCTCAAATCTTCTTTTACTCTTTAGTATGTTTGACATTTTTCTATACTTAGAATATTAACTTTGAACTTATAATTGTACCCTTAGTGAGACCATTTATAGCTACAAATACCTTTGGCTTGTTTTGAACCACAAGTTTCAAAATCATTTCTTTCTCAAACTCTGTGTGAAATTAAAAAATCACATAAATTGGACCATAAATTGGACCAGAGGCAGTAATATAGTAGAAGTGTTGGTTGGGCAAGTGACATGGATGTGGGAATAAAATCTTGGCAACAATGTTGAAATTACTAGCCACAAATATGAAAATTGGTAGCCATATTTGTGGAAGTAGGTAGTCAAAGTTTGGTATAAGTTTGGTAGAGTTTGGCAGCCAATTTTTATAGAAATTGGCTATCACATTATGTCATTAATGATGTAATCAAGTGTTAAAAAAAAATTCTATAAATAGAGTAGTAATTGAACACTTGAAGACACACCAAAATAGAGAAGCAATAGAGAGTAATCCATAAACTACTTCTTAGTTTGTGAGAAAATAGTGTGCAAGCAATATTATTGTGAGTTTTAAGAAATAAAAGAGTGTTGAGTAGTAGACTTTTGACACTACCAAGATTTTCATCAATATTATTGTATTACTTAGTTGGGTATCATATTTACCCCATTTTAGTATTTTGTATCGTTGTTACTCTATTCATATTGTTATTTAGATAGGACATTATCCTGAATGTGATTATCATTTTGTCTAATAATGGAGAGATTTAGAGAATATTGTAATGTAAAATTACATAGAGAAGTCAGTTGTTCACCCACATAATACGAAATCTTTTCTCAGATATCAAACACGAAAAGATGATACAAACTCTGATATTCCAACAACATTGAATTAGTACTTCCTTATTGCCCATTCAAGGACTCTAAAGCCTCCTCCAATTTATTTTGCCCATATATGAAATATTCCTTTTCAAAGAAAGCATGACAATGAAAAGGGGGAAATTAATGAGAGAAATTAAATCCAGAATTAAAGAGAAAGCCATTGCAGAAGAAGTATGTTGGATAATAAAATCAAGATTCCTATGGTTGAAGGAGGCTAATAAGAAAACAAAAATATTTTAGAGAATGGATAACTAACACAAAAGAGGCAAAGAGATAGAATCATGGAGACCCTCAACTGCACTTTGCTGCCCCTAAGTCCTGCCCAGGGGTGTTCACATAACGGTTTGGTTCGGTTATTTTTAAAATGGATGGGAACTACGGGCCGTAGAAAGGTGGACGACCTTTTAGAAGTGTCTCGTGGGAAGTAGATTTATGATTCCTCTTTAAAGGCTTTTCAATATGTTTTAGATTGGTCATACATAACATGTTTTATATTGGTCATACATGTCAATCTGGAAAGAGAGAAACAATAGGAGATTTGAAAATTTACAAAATAGTCTTCAAGATGTCAAAATGAAGTGTCTAGATCTATTTTACTTTTGTTGTAAACATAATTTATTAGCTCAAACAGAAAGACATCTTTGATGTTTTAGATTGTTAGTAGGCAAAATAGATTTATTTTGAGATTTTGATAGATTGTAATATTGTTGAAGGGGAACTATATTGTTTGGTTGTAGTATAACTATGCATATACAGAGCAAAGGTTACACGTTTAAAATAAATAACAACCATGCAAACAATTTTACTCTCAAATGGACCCTTACAATAACGAAGAATACATACAAAACTAAAATTATTAGTGTAGGATATCCAACACCAAAGTCCTAAATGACATGCCCATAAAGATGCTAGAAAGGAATAATGTAGACCCATATATGTAGATACCGACCTCATCAACATATCCATGCTAAATTCATACCCAACTCCTACTATTAACGTTAAGTACAACTGGTAATGCATACAATCTCAATGGTGCAAAGAATAAAACATAATACAATTAAGCAAAACTCTCAATGTATAATGCATTGCACCACTTCACTTGATGTGGTGCAATGAAAGGTATCTCGAACTCTTTACCAACAACAACAGACTCTCGATATGTTTGTTTATTTTGTAATAATATTTTTGAATTAGTGTTAAAATTTTAATTGGTTTAAGACTGCGGAAAAATCATTTTGTTGATTTTCATAACAACAACATACTCTCGATATGTTTGTTTATTTTGTAATAATATTTTTGAATTAGTATTAATATTTTAATTGGTTTAAGACTGCGGAAAAATCATGTTGTTGATTTTCATAACAAATCCTTAGAAAAATAGTTATTGTGATAATATAACTCTCTCAACTCATTCGATAGTTTGGTATAATAGAGATTATGATTGCTCAAGCCCAATTAGGTCCATTAAACGTCAAATGCTCTCAAATATTTGACTTTTTCAAGTAACTAGTAATTTTGTATGCATTGAGGATATATAATTCTATATGAAAAAAGTCAATACTTATTATATAACTTCACAAAGATTCTTTCAATTTAATAAAATATTAGTTATTAATGGCTTGAGACTTGGAAATTGTATCAATGTTTAGTTGTATTTAGTTTCATATATTATATCACATAAGAGGACCAAAATTGGCATCGTATGGAAACAAATCTTATTAAAATGATTAATTATGGCCAGGGGGACAATTACAAAATAAATTTATATCTTACTGGTATTTAAAAATTTGAGTATTTATTGTTATCATGCGTACTCGTTCATTTTCATGGATCACAAATATGATACTATGAAAGAGACATTTCTTTGAAAGAAAACACTGATTTTTGCATGGTTAAGTTCGATCATGTTTATATTGAGAAATTGCCACTAGCAAAGGATTTCGTGAAAGATGTATGAACCCGCGAATCCCCAAAGGGTCCCACCTCACAACAAAGTTCTGTGGAGGGAATGTATACTAGTAGGATCATTGGCCATTGCATTATTTTGCATATTATTACCTATTGTATTGTCTCTTATCATTGTATTGATTGAACTAATGGGAATTTTCTGCTTGATACATGTTCTAAGCCAACTCAAATTTGAAAAGTTAATAATAGTTGAAAGAATTTTGCAGTACATCTAAAACCTACCACAAATACAACTAGAAATCGTTAATCATTGTTTGTGAAATATATAAAACTTGTCCTTTTTGGGGTAGGATGGGTATACAAAGCTTAGGAGACAAGAAAAAATAAGTTCATTCTCAATACTAAAGGAAAAAATACAATAGATAGTACCCAGAAACATACCTGATGCATCATCATAGAATTTAGAGGAAAGAGACTTTATCAAGGTGAATACACAAGCACACAAACACAAATAAATATACAACTAGAGTCAACCAAATACCTTCATATAGACTTCAACACTTTTTTTCTTGAAAACTTATTATTGTTGATATATATATATATATATATATATTCTCATTTTGAACAGTTTATAGAATATGAAAATATTGTTTTTTTCTTATTTAGTGGTAAAAAAATTGAGATCATTAGATGATGAGAATTGTAAAAAATATTGTCTTGAAATTGAACTTTCTTTAACACATAAAAGTTATTCTGACATTGATGGTTTAGATTTTATTTTTTTTGTATAAAAGGTGTTAAGAGAAACAATACAAGAAGAAGATAATGATCTGATAGAACTACTCATAAAATAAAAAAAACTTGATTATTTTTCTAATGCATATATTGCTTATATAATAATGTTAACAGTAAATTTTGCTTCGGTTGAAGGAAGTGTTTCCAAACTAAAATTGTAAAACATTTATCTAAGATCATAAATGTCTCACGAGAGAATGAATGGATTAATTGTATTATCAATTGAAAAATGAATTACTAAACAAATCGGTTATAAAACAGTAATTAATGACTTCACTTTTTTTATAAAAAAAATCTAGAAAAGTAGATTTTAAACAAAAATATATATAATAATTTTTATCATTTTAAAAAAAAATTCAACAAATATTAGGATCCCTTTTTTGGCCCCAATCTTGTTGATTCGACTTGGTAAATAGATTCATTGACACTATTGATGACCACTATTGATATAAACAAGCAAGAAATTGGGTGCACAAATCAATATATTCTTAATGACAGTTGTTTCATTTTTTGCTAACAAATGGATCGATCTCATTCAGAATCCTCTCACCATTGGACACGCAGTGGATAACCAACAAAGAGCTTAACTTCCATATAATCCAACGACTTCCTTATACTCTGTCTCTAATTACTTGTCAACTTTTTATTTTTATTTGTACCTAATTAGTTGTTCATTTTGACAAATCAGGAAAAGACAACTTTGTTTTGCCTATTATACCCCCAATTAATTATTTTTAAAAAGGTAGAACTTTTTTTGAAAATCTTAAATTTTTAATGCATCTACTTCATAATTAATAGAGGTAAAGTAGTAAACTCACTATGTTAATAATTGTTTTCTTAATATTTGTGTCAATTTAAAAGTTGACAAGTAATTAGGAACAAAGCGAGTAGCATCTTCCTACTTTCTTCCTTTCTCATTCACTTCACTTCACACTCACTCGAGAAAATTAAATGAAAGATGTCAATTATGTTTGAGTTTTTTTATGACAATTTGACCAAGAAAGAGTCAAATCCACTTTAAAATGCAATTAAGTAAATCTGGGTTCAAATTAACATATTCAAAACTTTTTAATCTTTTATAAAATACAAAAAAAAAAAAATTCAATAAAGAAAACAAAATTTTCTCTTCTTCTCCCAGCATTCTCTCTTCTCTTCTTTTTGTTACTTAGAAAATCCAAAAATTCAACTATCAAAAAAAATTCTCCTCCATTATCTTATCTTCCTCCTCATCGTCGGTCGTGACTTTCTCCTCTCGTTGAACTTAAGATTGTGTTCGCTTTAAAATGGGTAAGTCATTTTTTTGAAAGATTTTACAATTTTCGAACAATACTAAGTTTTTTTGGGGTTAATGAGATGTTAAAATTGAATAATGGTGTAATAGTACCTATTATTTATTGTTTTTGAAAGAAAATCAACAAATCCAAAAAAGCCCTAATTTTGAGGAAATATATATGTATTGTTAACATTCACTGAAAAATCATTTTTTGTTGTGACCATTTTGTTCATATGATTTTAAAAAAATTGTCTTGTTTAGTTGTCCAACATATATTTCATTTATTGAAAGATGTGTCATATATTGCTACATTTTAGTGATATGTTTGTATATATTCCAGCAGAATTGTCATATGTTGAAACATATCACCTATGTGTTAGGACAGCAAAATGGTCATTTGTAGTAACAGAAGATTCATTTGTGGCACATGAAGATTCATCTGTAGGCATATAAGATTCATTAGTGGCAACAGAACGTACATATGTGGCAACAGAATATTCATCTGTGGCAACATAAGTATAAATTGCTACTCATTATTATTTTATAATCAATTATAAACTTTCAATCTTTTTTTTACCTTGTAGATGAAATGATACAAAAAGCTTCATCCATGACAACAACTCAACCATTTATTGATGTTGCTTCCTCTTCTAACATTAAATGTTCTTTTTGTCTATGCGAAGAATGTGAGAAACAACATATTATGCATTTTATTAGTTGTGTTAAAGAACTCACTGTATTTTTAAGAAAATGACTTATAATATTGATGTACATACATCCAAAAAGATTTCACAGTCTTTGAATTGTAGAAGGTTGAAAAAATCTATTTTTCAATCACTATCTATAATTAGTGAGAAGAAAGAGAAACAAAAGGAGAAGGAGAAGGAGAAGGAGAAGGAGAAGGAGAAGGAGAAGGAGAAGGAGAAGGAGAAGAAGGCAAAGGAGAAGAGAAAGAGATAAAGTAAGAGAAGAGAGTCGGTTGTGATGTGAAGCAAAACTACCCATTTGAAGGTTTTAACATTTGACAACGAGGGTCCAACTAAAATAATGTCATTCTTCTCTCAATGGATAATGGAGATTCTTTTATAAGAATCATGCAAAAAAGTGAAGTCGTTCAACTATTATTAGTATATCTTCTTGTTGTCCACTAAATAATTATTTATAATGCTTACTCAATTGCAGAATAGACAAGGACGATCATGACTTAGCCAATTACTAGAATCTTGAGTTCAAACAACTGGTTTTTGTAGTTGCATCTCCAAAAATGAATGACTTGTTCTATGTAATGTCTCAACCCAAGAGGTGTAGGATTAATGAGGTAAATCAATGCTCACTTTTATGTTTTGATTAAGACATGAATAAATTCAAATAAATTGATATGAAAAATACACTTGTTGATGCATCGGTGCAGATGTGGATGTCATTACATACTATTTGCAGAAGAAGTTGAAGCAACAGAGTCATTCTAAATATCGGTATACCACTACTAATTGTTTTTTCAAAACATACATTGACAAAGCCAGTGTTGTCCTTGAAAATGAGTATAAAATTGTTAACATTATCAAAGGACTTGGTATACCAGCTGGACTGCCTTGGCACCTCACAGATGATGTTTATGTCCCTATAAATTGTAATGGGGAGTTTCATCAGTCGTTACATTGAAGGAACGGTGTATAAGGGTGTATGATTCGATGTCCTCATCTAGGACTAACAGAAAATTATGCTTTGAGATTCAAAAGTTGTCTACGATGTTGCCAAAGTACATTGAATCCAATGAATTTTTTGAGCAAAAAGATAACTATGTAGTTCTTTAACTTACCAAGGAAAGAGCAAATCTCACCCATTCGAATTCATACATGTTACTAGTATTGCCCAACAATCAAGCAGTGGCCTGTAGGTATCATATTATTTTTTTCTCTTACCATAATTTAAATGTGATGTTATTATATTTTCTAATCGATGATATACCATGCAGTTATTGTGGACTTTTTGTTTCTGCATATGATGAGTTTTTGAGTGATGGACTACAAGCACCATCTGATGGAATTAATTCTGAAACCCTTCACATGAGATATGATTCACTCCTACGGAAATATATGATTTTAAAGGCTCGAAGTGGCTATGTTAGTAACGATGAAGACCCACAGACGCCTAGACCTAAAAAATCAAAGTTCGATGAAAATATTGTCGTTGCCACCATTAATTAGATTGATGGTTATGTATACCATTGTGTATTACCTTTTTGTTAATAAGTTGTATAAAACAATTGGTGAAGTGTTTATTTTTGGTGATAATATTAATATTAATGATTATTATTGTTATTATTTTTATTTTATTGGAACAAATGTCAATTATGATGCAAAGGAAGAAATGTGTTGTTTGTGGCAACATATATAACCTTTGTTGTAAAAAACTCCACATAATTATCTGCATGTATCCCAACAGAAAGGATACATGTGGCAACATATGTCACAGAAAGAAGATATGTGATAACGTATGTAACAGAAAGGAGATATATGGCAACATCATATTGTCACCAATTGTTCATTTCGCTGGTAATATTAATATTGATGATTATTAATATTTTTTTGTCAAAAAAATATCAATTATGATGGAAAGAAAGAAATGTGATGACTGTGATAACATATATACCCTCTGTTGTATAAACACCACAGAATCATTTGAATGTGCCCCAACAAAAAGGATAATGTAGCAACATACGTCAAACTTTGAATTGTCAAAATTCAATAAAAATTAAAAAGGTTTATAACAACCGTCCCTTCATTTTTCTCTCCATCCTCTGCTCTAAAAAAGGTCGTTTCATATTTCAAATTTAATTTACTAATTTCCGTTTTATTTCTCTTCTTTCCTTTCTCTCGTTCCAATATTCCTTCTCAAATAAAGATTGTTGTTGCGATATTTCTACAACATCAGTGGTAATCTGTTGTGATACGCTTCTAAAATAAGACGATGTTGTCCTCATCATTTCTAGTTTATCATTGATATCTTCTAAAATTTAATTAGGGTTTTGAAATACTTACTAGTATTAAATCAAGACATTCTTAGTGGTTTTATCACTTATTTGTTTGTAGGATGGTTGGGTTGTTATTCCTTTTGAAATATTATCTGATTTCAAAAAGCTTAATTTGTAGTTGGTTGGATAGAGTTTAGGGAGGATTTTGTGGTTTGTTGGTTGTTTTATTTGAATCGTATTTGTTGTTTGTGTTGTTCTGTATTGTGTTGTATGTTGTCTTGTTGTGTTGTTTTGTTCTGTTAGGTTGTTCTTATTTTTGTTAAATAATATTTTATTTTTGTGATTGCAGATACAAATGTAATGCTTCATGTCAAAAGAAAAATTGAAACAATTTACACAAAGATCAAGAAGAGGCTCAGGACTAAAACTTGTAGGAAGAAGAATGAAAATTCGACTATCACTCTATTACAAGAACTTGCATCTGAAACAGTTTCTTCTTCTCAAGTAGAACCATAATTTTCTCAAAAAGAATGTGAAGAAAGATAAAAAACAAAAAAAGTGAAGTTGATGATGCAGAAAGAGCAAAAGAAGTTGAGGAAGAAGAGGAAAATAAAAATGAAGTTGAGGAAGATAAAGGAAAACAAAAAGAAGTTGAGTATGAAGAAGGAAAAAAATAAAGAAGTAGTTGAGTAAGAAGAAGGAAAAATAAAGAAATAGTTGACGATGAAGAAGAAAAAATAAATGAAGTTGATGAAGATAAAGGAAAATAAAAAGAAGTTGAGGAAGAAGAAGGGGGAAAAATGAAGTTGAGGATGATAATGAGATCAAAACTGTTAACACACACACTTTTCATGTTCATTTCTAGCCTAATGTTATTGGTGATCGCATTTTAAGGTTAGTCCTGGAAAAATCTTTGACTCATTCAGGATCATACTCAAGGCAAATGGTTTGAAAGATTTTTTTAGAAATAGTTGGTCAATATCTTGATTTGCTAGAAAATCATAATGTATGTTTTCAAATGACTATGGTTTATGAACTTCTGAAAAGAAGATTCATTTTTGAGAATAATGAAAAGAAGGATGGGATGTTGATTGATTATTGTGGAATGCCACTCTTCTTTGGAAAAAAAGAGTTTGTCATAGTTACAGAGTTAAAATGTCATTCTCCTTTCGAGAAAATCCCTGAATTCACAGTCAAAAGACAATCACGGAGACAAATGGAAGGAGAACCACAAACAAGTAAGGAGTAGTCAACTGAAGAGCATGACTTGGTGTCCTTTGTTGGCCCATGCTTCAAAAATCCCCATTTGATATTTTTGTTAATTGACAAGGGTACACCAAAGAAGTACAAGGAGTCATTGTGCTTACGTTATATACTTTTGGCCAAAGATGTCAACAACAACATAACCCTTAAATTAGTGAAGTTCTCTGAGGATATTGAGGCTTTCAACAACTATCCTCGGAGTCATGACAACTACGAATTAACTGTCGACTACTTGTTGAAACCTTTATCTCCATAGATCAATAAATTATTTAGCTTTTCATAGGCTTTCATGGTAAACAAAAATGTTCTTATTCTTGTTATATTTTATTAAAGGGATAATGCCTAAGTTCCCCCAGCCTATACCCAAAATCCCTAAGACACAGCTAACCTTTAATAAGGTCCTATTACCCCCCCCCCCCATAAACTTATTTTTAACTTAATTGTTTACCACTTATTGATCTACGTGGCAATGTTCGTGACTTCACCCATGTAAGGCGCGTGAGTGGAGTTTTAGATAACAATGACCAATGAAAATTGGTCACGTGTTAAAATATTTTTAAAAAACTCATATAAACATTTAATGTTATTACCAAAAAATGCAGTTGTCTTCTTCTCTATCAGTGATCTTCATCTTTGAAGAAAGACTCCATTATCATTCAAGTTAAATTGCTCCTTGCTTCTAAAAGGTAAAGTAAAATTTTAATATATTCTTTACACCTTTTTATGTCGATTATTAATTCTGATTTTTTTTCACAATTTTTATGTATAAATGTTAGGGTTATGACAAAATCCGAGTTGAATAAGTTGTGTATGGATGAAAATGATTCAATGATCAATGCGAAAGTGCGATACAAGCATGGAATCTTATTGCAAATGCGGAAGTCTTAGTCAGATCACAATCCCGGAAGACGATTTTTGTCTTGTCCTCACTATGAGGCCACGAACTGTAATTTCTTTAGATGGAGAGACAAGGAGAGAGTCGATGTAAGATGTCAATTTTTTTTTCCGAAATTGGTGAATAGGATTAAGGAGTTAGAAAAAAATTATGAGCGTGTGAAGATGCAATTAGAACAACTTGATAATTCCAACATTGAACAGTCAAAACAAGAGAAAATTCCTTTGGATGAAGGTGAAAGTCTTCGTAATCGTTATGAAAATCTCAACATCAATTCAAAGGAGAATGGTGACAATGTAAAAGAAATGAGTGATTTGAAAGAGAAGAAGATGAAAGGGATGAAAATGAAGAAAAAGGATAAAGAATGTCGTTGTTTTGGGAAATTCCTTTGTTGTTTGATGATTTGTTGTGTTATTATATTTTTTAGCTTTATAACCCAAGTTGGTAGGTTCAAGGATCAAATGAAATTGCCATAACTTTTTGTGGTATTGAAACCTTTATTTGCTCTACCGTAATGAAAATTTGAATTTGTTTGTGTTTGAAACTGTCTTATTTTTTATTTGTCATGATTTGTTTGTGTTTGAAATTGTAAAATGAAGTAAAGCAAGAGGTATTAACCACAGTACCTATTCTCCCAGCAAAGCTACACAGAGGTATTAATCACAGTACCTAATCTTACTTCACAAAGCTACACAGTATAACACAAAACAATTGCATATGTACCTAAAATTGCAGTACCTATTCTCGCAAATAAAAACAAGCTTCGCATGAATAATACAAGTCACATTGCATAAGTGCCCATAATTTCATTGCTAAAGAAAAAATTTCCAGTACAAAGTTGATTCTAAAAGTGAATTTTAACGCAAAACAAAGTTTCCACATTGCATAAGTACCAAGAATTTCAATACTATTTCATACATACATATAACAAAAAATAGGAAATAGTTATTTTTCCTTCAAACATGAAACAAAATAGTACTTATAGTGGCCACTAAGACAGTACTAATAAAACACCATTGATATCAACAATATAGTTCACATGGGTTGATGTACCGTGGTTTCACGGTATTTCTAATACTTTTTCCTTAAGTTTAGTGTGTGTCGAGAGCCTTTTTGTGTTGATTTTGATATAAGTTTATCTTTGTTTGCAGAAAATCTATCTAAGGAAGAACGCGGGAGTTTTTGAGAAAGAATTACAGAAGAGACCACCTACGGAGCCTATGACGGTCCGTCGCGGCTGTGACGGTCCGTAGGTGGCATCGTAGTGAAGGAAGAAGTTGCTGAAGGAAATTTGGGAAAGTCTGACCAAGTGTGAGATTACGGAAGTTCGTGACGGACCGTCACAGATACGACGGTCCGTCCTCCATGTTCGTCGTAATTATCAGAGAGTAATCCCAGTACCCAAAATTCCAAAGTTCAAGTGTATTAGAACGAAGACCCTCGACGGGCCGTCATGCTTGCGACGGGCCGTCATACCTGTCCGTCGGGGGGAATGAAGAAAGCAACATGAGAAGATGTGAAGTATGGGACGACGGAGGCTATGATGGTCCGTCGTGTCCATGACGGTCCGTCACGTGGTCCGTCGACCCAGACGCGTTTGGACAGATTTTTAGTAAATAGAATCTTTATTTGATTAGGTTTTTATTTTTCTTATAAATAGTTGGAAAAACCTCGTTTTTGAGGTTAGACTTTCTGGATAATTTTTAGTTTATAGTTCTTCGATTATATTAGTAAACTCTTGATTTTGGAAATTAAGATATTTTCCGGGAATTGATTGTTGTGGATTTCGGTGATTAATCAAGTTGAATTCTGGGAAATTATTCGTTTTCATAAAAGTAAGTGCATGAACTCTTCCATTAACGATATGAATTGTGTAATTACGAACATGGGTAACTAAACCTCATAGCTAGGGTTGTGGGAACCATGGGTGAATAACAAGGTAGAAATCTAACTTCAATAACAATTTCTAGAGTGGTGTCTTGCATGTATTGATAATTCTTTCGTTTAGAATTCTTTTTAACGGTGGCCAACGTTAGAACTCGCCTTAATGCTACTTGCCGGACCAAGGAGGTAGATAATAGGAAAAGAATTATCAACATAGATTTAGTGTAGACTATCTAATAGACTAGTATTGGTTGGTACGAGTTAATAGCTTAGTCAAATACTGAATACGATGTTTAATATGAGGTAAAGATAAGGGTTAGTATAGCAACACACGTAGCCGGACCAAGGTGCGGAGTGAAATTCTCTAGATGCCGGACCAAGGATTTAGAGATACATAACTTATCACTTTACATGCAAGATATCAGGATAGAGATGTTATAGTTAGATTTACCAAGTTAGGAACCTGTGGGGAACACTAAAGCCCTAGTTAATTTTACAATTTGATTAAAACTCCGAAAGTTAAATTTGTTAGTTGTTCGATCTTATTTAGTTAATCATTCTCATTAATTTAGAAATAAAACCCCCCTTTTTTGTCTTTTGGTTTATTGGAAAACAGTTGGCTAAATAATAGTAATAATAAAATAAAGTTAAGTCTGAACTATTTTCCTTGTGGGATCGATCCCAACCTCATTAGTTGGGTTCTTTACTTGATACGACCGCTTTACTTCTTATTTGAGAATTAAGTTTGAGCGTATCAAATTTTGGCGCCGCTGCTGGGGTTTCGTCACGCCATTACCCGGCTACCCGACCCGACCCGGCTTCAGAATTTTAAAAGTTTAAAACGTTTTAAACCCCCCCACCCCTTCATTATCAGTTTTCACTTAATCTTCCCTCCATTTTCTCCCCTTCCAACTTCACTCTCTTCCCAAATTCCCCATCTTCTCCCATTGTTCATCCCAAAATTTTCCCTCTTGGTCGGAATTTGCTGCAGTGATTCTTAACCTTCTAACTTGAGTGCCATCATTTGTGCATTATTGTCTCCTCTTCCAAGGTATGTATTCCTGAAACTCTACCCTTTACTATTTTTTTTGTTGTTTTACTGTTTTTCCCTATTGATTGCATATGGGTTTCTGCTTTTGCCTAGATATTATCTAACTTAGGTCTGTAATTCCACAAACTGCCTGGACAATACTAGAGAAATTAGGGCTTTAAAACTTACCAATTTGGGTTGTCATTCTGACTCACATGGGGTAAAACTTGGCACCCCTCAGTTCTGTCTCTGTTTCACAGCACGAGCCGTCCTGCACAACTGTCGTGACGGTCAGAGACCCCTGTCCTAGGGGTCTCAACACTTTTTCTAAGTGTCCACTGACGGACACATGTGACGGACCGTCATATCCATGACGGTCCGTCCTGCACAACCGTCGTGACGGTCAGAGACCCCTGTCCTAGGGGTCTCAACACTTTTTCTAAGTGTCCACTGACGGACACATGTGACGAACCGTCATACCCATGACGGTCCGTCCTGCACAACCGTCGTGACGGTCAGAGACCCCTGTCCTAGGGGTCTCAACACTTTTTCCAAGTGTCCTCTGACGGACACATGTGACGGACCGTCATACCCATGACGGTCCGTCCTGCACAACCGTCGTGACGGTCAGAGACCCCTGTCCTATGGGTCTCAATACTTTTTCCAAGTGTCCACTGACGGACATATGTGACAGACCGTCACACCCACGACGGTCCGTCCTGCACAACCGTCGTGACGGTCAGAGACCCCTGTCCTATGGGTCTCAACACTTTTTCCAAGTGTCCTCTGACGGACACTTGCGACGGACCGTCATACCCATGACGGTCCGTCCTGCTTAACCGTCGTATCGGTCTGAGACTTTCCCTCTGATATTTTATGTTGCCAAGTATTATATGACGGACTGCATGACGGTCCGTCATACGCACTACGGTCCGTCATACGCACTACGGTCCGTCACCAGGTCCGTCGTGACCTACTGCTACTTCAGAGCTGTTATCACTGGTTTGAGTGTCTGAGTATTATTGTCTCAAATGTTTATTTCTTTTGTGTCATGCTTCATCCTTCAAGTACTAATGATGATTCGTTACAGGTACTACCTATCATGGCACCTAAACAAGATCGCGTTTACGCACGTGGGCGTTCAAAATCTGTCGCCCCGTCTGCCCGATTGGTGATAGGCTCTGATGATGAGCATGATCCAGAATACGTGCCCCCTACTGCTACTCCAGCACGAGCTCCACGTGTACCGCGAGTCACGCCCAAGAAGGTGGCGCCCGGCGTAGTCACTGCCTCCCAGTCTGATGAGGAGCGCACACTGACCGGCACTCCTTCTGGGTCAGCTGCCCAAGACGAAGGAGCATCTGGCTCCTTAAGAGTTTCGTGGTCAGAGGAAGCCTCTGGGTCTGCAGACGCCTCTGCTCCTGCCACAGCTACACAGTCTGCTTCAGATGATGAGGCTGACAGCACCGACTCCACCCCTGGCTCACCAACAGGAGTCCCTGCCCCGGTTGCCGATCAGCCCAACCGGTGGTGTGTTGACGGGCAATACAAGGTATACTTAGACGCCAAGGTTCTCAATGACAAAGGCGTCATGACACGGACTCTTACACTGGAGAGGCGGGTCCTCACGGGAAGTCTCCCCACCATGCCAGATATTCACACCCTCTTCACCAGACACCGGCTAGAGTGGACGGCTCGTTCTTTGGGTCGCTACAGTGAGGAGCTAGTCCGCGAGTTCTATGCCTCTTATGTGGCTACTCTTCGCTCGCAGATCGATAGGCGGTCTGCCCCCGCCAAACAGGCC
Source organism: Solanum sitiens (assembly GCA_016801875.1). NCBI lineage: Eukaryota > Viridiplantae > Streptophyta > Magnoliopsida > Solanales > Solanaceae > Solanum > Solanum sitiens. Next base: position 77,516 of record JABWTJ010001180.1, on the reverse strand, counting down.
CCACTTGAGCACGTCCGAGTACGAGGCATCCAGGTTGACATCTCCCTACCAGCCATCCGCCGATATCTGTACGGCACGGATTCTGACTCCACCAGCACACCTCTCACCGCCGAGTTTGATTACCGGTGGCAAATTGTTAAAGAGGGCCGGTTCTTACGTGAGCCTTCACTGAGAGAGACCACCAAGAGGTGGATGGCACTGCACCTATCTATTGATGGAGAGGCTGCGGATTGGGTGATGGAGCCGAAGGGGGCCATCAGGAAGGCCAACTTGACCTTTACGGCCAAGTTTCTCTGGTTGATCGTCCGCCATTGTCTCTCCCCCACTGCTGCGGATAACATAGTCACCTGGGATCGTGCAGTGCTGATGGCTGCTATGATGGCAGGGTTCGAGGTCCATTTCGCTTGGCTTCTCCAAGTGGTCATGCACGAGAGGGCCTTCAAGGTCACCACAACTTACCCTTTCCCTTGCATGATTTTCTCTTTGTGCAGATCAGCAGGTGTGCCCATTTGGCACATTGACCAGCTCAAGACCCCGCCAGGAAATGTTGACATCGGCCTCATCAGGGATGAGGCCAATGAGTTGGCCCCACGCAGAGGGCCCCATCCAGAGGTGGCCCCATTTGGTGAGAACCTGGCCGACACCGTAGAGCATGCTCATGATGCTTCCCGTGCTGCTTCTGCACACACTGACACTACTCCGGTTGAGTCTATCCCGGGTAGTAGCACTGCCCCGAGCTCCTCTCGCTGGGCTCCTTCTGCCACTCTGGTCCCACTAGCTCGGATTCAGAAACTTGAGGCACAGATGGCTACTCTTCTGCATCACATTCAGCCGTGGATGCAGAAGACTATTGCTGAGGCAGAGGAGCGCATGGAGCGCAAGATGATACAGCACACAGAGAGGCAGATCGCCGGGGTACACCAGCGCTTAGACGCATTTGAATTACGAGTACTAGCCCGACCAGCCCCTCCGGTGGACATGTCGACTCTCCAGGCTGCGGTTGAGAGTCTGCGGGCGGATCTTGATATGATTTTAGAGGCGAGGGTGCCTGAGTCTGAGGCCCCTTCTGCGGAGCCTGCCGATGACACCGTGATGGCCGCCCTGTTTACCACTTCTGATGTTCCACCACCTCCCCCACAAGAGCATGTCAAGAGACGCAGGGGTCGAGAGGAGGATGAGGCTAGGGCAAGGAATAAGGAGCGCCGTGAGATGGAATCTGCGAGGAGAGCCTCGATTGCCGATGAGGAGGCCCGTAGGTTGAGGGCTGTAGAAGTAGCTGCCGGGGCGTCTAGCTCCAAAATTGTAGATTCTGTGGGAGGCGCTACTGATGGTGCTGTGGATGCTGCGGACATTACTGAGGATGTCCAGACTACGCAGGGAGCAGGTTCCGGGGAACCGGACCCACCAGCTTGCTGATCACCGGCGCTTAGCGCCTCTGGTTTGCTTCACTTACCCTTTTACGTAGTTTAACTTTTCTATGCATTGGGGACAATTGCATATTTTTTTTGTAGGGGGTGGGGTAAATGGAAAGTGAACACTTGGGTGAATTCTGAGTAGCCCAAGTTCACGATCCTCTTTTGGGGTTTTCTTGCCTGTGTTTTTTTTCCCCAAAAGACTGATTACTTTTACTGTTGAACCGGCATGTCATATCTTATGTACACAGTATAAATCTGAAGCATGATGGCTAATATAAATATGATATCTCGATAATCATTTGCATGACTAGGCATAGTAAATGATAATTGTGTGGTTTGAAACATGAAACAAGGATACACTTCTGCATGATCCTGAATCTAAGATTTGAACTAGGTGTCTAATACTCTGGGAATGCAAGGAATGTCATGTGAGTGTGAGGTAAAGTCGAATGACCACCATTAATACTGAGCTAGAACTTGCCTGGTTAGTCCTACTGAAAGTGAGTCAAAACAATCACTTAGGAAAGGATCATAGGCCCTTGTTCGAAATAGTCAATCTTGAGCCTAAAAATAACAGAAAACCAAATGAAGTTAATCCCTTTTTGATCCAAATGAATTGAGCCTAAACTAGATTTTTTTTTACCCCAAATGATCTTCTCTGGGAGCAATGTGTTGGCCCTGGTCCCTCCTTGGACATGTGCACCTCAGCTTATGCCAAAAGCATAAGTTGAGGGTGGCTAATGCAGAAAGCAACCTTGTTTTGGCCCTGAGCCAACCATGGGTATTGTGAACCTTGACTCATGGCAAAATCATGAGTTGAGGGTGGCTGCTATAAGCAAAACCATGGAAAGTGGGGTTGAAAGAATGAAGAGAAAGAAAGAATAAAACAGAAGTGACTAAAAAAAAAAAAATGTTAATAATAACCAAAAGCAAAATAAACACAAGAAAAGAGAAAAGTCACTTACACATAAGGATAAGAAAGGGAAAACAGCAAAGTGAAAAGAAAATTGAGTAATAGGGCGAAATAAGAATGATATGTCAAGGAGGGCAACAAGTCACTAAAGTATATCTAAATACACCCTACCTAACCCTGAGCCTATGTTACAATCTAAAAAAGTCCTATTGTGATCCTAAGTGCGTATGAGGAATTTGAAGTAGTGAAAATAAGGGCAAACCTATGGCAATATGTATAAATGAGTGGTGAATTTGTTCTGAGAGTGAGTGTCGAAACGTGATCCTCATACTCAAACTAAAATCATTGTGTGAAAAATGAGGATGTTATTTGAAGGAAGGACAGGAGTTGTAATATCAGAAATATGAGCATCTCGGTGAGAAATTAAAGAGGATAGGCATCATTGCGTAGTAAATCTGGGTTATGGTTTGATTCTACACAAATCAATGCCTAATAGTGAGACCATGCATGAACATAATGAGAATAATCGAAGTTGATAGCCAAATGATTGCGGAAATTAAAATATGGATACTTTTGTACAAAGAATTTGTAGTGAGTCATAGTGCGTCGCTTGAGGACAAACAACGAATTTAAGTTGAGGGTGTTGATGTACCGTGGTTTCACGGTATTTCTAATACTTTTTCCTTAAGTTTAGTGTGTGTCGAGAGCCTTTTTGTGTTGATTTTGATATAAGTTTATCTTTGTTTGCAGAAAATCTGTCTAAGGAAGAACGCGGGAGTTTTTGAGAAAGAATTGCAGAAGAGACCACCTACGGAGCCTATGACGGTCCGTCGCGGCTGTGACGGTCCGTAGGTGGCATCGTAGTGAAGGAAGAAGTTGCTGAAGGAAATTTGGGGAAGTCTGACCAAGTGTGGGATTACGGAAGTTCGTGACGGACCGTCACAGATACGACGGTCCGTCCTGCATGTTCGTCGTAATTATCAGAGAGTAATCCCAGTACCCAAAATTCCAAAGTTCAAGTGTATTGGAACGAAGACCCTCGACGGGCCGTCATGCTTGCGACGGTCCGTCATACCTGTCCGTCGGGGGGAATGAAGAAAGCAACATGAGAAGATGTGAAGTATGGGACGACGGAGGCTATGACGGTCCGTCGTGTCCATGACGGTCCGTCACGTGGTCCGTCGACCCAGACGCGTTTGGACAGATTTTTAGTAAATAGAATCTTTATTTGATTAGGTTTTTATTTTTCTTATAAATAGTTGGAAAAACCTCGTTTTTGAGGTTAGACTTTCTGGATAATTTTTAGTTTATAGTTCTTCGATTATATTAGTAAACTCTTGATTTTGGAAATTAAGATATTTTCCGGGAATTGATTGTTGTGGATTTCGGTGATTAATCAAGTTGAATTCTGGGAAATTATCCATTTTCATAAAAGTAAGTGCATGAACTCTTCCATTAACGATATGAATTGTGTAATTACGAACATGGGTAACTAAACCTCATAGCTAGGGTTGTGGGAACCATGGGTGAATAACAAGGTAGAAATCTAACTTCAATAACAATTTCTAGAGTGGTGTCTTGCATGTATTGATAATTCTTTCGTTTAGAATTCTTTTTAACGGTGGCCAATGTTAGAACTCGCCTTAATGCTACTTGCCGGACCAAGGAGGTAGATAATAGGAAAAGAATTATCAACATAGATTTAGTGTAGACTATCTAATAGACTAGTATTGGTTGGTACGAGTTAATAGCTTAGTCAAATACTGAATACGATGTTTAATATGAGGTAAAGATAAGGGTTAGTATAGCAACACACGTAGCCGGACTAAGGTGCGGAGTGAAATTCTCTAGATGCCGGACCAAGGATTTAGAGATACATAACTTATCACTTTACATGCAAGATATCAGGATAGAGATGTTATAGTTAGATTTACCAAGTTAGGAACCTGTGGGGAACACTAAAGCCCTAGTTAATTTTACAATTTGATTAAAACTCCGAAAGTTAAATTTGTTAGTTGTTCGATCTTATTTAGTTAATCATTCTCATTAATTTAGAAATAAAACCCCCCTTTTTTGTCTTTTGGTTTATTGGAAAACAGTTGGCTAAATAATAGTAATAATAAAATAAAGTTAAGTCTGAACTATTTTCCTTGTGGGATCGATCCCAACCTCATTAGTTGGGTTCTTTACTCGATACGACCGCTTTACTTCTTATTTGAGAAGTAAGTTTGAGCGTATCATGGGTCTCGAGGCTGTGAAGAGGAGGAAGCATTTGGGTTTGAAAGACTTGCTTGATTTCTAATCTATTGGAGCCTTCTAGTTGTGATTGTCTAATTTCCTTTCCTCTTCAATGCACTTGTTGGTTTGAAACCAACATCCCCAGTTACAATACTCGATCTCAAAACTCTCTTTGGTCCAGCTAATATTCTGCTACTTGGCAGTCCAGGATACAAAATTTTTAGAGAACTAAGGTTATTAAAGAAAAAATGTGTCAGTCATTAGAGAACAAACAATATGAATGCATCATAATACTTGCATTGAAAGTTTTGAAACTATTTTCATCTTGAAACACACCCATTCCAGTTACTCTTGGCCTTTTGAATTGAGTGTGTTTTCAACACCGTTTCCTTTCCTGGCAGTAGCAGTTTTCTTTGGTGCAACATTTGTGTTCTGGTCTACACCCTATGTTGTAATACCTTGAGAACATGTAAACCAACTTTCAAGTGGATAATTACTACCTCTTCCTGCACTTCCCAATCCCCTACCCCTTACTCTACCACTCCTAGATCTTGATGATACTCCAACACCATTTACACTTGTGCTTGCTTCATGTGTTGTTGTTCTTGAAGTTGTAGGAGGTGTAGTGGTTCCAGGTGAAGACCTTGATGCACTTGCACTTGCTTTAGCTCTTGGTTTTCTTGAAGTTGTAGGAGGTGCAATGGTTCTAGGAAAAGCCCTTGATACACTTGCACATGCTTTAGCTCTTGGTGTTTTTGAAGTTGTTGGAGGTGCAGTAGTTCTAGGAGAAACCCTTGATGCAGTTGCACTTGCACTTGCACATGCACTTGTGTTTTTAGGTCTTTCTCTCCCCCTTTTTGTAACAGGCTCACTCTTAGTATTTGTTGATTTATAATTTGTAAAAAAACATATATTATATTAGTAAGTTAATTAAACTTTAAAAGTAAGTGACAAAATAGTAATGTACATTTGGTGTTCCCCTTCCCTTTCTTTAACTTGATGGTTTTTCAACATTTGAAGTAGGGTAGCTCTCTGTTCCCCGGCAGTAGAACCAACTCCATCACTCCTTCGTAAATGAAAACTTCTTTTGTTGTGACCTTTAACATGGCAAAGACTACATGTCATAGTTAGTCCAGTTTTAGACAGTTTACCGGACTCCTTAGTTTTACCAACCTCATTTCTTCTCAACTTTCTAGGCCTGCCTGACATTTGTTTTATCACTAGTGGATCAACAAGAGGATTTGTTGATTCTGGCCACATTGTCGTGTTATTCATAGGTTGTATGAAATGTGAGTAAGTCATCAAGTACCTCTCTTTAGAGTAGCATGGATGAATGAAATCATGTGGGTCATATTGTTTATGCAACATTGCAGCTAAGGCATGTGCATATGGTATTCCTTCAACATCCAAGATCTACAAATACACTCCCTCTTTCTCAAACAAACAGTGTGTTGTTTGTATCCATCCAAAACCTCATAGCCAGTTATTCCATTAAACTCAATGTTACATGCCATTGACTTATAAATATTTTGTTCTAATACTTTCATTGCCATTGGAGAGAAATTGGTTATCCGAGAGTTTGGAAATTCACTTAACCTAGCTAACCTAGTCATGACCTTAATCCTTATCACGTCAAGCATAATAATAATGGTTTTATGCCTTGTAGACAAAATCCAAGCATTAAAGCTCTCACACATATTTTTATCTATTACATCAGACTTGACTTCACAATTAAAATACACCTTGCACCAATATTATTTATCATAGTAAATTAGATCATCCACTATACTTGTACCTCCAGTACCTAATTTATACAACTCATGCAAATTTTCTCTTAATTCAGCTTCAAAAGTACTTCTAGCACACTTTCAGAACTGTTTCTTCCTTTGCAGCCCTCTCCAGTTCTTTGACCAATTTGCTAGTATATGCCTAGCACACTTTCTTTCCACACAAGCTGGAAACAACTCCTTAATAGCTATATCCAGTCCCTACAAGTTACAATAAACATTAGATAATTAAGTTGAAAAATTAATAAACCAACAGAGAATTAAAAAGAAGTTTACCTTTTTCATGTCAGACATAATGGTGAAACTTCTTCCATCTCCTAATCCCAAGTATTCTTGCAACAGAGAAATAAACCAACTCCAACTGTTTGTGTTCTCATTTTCAACTACAGACCAAGAAAGTAGAAGCATTTGATTATTTCCATCTTTGGCCACTGCAATAAGTAATTGATCCCTGCATACCCCCTTTAAGAAACAACCATCCATACCAATGCATTTTCTAGCTGACATGAATGCCATCTTGAGTGCAGCAAAACAAATGTAAAATGCCTCAAATATTGCCCTACCAGATTCGTTAGCTTCACCAAGCTTCACCACACAAGTACTCCCATGATTAAACCTTAACAACTCATCCTTATAATCAAGAATTCTCCCAAATTACTTAACATGATCAACTATAATTTTATTCAAAATTTTTGCTCTTGCTCTTCAAGTTGTGGTCTTACAAACATGCACATTATACTTCTTCCTGATTAACTCTTGCAACTTGAACACTCTGATATTTGGTTGTTCAATCACTTTCTTTTTAATAACACTAGCAATGAATTTAGAGTTGCACAAATAATTTCTAGTAGCCTTTTGACATGAATGGATTGGCATGTAGGTCTTAATAACAAAGTTATTAGTCTTCTTGTCCAAACTTGCATATAACAACCATTTGTAATTTACCTTGCAACATCTCACCCTTACTCTACTTGGCTCATTCACACACTTTTCAATCTGAACCCCTCTCTGAATTGCATACCTAGTGACTGCGAATCTAAACACTTTTAGATTTTCAAAAACCATACCCGATTGGCACACAATCATCTTAATGTTTGGATCAAATCTGACACTCTGTGGTATATTTTTCCTTTTTGTGTTAGGCCGTTTCAACTTCATTTTCCACCTTCCTCTAGACAACTTCATCTGTGTCAGTTTTAAAACTACAAGCATCAGAACTTGAATAATATGGTTCATCACCCCCCAACCTTCCTTCTAAAGTACCTTTATTGATAGCAGTCTCATCAAACCCAAGATCTGCTCCAGCATTACCACATGGTACTTCTTCAGTATTTACAGGAATTCTCTCCCTTCTTTTTCTCCTCCTCAAAAAGGATCTTTTCTCAGCCCTCACTTGAATTAACTCCTCATGAACATCACTTCCGTATTGATCATCTTAAAGTAGTTCACTATATTCCGAATCATCACTATCTTCAGTTGACTCATCAAATCCTTTTACAGAGTATTCACTATCTTCAGAATCTGATGGATCAGTATTTGGAGCTGTTGGGTTTGATGTAGAAGGAATATTTGAGGTAGTATTTAGAGATACATCTACCCCATTAAAATCATCCTCACCTACTTCATTATATTCACTAGCCCTATTATTAGTGGTCCCAAAGTTATTAAAAGTTGCACCAGATTCCTCTTCAGGCATGTGGACATATACTTCCAAAATAGCCCCACTTTGCAAACAATTACACATTGCTAAGAGAATATCATCAATGTCAATATCTCCTAAGATGCAACTATTAAGTGGTCGGATACGAAATTTGCAATTTGAGTTATATCCTAGTTCTTTAATATAGTCTTTAATCTCAAAACACGATATTGTATCCACATTATCATTATAATATTCACTCACTAACTCACCCACATAACTTGCTTCATCAACTTCATACAATAAGGCCCCACCATTATACAACTGTAAAGTAATGAATGTAAATCCACTCATACCTATATGCATAAACGTTAACAATAATTAAGTACAAGTTACTAATAGAATACAATAATTAACTAAAGAAACACACACACACCCAAACATATGAATAACAAGTTACATAAGAAATTTGATATCTAACAGTACCATAACATAAACCCTAAAAATAATCATGAAGTTACATTTCACTTAAAAATCGACATCAATATTCAACAACATATCATAACCCCTACGAAATATAAGCATAAAAACAACAATAAATAAAATAAATCAAGAAAAAACTAACCTTTGAACTCAACCACGATTCTTGAAGACATAGAAGAATGAAATCGACCCACAGATGTACGACTGAAATTGACCCACACATGCACTACTGAAACGAGCACTAAGTATCAAAATCCAACATAGAAAATCAACTATGAGTTTGAAAATCGAATTTCTGAATTCAATTTTTTGAAGATAATTTTGAAATCAAGAAAAAACTAACCTTTCCCTGTTATTTTCTCTTCTTTTTGGTAAATTTAATTTGAAAACGTAAAGGGATAACTTTTTGAAATTTTGGAAACTGTAAAAGTTAATTTTGAGCTGATACCTTACTTTTTAGAAAGTTGAAAAAGTGGGGCCCAACGTGTGTTGAACAAAGCTTTCAACCTTTCTGATTTATATTGCCACGTAGATCAAAAAGTGGTAAACTATTAAGTAAAAAATAAGTTGGGGGGGGGGTGTAATAGGACTTTATCAAAGGTTAGGTGTGTCTCAGGGATTTTGGGTATAGCCTGGGGGTACATAGGCATTATCCCTTATTAAATAATTTAACATTTGATTTGGGAAATATTTTCCTTTTTTATAGGGTTGGGGCCTTATTGTATGAAGAAATTGGGTGCATAAATCAATCTATTATTAATGACAGTTGTTTTATTTTTTTCTAACCAATGGATCGATCTCATTCTGAATCCTCTCACCATTGGACACGCAGTGGATAACCGATAAAGAGCTTAACTTTCGTATAATCCAACGACTTCCTTATACTCTATCTCTAAATTACTTGTCAACTTTTTATTTTTTATTTGTCCGTAATTACTAGTTCATTTTGACAAATCAAGAAAAGACAATTTTGTTTTACCTATTATACCACCCGATTAATTACTTTAAAAAAAGGTAGAAATTTTTGAAAATCTTAATTTTTTAATGCACCTATTTCATAATTAATATAGGCAAAATAGTAAACTCACTATGTAAATAATTGTTTTCTTAATATGTGTCAATTCAAAAGTTGACAAGTAATTAGGAACAAAGTGAGTTGCATCTTCCTACTTTCTTCCTTTCTCATTCACTTCACTTCACACTCACTCGAGAAAATTAAATGAAAGATGTCAATTATGTTTGGGTTTCGTTTTTTATGACAATTTGACAAAGAAAGAGTCAAATCCACTTCAAAATGTAATTAAGTAAATCTGGGATCAAATTAACATATTCAAAACTTTTTCATCTTTTATAAATTACAAAAAAACACTTCATTAAAGAAAATAGAATTTTCTCTTCTTCTACTCCCAGCGTTCTCTCTTATATTCTTCTTGTTCCTAAGAAAATCCAAATATTCAACCATCAAAAAAAATTTTCTCCTCCATTATCTTATCTTCCTCCTCATCTCCGGTTGTGACTCTTTCCTCTTTTTGAACTTAAGATTGTGTTCGACTTAAAATGAGTAAGTCATTTTATTTGAAAGATTTTACAATTTTCGAACAGTACTAAGTTTTTTTTGGGTTAATGAGATGTTAAAATTGAATAATGGTTTAATGGTATCTATTATTTATTATTTTTGAAAGAAAATCAACAAACCCCAAAAAGCCCTAATTTTGAGGAAATGTATATGTATTGTTAACATTCAGTGAAAAATCATTTTTTGTTGTGACCATTTTGTTCATATAATTTTAAAAAATAGTCTTTTTTAGTTGTCCAACATATATTCATTTGTTGAAATATGTGTCATATATTGTTACATTTTAGAGATATGTTGGTATATATTCCAACAAAATTGTCATATGTTGAAACATATCACGTATGTGTTAGGACAACAAAATGGTCATTTGTAGTAATCGAAGATTCATTTGTGGCACATGAAGATTCATCTGTGGCCACATAAGATTCGTTCGTGGCAAAAGAAGGTACATCTGTGGCAACAGAATGTCCATTTGTGTCAACATAAGTATAAATTGCTACTCATTATTATTTTATAATCAATTATAAACTCTCAATCTTTTTTTTACCTTCTTGTTGAAATGATACAAAAATCTTCATCCATGATAACAACTCAATCTTTTATTGATGTTGATTCCTCTTCTAACATTGAATGTTTTTTTGTCTATACGAAGAATGTGAGAAACAACATATTATTCCTTTTATTAGCAGTGTTAAAGAACTCACTGATATTTTTAAGAAAATAACTTATAATATTGATGTACAAACATCCAAAAAGATTTCACAGCCTTTGAAGTGTAGGAGGTTGAAAAGATCTATTCTCCAATTACTATCTATAATTAGTGAGAAGAAAGAGAAACAAAAAGAGAAGGAGAAGGAGAAGAAAGCAAGGGAGAAAGAGAAACAGAAAAAGTAAGAGAAGAGAGTCGGTTGTGATGTGAAGCAACAATATTCATTTGAAGATTTTAACGTTGACGGCGAGGGTCCAACTGAAATAATATCATTCTTCTCTCAATGATAATCGAGGTTCTTTATAAGCATCATGCAAAAAAGTAAAGGCGTTCAACTATTATTAGTATATCTTCTTGTTGTCCACTAAATAATTATTTATAATATTACTCAATTGCAGAAGAGACAAGGACGATCACTACTCAACCAATTGCTAGAATCTTGAGTTTAAACAACTGAATTTTGTAGTTGCATCTCCAAAGATGAATGACTGGTTCTATGTAATGTCTCAACCCAAGAGGAGTAGGATTAATGAGGTAAATAAATGTCCACTTTTATGTTTTGATTAATACATGAATACATACAAATAAATTGATATGAAAAATACACTTGTTGATGCATCAGTGCAGCATGTGGATGTCATTTTATACTATTTGCAGAAGAAGTTGAAGCAACAGATTCATTTTAAATATCGATATGCCACTACTAATTATTTTTTCAAAACATACATTGACAAAGCAGTGTTGTTCCTAAAAATGAGTATAAAATCGTTAAAATTATCAAAGGACTTGGTGTACCTTTTGGACTGCCTTGACACCTCACAGATGATGTTTATTTCCCTGTAAATTATAATGGGGAGTTTCATTGGGTCTTGGCAGTCGTTGCATTGAAAGAACGGTGTATAAGGGTGTATGATTCGATGTCCTCATCTAGGACTAACAGAAAATTGTTCTTTGAGATTCAAAATTTGTCTACGATGTTGCAAAAGTACATCAAATCCAGTGAATATTTTGAGCAAAAAGACAGTTATTCAGTTGTTATAACTTACTAAGGAAAGAAGAAATCTCACCCATTCAAATTCATACATGTTACTAGTATTGCCCAACAAGCAAGCAGTGGTCTGTAAGTATCACATTATTTTTTTGTCTTACCACAATTGAAATGTTATATTATTATATCTTCTAATCGATGTTATACCATGTAGAGATTGTGGAGTTTTTGTTGATGCACACGCTGAGTTTTTGAGTGATGGACTACAAGTACCATCTGATGGAATTAATTTTGAAACCCTTCGCATGAGATATGCTTCACTCCTATGGAAATATGTGATTTTAAAGGCTCGGAGTGGCTATGTTAGTAACAGTGAAGACCCACGGACATCTAGACCTAAAAAATCAAAGTTCGATGAAAATATTGTGGTTACCACCATTGATTAGATTGATGATTATGTATACCATTGTCTATTACCTTTTTGTTAATAAGTTGTATAAAATAATTGGTGAAGTGTTCATTTTTGCTGATAATATTAATATTAATTATTATTCTTATTCTTATTCTTATTATTATTATTATTATTATTATTATTATTATTATTTTATTGGAACAATGTCAATTATGATGGAAAGGAAGAAATTTGTTGTTTGTGGCAACATATATATCCTCTGTTGTAAAAAGCTCCACATAATTCTCTTCATGTATTCCAATAGAAAGGATACGTATGGCAACATATGTCACAGAAAGAGGATATGTGATAACATCTATAAAAGAAAGGAGATATATGACAACATTATATTGTCACTTATTGTTCATTTTTGCTGGTAATGTTAATATTAATAATTATTAATTTTTTTTTATTTTGTCAGAAAAAATGTCAATTATGATGGGAAGAACGAAATTGGTGTCTGTGGCAACATATATAACTTCTTTTGTAAGAAACACCACATAATATTTGTATGTGCCCCAACAGAAAGGATATATGTGGCAACATACGTCACACTTTGAATTGTCAAAATTCAAAAATAATAATAATAAAAAAGGTTTAAAACAATTTTAAATTTAATTTATTTTTACTAATTTCCGTTTTCTTTTCACTTCTTTCCTTTCTCTCGTTGCATTATTCCTTCACAGATCAAGATTGTTGTTGCGATATTTTCTACAACATCAGTGGTCATCTGTTGCGATCCACTTCTACAATAAGACGTCGTTGTTCTCATCATTCTAGTTTATCATTGATATCTTCTAAAACTTAATTAGGGTTTTGAAATACCTACTAGTATTAATTCAGGACATTTTTAGTGGTTTTATCACTTATTTATTTGTAGGCTGGTTGAGTCGTTATTCCTTTTTAAATATTATCTTATTTCAAAAAGTTTAATTTGTAGTTGGTTGGATAGAGTTTAGGGAGGAGTTTGTGGTTTGTTGGTTGGTTCATTTGAATCGTATTTGTTGTTTGTGTTGCTGTGTATTGTGTTGTGTGTTGTCTTGTTGTGTTTATTTGTTGTGTTAGGTTGTTCTTATTTTTGTTAAAAAAATATTTTATTTTTGTGATTGCACATACAAATATAATTCCTCATGTCAAAAGAAAAATTGAAATAATTGACACAAAGATCCAGAAGAGACCTAGGACTAAAACTTGTAGGAAGAAGAATGAAAATTTGACTATCACTCTTTTAGAAGAGCTTGCATCTGAAATAGTTTTTTCTTCTCAAGTAGAACCATAATTTTCTCAAAAAGAATATGAAGAAAGAGAATAAGAAAAAAGTGAAGTTGATGATGATGGAGAAAGAACAAAAGAAATTGAGGAAGAAGAGGGAAATAAAAACGAAGTTGAGGAAGATAAAGGAAAACAAACAGATATTGAGGAAGAAGAAGGAAAAAATAAAGAAGTAGTTGAGGAAGAAGAAGGAAAAAATAAAGAAGTAGCTGAAGAGGAAGAAAAAAAATTGAAGTTGATAAGATAAAGGAAAACAAAAAAAAGTTTGAGGAAGAAGAAGGAAAAAATGAAGCCGAGGCTGATGATGGGATCAAAACTGTCAACACACAACTTTTCATGTTAATTTCTACCCTAATGCTATTGATGATAGCATTTTAAGGTTAGTCATGAAAAAATCGTTCGACTCATTCAGGATCATACTCAAGGCAAATGGTTTGGAAGATTTTTTTAGAAATAGTTTTTGTGGTCAATATCTTGATTTTCTAAAAAATCATAATGCATGTTTTCAAATAACTATGGTCTATGAACTTCTGAAAATAAGGTTCATTTTTTAAGATAATGAAAAGAAGGATGAGATGTTGATTGATTATTGTGGAATGCCACTCTTCTTTGGAAAAAAAAGAAGTTTTCCATAGTTACATAGTTAAAATGTCATTCTCCTTCTGAGAAGATCCCTGAACTCACAGTCAAAACACAATCATGGCGACAAATGAAAGGAGAAGCACAAACAAGTAAGGAGCAGTCAACTGAATAGCATGACTTGGTGTCCTTTGTTGGCCCATGCTTCAAACGTACCCATTTGATATTTTTGTTGATTTACAAGGGTACATCAAAGAAGTACAAGGAGTCATTGTGCTTACTTTGGTTTGTATGTAATATACTTTTGGCCAAAGATGTCAACAACAACATAACCCTTAAATTGGTGAATTTCTCTGAGGATATTGAGGCTTTCAACAACTATCCTCGGGGCCATGGTAACTACGAATTTATCGTCAACTACTTGTTGAAACCTTTATCTCTAAAGACCAATAAATTATTTGGCTTTCCATGGGCTTTCATGGTAAAAAAAATGTTCTTATTCTTTTTATATTGTATTAATAATTCAACATTTGAGTTGTGACATGTTTTCCTTTTTTATGGGGTTGGGCGTTTGATATCATTCCTCATTTGAGGCATCAATTAACAACCGAAGAAGAGATTTCATCTCCAAGGATATTGATATGGTTGAGAGAAAAAATAAAAACTATAAAAAATCCTCCAAATCTTTATAACCCTGCTCATGATGTCGTAAGTTATTATCATATTACGCCCATATATGTTGCAACATATGACTAATCTGTAGCAACATGTGACCAAATATTTCTATAGATGACTCATATATTGCTACAAATGATCCATTTGTTGCAGCATGTGACACAAATATTGCTATGGATGACTCATATGTTGCTACATATGATCAATTTGTTGCAACATGTGACACAAATATTTCTACTGATGCCCATATGTGTCAAAATATCACCCATCAGTAGCAACATATATGGAAACATCTGACCCAAATGTTCCTATGGATGACTAATTTTTATAATTTTAGGTTGTGCATTCATGACTTGTCCCAACAGAAAAGGAATTGAAAATGTCATCTCTGATTACTCTAGGGTTGGTTGAAACCTTATTTGATGTAGTGGATAATGTTAAAAGGGTATTGCTTGTAGCAGCAACCATCAAAACAACAAGACTTGATGATCAACAATTAGTTTTTTTTAATGAGGATGACATGGTTGATGCGACTGTAAGGGTGGTGTTAATATTGGTGTTGTTGCTGCTGCTGGTGGTGGTGATTTTGGTGTACAAAGTGTTGGAGCTACCTCTTATAGAATATGCTCTGACTTTCTCTATGAAAAGTGCAAGAAACAAGATGAAGATTATATCATGTATCTTCAATCATTGAGTCAGATTGTGAATGAATTTTTTTAAAAAAAAAGGGGGGGGGGGTTCAAGGTCATTCCATCAAAGAATGTTCGATATCCATATAATCCATAGGCCAAGAGGAAAAAATATTTTATCAAGACAATATAAATTTGAAGAAGAAGATATTTGGAGAATTGACAATAGCTCTAGGAGAGGAAGTGCTGGAGTTCAATCATGTGAATTTTTATAAGCGTGTGCCTATAGCTCAAAAGAACAAACTGGTAGATCTGGCGAGAGGAAATGATCTGCGTGCACAATACGACATGTACTTTTTTAGTGGAGAAACTTTCAAGATCATGAAAAGCATGAAAATTTTGTGGGAAGACTTGGTAATTTTTCTCTACTAGTACCTTCAATTTATATTATTCGTTTGTTTTATCTCTTTAGTGATTACTCTTCTTTACTCTTTAATATTGTTTTTTATTTCAGTATATTGATGAAATCCTTAGCCTCATGTAGGAGAGGCATATTAGATACCCTTAGTATTATGATTCCACAGATAGAATTCTGGATATCAACTTATATTCCAACTTCAAACAAAGATGTGACAAAATCAGCGAGGAGGCAACAACAGTTGGTGGCAGAAGCTTTACGTTGTTAATTAATGAGTTTGAATTACATGAATGTTTATATATATATATAAAATTTAACTAACTGAAATATCATGTCAGAAATAGAAGAACAACATCTTTTTAATGTTTATTTTGTAAAAATATGGTTCAAATTTTGAATTTAAAACTTTATAAGTGGAAAATGGTGAAAGAATAAAGTTGATTTGAAAAGTTCGTAATCCAGAACCACCAACTCATTTTGACGGTGTTGTGTTTGTGTCATTTCACAAAATTGATGCTATTTTTTTCTATTTTACCCTTTAAAAGTTGCCAGTCTTGAAAATATATCTTTACCCAACATAGAATAACAAATAATTGAATAATGTTCATTGATCAAATTAGTTAATCAAATTAACTTAATTCATATTCATTTATTGAAAATTTAACTTCAAGTGAACACTACATAATTGTACAATAATAAACTTACCTAGTTTTCTTAAGAAAAATTAAACATAAAATTGTGACATATAAATAGAAATGAATGAAATAATCAGTTTCATATTTAATTGAACGGACAATTTATTATAATATTTTATAAAAGGATGATCTTTTAACATAAGCAGACAACCTTTCAGTATAAACACATTAATTTTAGTAAACCGTGCTTGAAATGTTTTTTGTGAGTGACAAGTACAGTAAGCACTTGCCTATTCAAATTGTATTTTCATTTATAATTTTTCTTAAGAAATATTGTTTCTAAACACGGATGTTGAGTATTATATATTTTAAAAAATAATCCTATTTCACATGAATTATATATATGTAAAAGTAACTAAAATTATAATAATCACATGTAATAATTCACCACTTCAAAATTATAATAGGTTTAATAATCTTATAGATACTATACTTATAAAATTTAAATCATAAATTTATTTTTATTTATTTCCTTCTAATTATATATATTCACAAAAATTTTGACAAGCACATCTAACATTATCCAACAACAGAAAATTTCATATTTGATTAATATTGTTATGTATAAAAAAATTGTATTTCTTTATTGTTGCATGTCATTAGTATAATTTTTTTTTAAGATTAGACTTTTGAATTCTACTTAAGTCAACGTGTCACGATCCAAAAATGGACGTGATGACACTCGTCTTATCCCACCAAGACACGTCATCCTAAAACTCAATCATTACAATAAAGTGCGAAAATCATATAATCAACTCAAAAATACCCCCAAAAATTGTTGTCACGTGTGCAAGCCTCTAATGTGTTATAACGAAATTGAAAGAAATTAAAAGTTTCAAATGACATTGTTCCTAGAATAGAACAAGATCATTATTAAAGAGAAAGATGGTCTGCTGAAATGACATATGGCTACCTCACAAACCTCCACAAGAATCCCCAGACAAGGAGTAGAGAAAATATCACACAGGTCCGGGCTAGTGTTAGCAATCTGTGTTTGAAAAACAGAATTACTGATTCTAATAAAACTTTGCAGAAACACGAAGTTACCAAAGTTTAATGAACCAGTAAGAGAGATAAACAAAAAGTAATTCAGAAAAAACTAAAATTTGTAAACGTACCAGAATCTAGAAAATAAGAACATAAAAAGATCTAGCCCACTGAGTGCACATTGTCCCCTTAAGGAAATTATTCCCCTCTACTATCCGAGATTTTATTTGGAATATGTCCTCCCAAGATAGAATTCTCTCAATCACCAGTGTATTGATACCCAAAACTCTGGTGTCAGCGAACCACTGAACAGGAGTAAAGTAAACGAAGAAACTTTGTGCAAACGAAGAAGAAGAAATCAGAAAAAAAATTGTTAGGAAACATTCTGAAGAACGAATTGTATTTATAGGCAAGAGGAACAGTTCCCAAAGGTTGCAACCCTTTAAAAATCCACACGACCATTAATGAAAGTTTCCAACCTTTCAAACGGTCCTGGTTGTTCCTGAAAGTTGCAACCTTTCAGAACAGTCATTTCCAAACGGGCGGGAAATTTAAATAAAAACGGTAAAGATTTTAAATAAAATGGGTCGCACGGATCCGATTAGGGTCGGGTTAATCAACTAAAAAGTTAAAACATTTTTGTTAATGTAAACTAAATAATTGAAAATGCTTCTATTATCAAGTAATTAATTAAAAATATTTTGGACATTTAATTTAATTTAATTAATTCACTAAATAATTAAAACAAACTTTGTTAAAAAAAATTCTCTCGATCGATCATTTTCCCAAGTGGGAGTCGAAGCTGACCCGAGCGAGCGACGACGGCGGCGGGATGAGGGGGGTCCCTCTTTCCAACCATTTTAACAATTAATAGAAGTGTTTCTATATTTAAACTCTCCAATTTTTCTTTCCACCACCGATGAGGGACAAATGCCTTTTCACTAAAGCATAAGAGGACTTTTCAAGTTCCTCTCTTTTGATCTTCCTTCATTTCCCATTAATTCTTGCTACAGACCCAAAAATCCCCCACATTAATGGGGAATGGTTATAACATAGAAATGCACGGACAAATGTGTACTTTACAGGCAAGGATTAACTGCATTTGGATAAGTAGGTTTCCCCTTGGACTTTCCGTGGTGAACAATGTCGGATATACTTGATCAATTGGTAGAGGCAATATCTTTGAACCGTTGAGATTTGGTGTATTCCTAGAAAACCATATGTCACACAATTAACCCTTTACTTTTTATGGTTCTTACAGTTGTGTTCGTTTCATCTATGAACACCTCCTGGTTTCATGAGTGTATAGAGAAAAGGCTTTTAACATAAAATTATCTTTGAAGCGGCTTACACTTCACACTCACATAGGTGATTTCTAATCGTGTCATCTCATAGATACACTATTTGGTAAAATCAGCCAAACGTAGCAAATCATTAAAAACCTTAAGATTTATTAACTCCATAACAAGCCTTAAGGTTTTAACCTTGTTCCTGAACATTGTCTTCATCATGAGAATGGATTGAGTTGATTGACAATGTCGAACTGTCAGTCACACCTTTGTTTTTCTCCTTAAATCTATCTATTGGGATCTCCAGTCTGCTATATAGAGTTACCTCCATTCCGACTTGTCCTAAGCCAAACCCATTCCCTTAGATGATCTTTCAACTGTCTCTCTCACTAGGCCTTTCATTAGTAGAACTGACACATTATCGCTTGACTTCACATAGTCAATTGTGATAATTCCATTAGAGAGTAGTTGTGTTACGGTGTTATGTCTTCGTTGTTTATGACGAGACTTACCGTTGTACATGACACTCCTTGCCCTATCTATTGCTGCTTGACTATCGTAATGTATGCAAATAGGTCCTTCAAGTTTGGGCCAAAATGGAATATCCTCTAGGAAATTCTGGATCCATTCTTCTTCACCAGCCTTATCTAAAGCAATAGATTCATATTCCATTGTGGAGCGAGCCATACATGGCTGCTTGGACGATTTCCAAGAGATTGCTCCTCCACCAAGTGTAAACACATAACTACTTGTGGATTTTACTTCATTTGACCTGGTGATCTAGTTTTCATCAATATATCCTTCAATCACATCAACATATTTATTATAATGCAAAACATAGTGTTGTGTATGTTTCAGATACCCCTAAACACATTTCATTACCATCCAGTGAGTTTGATTTTGATTACTAGTGAACCAACTCAGTTTGCTAATAGCACATGTTATATCTGGTCGCGTACAATTCATAATATACATCAAACTTCCCAAACACTCTGTCATATTCCAATTGAGAGTCACTTTCACCTTCATTCTTTTGAAATTTAAAGCTTAAATCAATTGGGGTTTTGAAAACATTTAAATTGAAGTATTTGAACTTATACAATACTCTTTCAATATAATGAGATTGAGATAATGCTAGTCCTGAGGAGTTTTGAGAATCCTGATCCCTAAGATCAAATTAGTAACTCCTAAGTCTTTCATATTGAACTTGCTGGACAGCATGTGCATAGTAGCATTTATATCGTCAATGTTTTTACTCATTATTAACATGTCATCAACATACAGACAAACAATCACTTCATAATTCAGAATGTTTTTAATGTAAACACACTAATCACATTCGTTTATCTTGAATCCATTTTCCAACAATGTTTGGTCAAATTTAGCATGACATTGTTTGGGTGCTTGCTTGAGCCCATAAAGCAACTTCACAAGTCTGCACTTTATCTTCTTTACTAGGAATTCACAAACCCTTTAGGTTGTTCCATGTAAATTTCTTCCTCCAACTCTCCATCTAAGAAGGATGTCTTACATCCATTTGGTGGATTTTAAGATCATACACTACCGTTAGTGCTATTAATATCCTAATTGATGTTATCCTTGTTACTTGAGAGTATGTGTAAAAGTAGTCCAAACCTTATTTTTTTCTGTATCTTTTGACTACAAGTCTAGCCTTATATTTGACAATAGTTCCACAAGCTCATTTTCCTTTTAAATATCCACTTAGATCTTAAAGTTACACCCTAGAAAATAGGGCCTCCTTCAAGTGGGGACACGGCATACTCGACCTCTGAGAGGTCTTGTACAAGACCTTTGACATCATTCATTGCATATATGTATGAAAAGCAGTACGGATTAAAACTTTTCACACAATCGAATAATACTTCAAAATATCTTTCGTAGGAAAAAGTTAAATCTCATAGTCATCATCTTAGAAACACGAATATCTTGGGTCACGTCCCATACATCTACAATATAGAAATATGTAAATCTATTACAATGTCTTTTATAAGAAACTAAACATAGTTATGTCCTCGAATCAATTCAGGACATACCACAACTTTTCTTGAATGAATGCTAATATCCAAGCTTTACTTCAATGACTCCTCTCAATTGCCACCTACACATTTAGAGATAAAGACAAAATATATGGAATTAGTACATTAGAATGCACTAAGTATGGTGACATGCATAACATCATGCTAAAAAGGACATTTGTATAAAACATGATCTTTTTGAAGAAAACTTCACAAGACAAGTATAAGAATCACTTACAAGTCAACACAAACATCTATAAGTCACATTCCACAACATAGCATCAAGATCACTTCAAAACAAATAAACATGATACCCTCCTACCAAAGGTTATTCTAAGTCTCACTTGAGTGAGTTATGAAGCGATCGCTCATACAACCTCTTCACACACACCAAAGTGATACTTAAGACTACGCAAGGTAAGATTATTACATTTCATCAATTTAACTCCCTACCTAAAATTACTCCAAGACTCACCTATGTAAGACATGAAGAGACCACCCATACACCCTCTTCAAGACTACCTAAGCAATCCTCAAAGATATTCTAGATAAGTACATTTCATTCACATGCATTTAACTTAAGTCATCTATGTTCATTAAGCCATTTATGATACATCCAACAACTAAGGACTTTCACATAACGGTCTTGGAGAAGACCTATGGAACTTACATACTAATATCTTCAAAGTCTACTCGTGCAATGTCTAGATAGCATCCCATTCCACTACCTATACTTTTGTAGAACTTCTCCAACACTAGCATGTATCCCACATGATGAGAATAGACAATAACCAACATAGATCATACTATTTAGGCATGGGATTTAGAGTATACCCTACTCCGATGGAGGGTGTTCTACTTGCCAAGGGTAGAACTAGGACACATCCCTTGTAGCCACATGGTTAAGGAATATCAAGGTTTTTTTTGTACTCTAGTCTCATCTTAAGTAGAGTCACTCCCCAAGCATACTCAATCGGTGCTAGCCTTTGTTCTGATAGAGTAATTCAATCTCAAGGGCATATGAAAAGGTATCATATAGTAGTCACAACCAAATCATAAGATGCCTTACCAAAGATGGATCCACTAGGGCTGCCACACAATGGTTAAATAGGATAGCTTATGACTTTCTTAAGGATGGTTTCATGACGTTCCAGCCAACCTACCCCTAAGTCCATCATTCACACAAGAAGGGTACCATTACGACTTTCAACTTCAAGGATATCATAACCTTCTATCTAGTTTAAAGATTCCACATTAATAACCCTCTTAACTATATTCAAGGTCATATTTCAATCACACATACACATACATGACAAAGGTGATTTAGCCTAATAATTCAAGAGTCATATTCGTATTCTTCATGTATCTAGTAGAAGGGCATAGGTCTACCACAACAAGACACACTTACTTTATCTTATCTCATGTAAAATGTCATTCAAGTAGCACATAGGTACAACTAGGTCTACTACAAGTCACCCTATTCATTCCTATGGAAACATCATCATAAACCATCATAAGACTCATATAGTCAATTAGGAAGAATCATACTTCAACATTAAGTAACACACATTAAGACATCACCATAGTCCATTATAGATACCTATCATCAACAAGAAGAACTCATGCTTTGACTTCACATATACACATGTCATATACACCCTCACAATTATCACATATACAAATTATTACATGATAACATCATAATTCATAAAGTAATGCCGACGAGGCGACATTCTTCACAATTATATCACATAAGCACCGCCATCATAGGGGGATCATACCAATCAACACAATCCAATACCTATACTACACAATATTGAAGAGGTTAGGTCAACATACCACCATTCCATCATCAACACCTCCAATCCTTAGCCAATTCAACCAATTCAATTCACAAAGGCTCTTACTCATAGCCATATACACCAATCCAAACCAATAATCAAATCGTACAATGATCCAACATAATTCAATATGAAATTCATCAAATTAGGACAGCCTATATACAATTCTAACATAATTTATACATATATTAATAGCCCAATACAATCTACATAAGGATTCAATACAATAAAGACATGATCAAATCACCCATAATATAGTCAAAATTAGGATTTCATGATTTGCATGGGTTCATAAGAAATTTGATCTAAAATCATTCAATAAACATCAATTATATCACAAATCATAGATTCAAATCATTTTATGCAAGAACCCATGGCTAGAATTCAAAATAGAAGAATACATGTTTTTGAACATTTTTGAAACCCATTGGAATTGACTCCTTGAATGGAAAAGGATTAAAGGATGAAGCATCATACCTTAATTGTGAAGAAAATCCCAAGAAATTGATGGAGAAAAACTTGGAAAATTTGTCTTCTTCCTTGGAGCTTCAAAGCTTCATCAATGGATGTTTTGGAGAGAAGGAATGGAGAGGTTTTGTTTTGGACTTGAGGGTTTTGATTTGAATATTGAATTGGGTTTTAAAAAGTCTCAATAATCGTCAATAACTAGTCCCCAAAATACCCCTGTACTTATAGGACCCTTTAACCAAGTCAAACCTAACTTAAATTATCGAATTTTTTATCGGGAAACAAGTCCGCGACGTGGAGCTGTTCCCACATGATTTTTGAAAATAAATTTCAAAATAGTTGAGTCTGTGTTGTGGCACACAATGTGGACCAAAATTTTTCCCTTGATGAACAAAGTCTGCAACGCTGACTGGTTCCACCACAATGCATTTTGCTGCTGCATTGGGTAGCTTGCTAGCCAAAGGTTGGGTACTCCTCAAGGACCCCTAAGGCGATCCTTGGGGAGTCGTGCCCAGACGTTTCAACCCTAAACATGCTCTTCTATATATTAGAAACCTCTCATATCAATTTGAACTCCAAACAACACATAAAACAATCCAAGGCATACTAGAACACACAAGCACGTTTCAAGGCTGACTTCCTAACGTCTTGGGCGTTTTATCTCCAAAGTCTTCCAAACTCAACACACTGCCTCTAAACACTATTATAAACAATTTTAAGGCTTTATAGAATCATGATAGGCTATAGTTTCACCTAGTTCTTTTTAGGGGTGTTACATGGTTTATTTCATGGAGGAAGATCAGCCAATTCCCAAGTATGATTACTTAAAATTGATTAGATTTCACTATTGACAGCTTCTTTCCAATAAGTTGACTCAGACGAAGACATAACTGCTTTAAATGTTTGAGGCTCATTTTGAAGCAACAGTGCCACAAAATCTGGTCCAAAAGAAGTGCGTTTCTGTTGGAGAGTGCTACGCCTAGGATCCGCACTAGGTAGTGTTGATTCTTCCCGTGGTCGTTTAGGTATTTCACTTGTAGACTCACATTCAGTTTTATCCGGATAAATGTGTTCAAAGAACTCTGCGTTATCTGACTCAATTATCGTATTAACATGAATTTTAGGATTATCATATTTGTGAACCAAAAAAGGGCAGGCCTTACTGTTCACATCATATCCAATAAATACACAATCTACTGTTTTGGATCCAATTTTCCCTCTTTTGGGTAAATGAACCTCTACCTTGGATATACACCCCCACACTTTGAAATATTTCAAGTTGGGTTTTCTTCCTTTCCACAACTCATATGGAATTGATTGTGTTTTACTACGGGGTACCCTATTGAGTATCTTATTAGTCGAAAGGATGGCTTCCCCCCAAAGGTTTTGCAGTGAACCAGAATTGATAATTAAGTCATTCATCATTTCCTTTAATGTTCTGTTCTTCTGTTCTGCCAAACCATTTGACTGTGATGTATAGGGTGCAGTAATTTGATGAAATAATACCATATTCCAAACATATATCTGCAAAAAAGAGATTCGTATTCTCCACCCCTATCACTTCGAATCATTTTCATCTTTAGATTCAATTGGTTCTCTAGTTCATTTTTTGTACTTCTTAAATGCATCAATTGTTTCATCCTTACTGTTAAGCAAATATACATAACAAAATCGAGTACAATCGTCAATAAAAGTTATAGAGTACTTTTTTCCACCACGAGAAGGTGTCGACTTCATATCGCATATATCTGTGTGAATTAAGTCTAAAGATTTTGAATTTCTTTCAACATAATTGTAAGGATGTTTAACTAACTTACTTTCCACACAAATTCACATTTCAATTTATCGCATTTAAAAACAAACAATACTTCTAAAGTAACCAATTTTTGCAAGGCTTTGTAATTTACATGTCCCAAATGGGCATGCCATAAATCATTAGACTCCAATAAGTAAACAGAAGCAGTATTCTTATTAATACTGTCAACAACCATTACATTCAGTTTGAAAAGGCCCTCATTGAGGTAGCCCTATTCTATCAACATCTCATTCTTACTTATTACAGCTTTATCACTAACTAGGACACACTTAAACCCGTTCTTAACGAGTAGTGCAGCAGAAACAAAAAAATTCCTAATAATAGGGACATGCAAAACACTGTTCAAAGTCAACACCTTGTCGGATGTCATTTTCAACATTACTTTTCCAGTTCCTACAATCCTTGTTGTTGGTGTGTTTCCCATGAAAAAATCTTCATCCTACTCAGCAGGAGTGTACATTGCAAAGACTTCTTTCGCAGAGAAAATATGTCGAGTGGCATCTGAGTCAAGAAATCACTCATTGGGATTTCCAACTAAGTTACATTCCGAGATCATTGCATACAAATCATCTTAATCTTTAATCTCTTCCATAAGTTTTGCTTGACTTTTGCCTTTGCCTTTGTCGTTGTCTTTGTCCTTTCATGTAGCACGACAGTCAGAAGACTTATGACCAGCCTTACCACAATTGTAACAGTTGCCTTTGAATATCTTTTTGTCCTGTTCTAACATCTGTGCGTTGGACTTCTTTCTCTTTTTGTCTTTTGTAGGAGCTTCTTCAACAATACTAACTCCAATTATTTTTGAACTCTTACGAGACTTCTTTTTGGCTGTTTTATTATCTTCCTCAATGTTGAGCTGAATCACAAGATCTTCAAGCTTTATTTCCTTATGCTTGTACTTTAGATAATTTTTGAAGTCGTTCCACGAATGAGGTAACTTCTCGATCAATGCAGCCACTTGAAAAACTTCATTTACTACCATATTTTCAGCAATCAGATCATGAAAAATAAGTTGAAGTTTCTGCACTTGTGATCCAATAATTTTACAATCTACCATTTTATACTCTAAAAACTTTTCAACCAAAAACTTTTTCAAGCATGCATCTTTTGTCTTATATTTCTTCTCAAGTGCATCCAACAACTCTTTTGAAGTTTTCACTGCACTATAGACATTATATAAGTCATCCTCTAAAGCTCTCATAATATAGCCCTTACATAGGAAGTCTGCATGTTTCCATGCTTCAATAATCATGAATTTTTCTCTGTCTCACATTTCAACAAAAGGCACTGGAGTTTCTT
Organism: Solanum sitiens; assembly: GCA_016801875.1. Classification (NCBI taxonomy): domain Eukaryota; kingdom Viridiplantae; phylum Streptophyta; class Magnoliopsida; order Solanales; family Solanaceae; genus Solanum; species Solanum sitiens. The sequence continues at coordinate 51,313 of JABWTJ010001180.1, read as the reverse complement.
CGTTGGTAAATTTCTTCAGACCAAGAGTGGTAAACCAGAAAAATACTCGTTGCTTCCATCCTTTGAAATTCAAACCAGAGATTTACCCGATTTCTCTGCTTGTGGTACAACAGTTTGGGTTGGTGCAACAATAGCCACTATAACATTGTTGTTTTCTGTTCTAATAAACAAAAATAGATACAGTCTTAATAAGCAATAACTTAAAATTGCAGACTAAAAGCAGTAACCACGTAGGTTTTTATCTCCACCAGGAACAAAGGTTAAAATGAAATAATAATTTGCTTAAGATTATTACCAATCTGTGTGTGAAAAATAGAATTAGTGATTCCAACAAAACTTTGCAGAAACACAAAGTTATCAAAGATTAATAAACCAGTAAGAGAGATGAACATAAATTAATTTAGAAAAACTAAAATTTGTAAACATCCAGAATCTGGAAAATAAGAACAGAAATAGATTAAGCTCACTGAATGCACAATGTCCCCTTAAGGAAATTATTCTCTTCTAGTATTCGAGGTTTAATTTGGAATATGTCCTCCCAGGGTAGAATGATCTCAATCACCAGCGTATTGATATCCAAAACTCTAGTGTTAGCGAACCACTCAACAACAGTAAAGTACACAAAGAAACTTTGTGCAAAAGAAAAAGAAGAAATCAAAAAAAAAATTGTTACGAAAAATTCTGAAGAATGAATGGTATTTATAGGCAAGAGGAACAGGTTCCGAAAGGTTGCAACCCTTTCAGAATCTACACGACCATTAATGAAAGTTTGCAAACTTTTCAAACGGTCTTGGTTGTTCCTGAAAGTGGCAACCTTTCAGTACAGTCATTTCCAAAGGGCAGGAAATTTAAATAAAAATAAGAAAGATTTTAAATAAAACGGTTTGCACTAGTCCAAGTCGGGTCGGGTTAATCAACCAAAAAGTTCAAACATTTTGGTTAATCTCAACTAAATAATTGAAAACGTTTGTGTTATCAACATTAATTAATTAATCAAATAAATAACTAAATAATTAAAACAAACTTTGTCCAAAAAAAATAATCTCTCGATCGATCATTTTCCAAAGCCAAAGCCAAAGTCAAAGTCGTAGGAGCGACGACGACAACGGCGCGAGGGGGTCCCTCTTTTCATTCCTTTTAACAATTAATAGGAGTGTTTCTATAATTAAACTCTCCTATTTTTCTTTTCACCACTGAGGAGGGAGGAACCTTTTCACTAAAGCATAAGAGGACTTTTCAAGTTCCCAACTTTTCAAGTTCCTCTCTTTTCGTCTTCCCTCCATTTTCCATTAATTCTTGCTACATACCCAAAAGCTAGTGACCTACAAAAAATGTAGTAGCAAGGGGTAAGTATCAAACCACACGGTACTTAGTAAGTAAACCTCTAAACACAAGTATTAGAGGTTAAAAAAACAAAATATATTGAAATTTAAATTCAAAATAATCAAGTTATTAGAAATACACTCTAAAATTTAATTTAATGTATCTTAAAAATAGTAAAATATTCAAATGGGTGTGTCTACATATACATAATGCATATATACTATATTGAACAAATCCTCTTGGTCTGGTGGTGTGAATTAGCCCTTGGAATTTTGTGGACCATCATTTTCACTAACATATCATGCCTTTTCTTTTTTGCTACCATATTTTCATAGAATTGCTCCATATCTTGTACGAAAATAATCGAATCGTAAACCATTAGATGATATTAAAATTTTGTTCCCAAGAAATTCAGCAAAATCAGCTACAAACATTCTACAATCCCTTCAAAATGGAGAAGATGCATTGTAAAATTGCATTGAACATATAATTCAAAACAACGTCATATAAAAACTTGCATAGTGTCGTTTTCTTGTTACAGAATATCTTGCACAAATTTAACATCAAATGACTGATGTGATTCTAACCCTCTTCCTTTTTTCTTGTCCTTGTAAGCAACCGCTGATTAACAGTCAGTTTCTCCTTGTTACATAGTATTAATATTTTGTATATGATACACTGCAACTTAATATAATGTTTAATGTATCATAGACTCGAATTTGATACTCATTATACTTTTATATTCTGAAAATGACACATTCGATAATATTATTTTGTATCAAGTACATGCTATGTAAAGATTGATAATTGAATCATTAGATCACAACACATTATACATCATAAATTGAGAGTGATACATAATTCGTCAGATTATAATATATTTATAACTCGATACATTGAGAATGACTATGAACACTATATTTTTATATCAAACAAAAGAAATATTGTGAGTGATACATACTACATTGCATTTGTAACTTGATATGTTGCATTGTGATAAACTTAGGGTTTTATGTATTAACAAGCATAGAGTTTTATGTATCAAACAATTAAATCGAATGGTGATACATTGCAATATAATAAAATTACTTTTTCAGTAATGTATGATGCATTTTAATCAACTACTAGATGCAAGATTTAACATCAAAAATAGTGTAGAAATATATAAAAAAATTATTACCTTGAGTAGAGTGAGTCAAGAAATTATAGATGAAACTTTTCTACCTTTTTTCAGTAATGTATCATGCATTTGAATCAAGAAATATATGAAATATTGAACATAAAAAAGCGTAAAAATAAATCAAAAATCATTAGCTTGGGTAGAGTAGGTCAAGAAATTGTAGATGAATCTTTTCTACCTTTTTTTTTTTGAAGGAGCATGACCATATTAGGAAATAAGAATGAATTTTTGTTTGATGAAGAAGATGGCAGTGGGGAAAACAACAATGGAGAATACAACAACATACCAATTAATTGGTTTGAATTTGGTTGACTAGAGAGAGAATTCTTTTATAGTTCAAATTGAGATGAAATTGTAACTTATAAGATTGTGGAGTGAAATTAGGGAGATATTAAAGGAGTGAAAAAAAGAAAGGGAAAATGTGGATTAATGTTGAACACTTATGTATCTGGCTGACTTGAAAACTAGGGTAAAATAAGGTTGGACACTTATGTATCCATTATTTTTTGTTGTCTATTTTAATTTGATTAATTTATGCAAAATATAGTAAGACATTTTCTATTATAGATAACTTTCAGATTTGTTTTTGTTACTATATTGTTTTGTTTATCATAAAGAAAGATTTTTAAAAATTGGAGAATTATTTTTTTCTTTTTAAAATTGTATTTATATTTCTAACTTTAACTTAATAAATTTTATGAGTGTATTAAAATATTTGATAAAAAAATTATATTTTAATAGTGTAGTTAGTATAAAAATATATTTACAGTATAATATTGAATTACTTCCCTAGTTTTCTCTATGTTGGAAATATTATTTTTATTTGTGTTCTTTGACTAAAAATTAAATATATATCATTTAGTAAGAAACTTGATATATATAAATAAGTGCAATGCCATCTTTTCATAAGTATCATTTGGTGAAAAACAATTCACTTAGGCATGAAGAGAAAAAAGACTAAAGGGCACCAAAAATTACCAATGAAAAAAACTGAAAATAAGGATATCATGTTTGCTACATTTACAAAGCTTCGTAAGGGTTTGTAAAAAAAATCTACCAAAACGTTTGCAGAATGAAATGCTGACATTAGAATAATTATGGTTTTCCCTACAAGTAAGTCTCTTTCATTTTTTCACCCTATGGCTAATGCAGTTATTTCTCGTTTTCGAAATCCTAATTTACGCAATTAAGTTAAAGTGCAAATCTAGAAGCGAAAGCTGCTAGAAATAAATTGAATCAACTAAAAAATAGGCTTGAAGAACTTGATGTCATATAAGACATTGCAATTGCTAAAAAAACTCTTATGACCAAATGACAGAAACAAGACAAAAAGCTTGGTGAGAGTCGATTGTTCAGCTCAATACACATGAAGTGTTCATATTTGAAATTTGGCTAAATGAAACTAGTTCTAATATACACCATCGTTTGAATCAATTAGGAATTGAAGCTTCATCCTCAATAGATATGAATCTTTGGAGTATGAAATTTCAAAAATTTAAATTACAAAATATTCACCCCAAATCATCACTTATAGATATATTAGGGAAGACTTTAATAAGTTTAAATCTATATTAATAAGGTGTTTTTTAAAATAGTTTTATTTCAATAATGCTACAAACATGTATTATGATATCATTTTCATTAATAATATATTGATATGGTTAATCTAAATGATTGTTTATGAGAACAGAATTTCATGTATTGTTCTGAAATAACTTTATAGATATATTGACAGAATTTATCGATGATCGCATAAAATTGACATCAACATTCATTTAAACATCTCAACTAAAATTCATTTATTTTAAACACATCAAATAAAACTTAACGGTGTCATTTAAACACGTTTTACTAAGTCGGCACATTTCAACACGTTTTACTAGGGATTATGGCACGGGGCGGACGTGGGGCAAGTTGGGTTTAAGGTTATGCAAGGTGGGGCAGACTTAAGTTTATGCGGGGTGGGTGGGATGCGGGGCAGGTTTAAGTGAGTTTTTTAAAACTAATGTGGGGCGGGGCGAGTTGCGGGTATAAATGACTTTATGTTGGTTCAAATTTAATTTTAACTTTTTACAAGTTATAAGAGTGATAGAGCATTATTTATTAAGATAATTTCTTTAAAGCTACTAACATATTCAAGATAGTAAATCAAAATGGTTCAATAAAGAATAATACAATTTCATACATGTTCCCCAATTGACCTCTAAAAATTAATATTTTAAGTCACTACAATATTAAATTAATCAACTTAATGAAAAGTAAATTTATTCTGATGAATATGTTTTTCAGTATCAAACTTAGCTATAAAAATAAAATATTTTAAAAAAATTATGTGGGGCGGTGTAGAGTGGGGTGAGGCAGGTTGAAAATAAAAAATGTTGTTATGAGGGGACGTGGCAGAGCAAATTAAAAATATGCGGGTTAAGCTCAACCCTCGACACATTTCAACGTGTTTTACTAAGAAGATCATGTTTGTTAAGGAGGAGAAGATGTGAAAACTGGGAAGGAAAAAAAAAAGAAGTGTTGCAGATTTTTTTATAGTTTTCTTCTTTATTGAAATGTAACTTTTATTAAATCATGTTTGTAAATTATAAATTATTAAACCATGTCCGTTTCAAAAGAAAAATTTTAAAAATGAATTCACAAATATTAATCTCAATGTATAACAATATTTTACAAATATCATATGGAAACAATACATGTTTAATAATGTTGTCTTGTCCTATGTATTGTTTATAGTTATTTGATCACATCAATTATTGAAGCAATACAATTTTACATGTGCATTCTTTATGTCCTGCGTTGCGTTGCTGTCATTTCCCTTTTTTTTACTTGTTTTTTTATCTTTTTGAAATGAGAGGCCCACGTATCAAATTCTGTGTGTCACTCGCTTTTGAAGGGCTTAACGGATCCTATTTCCATAGGTATAAACAATTTAATCTTACTTTTATCCTAGAAAATTTAGTTTTACGAATTGAACATTTTATGTAAAATTGCACAACGACAACTTAGACTCGGAGGAAAATATAGTTATTTAGTTGCGGGTTCATCTTGTATGAAGAAAGAAAAATATTTTCAATTTTTTTTTGTGGTTGGTGTGAAAAAATGTCTTGAAATATTTTTTTTCCATAAAAACAAGTTCCATAAAAATTCTCTAAACGACTTCCCAAATAGAAGTAGGGAAAACAAATTTTACAAGTGACATCCCATGTTCATTGTCTCCTCCACAACCACAGAGGCGAACCCAGGATTTGAAGGCTTTGAGTGGACCAATATAAACATAGCTCAAATATAAGGTCTAAGCTAAACTTTAAATAAAAAAAAGGCTTAAGTGAGACTCAAACCCTGGTCTAGTGGGTGGTATCTCTACCTTCTACCAATTGTACAAGGGCACTTCTATAATTTTTATGGGTGCGTTGTTAACTATATCTTAATTTCTACCAGTTTTTCAAAATAGATATACATATATACATATGATTTTTTCGGAAGTTACCGGGTGCACATGCACCCCCACGGTGTAGTATGGGTCCGCCCCTGCACAACCATCCATGCATGATGCACCCACCCAACACCGTCCGCCATACGCGAAACCCTATTCCTCACTCCATCTCACACCCAAACGTTTTTTCTAGATTACATATAAATATTCTTGAAATAGTAATCTATAAAGATTAGACCATCAAAAATATTTTGAAAAGTAAATGGCAATTATTGGTATAACCTATCTACAACAATGAGAGGGATTATTTTTACTATTTTAGTGGATAAGGATTAATTAATTAGAGGTAAAAATAAATCATAATTGTAAAAAATAAAAATAAATCTTGACCATTTATTTTTCTATTGTCTAGTCCTTGTCTTTTTTCTATAAATACTTTTTACACTATTTCAACTATTGATTCTTTCATTAAATTTTCATACCTTTAGGCTATCAACTTTAGAAACTACCGTTGTCGTCCTTTTTATTATTTCCTTCGAACGGTCATTTGATTTTCAATAACATATATTTGGGTAATCAGAACAATTTTTCAATCCTGAAAGATGTCTAAGTAATTGTTCAAGATATTCGTCTAAGTGATTAGTTCACTCATTGAATCAATTAGTATAAAAATATTCACATTTTACTTGAAGTCAGATCGGGTTACCTCTTCATTATCATAATCATCTTTTGATTTTGCCATAAAAGCGAACACATAATTAAATATTTATTTGTGTTCTTTTACTACGAACATGGGAGCACCATCAGGGTATTCAGGTGTAACATTCGTGGAGCACCCCCTAGACTTAACCGTCGTCGTCGTCCTCTTAGAGGACTAAGACCAACCTCTTAGCATTCGTCATTACATTCATAGGCCAAAAGTTACGGGAAAAAAAACTTTTACTACTTCTACATTGAGGTTTACATAGACCCTTCGTATAAGAAGATTACATAGTCTTCTACTTTTATTGCACATACATATATATAATATAAAATAGAGTCTCAAAGTCGTCTCATCTCATAACCATCTAAAACGATCATAGCAATTTGGGCATAGGCCTACATCAATATCAAGAAGCCACATATAGGCTTACACAAGTCGTACTCAAATGAAATAGAATGAACATAAGAGCCTAAAAAGTAAATCAACTCCATAACCTAGATATTGGCATCGCCCTCTGAAAGTGAGGACCTACCCATTTGGATGGTAGAGAATATCCAAGTCTTCTTCAAGTCTTCTCAAATGAGCCTTCAACGACCGGAACCTAAAATATTTGGGAAAAGGGAGAAAATGGGGTTAGTACGCCACATGTACTAAGTATGAGACCATATGCACATATAACATCAAAACATGCTAAAAAGGGACATTTAGTTAAATCATGCCACTTTACCCTTTTAAAGGATTATGCACAATCAATTGAACCATACCAATCATTTAGACATGTTCAACAAGTCAAAGCAAGTCATATGCATACTAACATACTTGAACCCATAATCTCATATAACTCTATCACCAAGTAATAACACCACAAATATGAATAAGAGTTTATCATGTAAATAGAAAAGCAAGACAACTAATCATAAATCCTTACAAAGTCAACAAGTGCAATGACCAAGCAAAGCCCCATAACCTTACTCAATCAAGTAACCCAACAAGAACCATAATTAAAAATCCACTTCACATAACATAGCTTTCAAATATATAAGTTCATACTTTAGTAATAAGAACCAATTACATGTTCATAAGCATCATCATCATCATATAATATCATCTATCTTTATCATCGCATACATACGTAATATTAACCTCATAAACCTTCTATCAAGGCCAAATAGTGCAAGGCTTAGGTAGAGTCCCATACTCCTACCTAGGCTAAGTCAAACCCCCTCAAGTCACTCTAGTTAATCTATACACCTTTACTTTATTTTAGTTTAGGGAACACTTGCTTTAATCGACATAGACCACATGAGCTAAGTGTGGAATCCGGTGTTGTAAAACCTTACACCGATGGAAGGTGGTCTACCAGTTAATATAGAACCTAACATGAAAAGTAGCTTCTAGGTGGATCCACTAGCTAGTATTCCTATGGTGGCAACATAGTTAAGGAGCTTGGGGCCATCTTGGAAACATCACTCTATAACCTATTTGGGTCATGAGGCTATCCACCCCGTGAGGACCGTAGTGAACCCTACCTTCCCTATGTGGGAAAGTGTCACCCTTTCACACACAAGATCACCCGGTGCTAAGCTAAGTCCCTTCTTGAAATGTATTTAATGTCTTTATTTATCAATCATAACTTAGTTTAGGTCATAGGGTCTAGCCCTTGTATAATCATCATCATCATAGCTCAATCGGAATTGCATAAATATAATCCTTTCAACACAATCCATATAAGTAAGGTCAAAACATTTGCATATTCATTCATAATAAGGTACATTAGTAGTTATCAACTCCCTCATAACATTTTACCTTAATCAACCTTACAACAATAGATAAGACATTTCAATACAACCTCATACCACCCTATCAAACCTAATCGAGGCACACTCCAATACAACATCATGGCTTAATCACAATTTACCATAAATTAAAGTAAAGTATAGGGATCACAAGACTTACCAAGTCTCCTTCACAATTCATGACCAAGGTCTTACCATCAACCCTTAGTTCAACTCAATTAGATTATCAAGTCATCATAATTCAATAACCAACATGATCACAATGCTAAAAGAATCTCCACATCACAATTCAATACTAGGTCAAAGCTTAAGATTAGGTTAACTCATCATAAGCTAGATTACTTCTCAAGAACTAGCAAGAAAGACTACAAATCATTCTAATTTGTTCATGATCAGTGTAACAACATCATCTTATAGCAATTCAACCTATGACCAAGTAAATTGAACCAAATACAACCTAATTCATATCAAGATCAAACCTAGGGTTAAGGGTATAGGGTCATGTTCTTTAATTTAGACCAAACCAACAACAATTATCATGATCAAGTTAAAATACATGTTAATCTAACCTAAATAAACAATAAACAAATTAGTTCACAACATAAATTTCCAGATTAGATGAAACCCACTTGAAAACTCATGTTTTAGAAATACTTTGAATGAACCCTTTGAGGAAAAAAGTCTCAAAGGTGAATAGATCCCATACCTTAACATTTCGATAAAGATTTGGAGATGAAACCGTCCCTTTACAGCCCCCAAATACCTTCCTTAGCTTAGTCTTCAATGGTGTCTTCCAATAGAGAGAGAGTAGAGAGAAGGTAGAAAAATTGTTTTGAGAGTTCTAACAAACTAATGGGGTTGGGGTCTTTATATTAGGGGTTAATTAACTTAATTAGGATTCCTTAATCTTCTAACTAACCCCCTAACCCCTTCACTAATAAAATGAAATTAATTTAAAACGTGCAGGAAAATCACAGTCCAATAGACGACACCACGCTCGACAGATCGTGGGTCAATCGACGATACAGTCCCCTCCGTCCTGCACATTCGTAGTTTTGGTCAGAGACTTGTGAAGGTGATCGATCCAACAATTTGGCAAAGTTTTGGACGACGGTTGGCATCGACGCCCCGTCGATCCACACACGCCTTGTTGTTTGCCTCTCATGGTTGCACACTGCCCAGGCAGTGTTGCTTCCAACCTGCAAGGGTCCTCCTCAAGGGCCCTTGGTTGGTACTTGGGGATTTGTACCTGGACGTTTCAACCATGAATCGTCTTTAACATATGTTATACACCCTTCTACCAAATTTTATACATTTCCGACTCCTAAAAACTAGTCAAATAGGCTAAGGCACGATAGTACCTCTTTGAACCAACTTCCGGACGTCATGGACGTTCTTGGACGTTTTGATTTCTAAGCTTCCTAAATGACCTATATTCATTAAAATAGACTTACAAACAGTGTCTAGACCTCATGACACCTATGTTAGGATTTATGACACGTCTTGAATTTTCAAAGTGTTACATTATCCCCCCTTACGAACATTCATCCCCGAATGACACTAAAACTCTTTTAAAGGAAGGAATAACTCAAGACTAGAAGCCCAACCAAAAACATCAATACAATAAAACATAATTCATATCAATTCACTCAAGGAAATTCACAACTTCAATTACCATGCATAAGGATCAAACATTACATCATGAGGCATTTTCCTTCTCACAACAACAACATGAGCTTAACATGTTATACATGAGTCAATTAGGACAAGGTTCAACTTATCAATATGCCACACATCACTTCATAAAGATTCACCATATCAAAATGCACAACATAACTCAAAACAAGCCAAAAGCAAAAATTTCAACTTCAAATGCACTGCTCACTGTAACATTACTGTGAAGTATTCAAAAAATGCATATTGTGCAAAACTTCGTCCAAAATTCAAGAAACATTAATTTCTAGTCATATTACATTATTAAAAGGATGAATTACCTTAATTATCAAAAAGATGAGGGTAACGGGACTTCATGTCGGCCTCGGCCTCCCATGTTGCACCCTCAACTAGGTGATTTTTCCATAACACTTTCACGGAAACCACCTCTTTGTTAGTCAACCTCTTTACTTTCCTATCAAGAATTTGAACCGGGACCTCCTCACAGGAGAGGTTATCCTTGACACCAAGACCCTCAATAGGAAGAATGGACTCGGGATCACCAACACACTTCTTTAACATAGAAACATGGAAGACCGGATGAAACCGAAGCCAATTCACTAGGCAACCACAATTCATAGATAACCTTTCCAACCCTTTGCAAGATTTCATAGGGACCCACATAATGAGGACTTAGCTTTCCTTTTTTTCCAAATCTAAAAAACCCCTTCATAGGCAAAATTTTTAAGTACACCTTATCACCTTCTTCAAACTCTAGATCCCTCCTCCTACGATCACCATAAGACTTTTGCCGACTATAGTTCGTGTGCAAGTGATTCCTTATAATATGAACTTTCTCTAAAGTCTTATAAATCAAATCGGGATCAAGAATCGAAGACTCACCGACTTTAAACCACCCAATAGGAGACCTACACCTCCAACCATACAAGGCTTCATAGGGAGCCTTGGAGATGGATGAATGGAAGCTATTATTATAAGCAAACTCCACCAAAGGCAAGTGTTTATCCCAACTTCCCTTGAAGTCAATGACACAAGCTCTAAGCATATCTTCAAGGGTTTGAATAGTACATTCCGCTTGACCATCCGTTTGGGGATGAAAAGTGGTACTCAACTTCACCTTAGTACCCAACCCTTGTTGGAATGACCTCCAAAACCTAGATGTGAATTGTGACCCCTATTCGATATGATGGATAACGGAATACCATGGCGACACACACTCTCATCTATGAAGATCTTAGCATAATCTTCCGCCGAATAAGTAGACTTGACGGGAATAAAATGAGCGGACTTGGTCAATCTATCAACCACCACCCATATGGAGTTATATTGCTTTTGGGTCTTAGGCAAACCTACCACAAAATCCATATTGATGTCTTCCCACTTCCAAGTACGGATTTGGATTTCTTGAAGTAAGCCACCCGGCTTTAGATGTTCAGCTTTCACTTGTAAGCAATTTGGACATTTAGCGACAAACTCCGCTATGTCCCTTTTCAAACCTTCCCACCAATACACCTCCCTAAGGTCATAATACATCTTTGTTGACCTCGGATGAACGGAATAACGGGACCCATGAGCTTCCTCAAGAATCCGGTTCCTCAAATCATCAACATTAAGAACTCATAACCGCCCTTGATACCTCAAAACACCATCCACCCCTAAGGAGAATGACTCATTAAACTTGCCAAGGACCGATTCTTTAAACTCCATCAATGGTTGATCAAGGTGTTGTTTGGACTTCACCTCAATAACCAAGAATGATTCGCAGTTATGATGAACCATGACACCACCATTTGGAGAACCTTCCAATCTAACACCCAATCTATCCAACCTATGAATATCTTTCACTAGGTCTTTCTTGGATTCTTCTATATGAGACGTACTACCCATGGTCATGCGACTTAGAGCATCCGCCACCACATTGGCCTTGCCGGGGTGATAGAGAACACTCATGTCATAATCTGTCAACAATTCTAACCACCTTCCTTGTTGGAGATTCAACTCCTTTTGGGTAAACACATATTGGAGACTCTTATGGTTGGTAAACACATCAACATGGACACCATACAAATAATGCCTCCATATTTTTAAGGCAAACACTACGGCCGCTAACTCAAGATCATGAGTGGGATAATTCTTCTCATGCACCTTAAGTTGTCTAGAAGCATTGGAAATCACCTTCCCATGTTGCATAATCACACACCCAAAACCCATACGGGATGCATCACAATACACAACGAAGCCCTTTGTTCCCTCCGGTAAAGTCAAAACCAGAGCGGAAGTAAGCCTATCTTTCAAAATTTGGAAGATCTTTTCACATGCCTCCAACCACTCAAACTTCTTACTCTTTTGAGTCAAGGTAGTCAAAGGAGATGCAATGGACGCAAAACTATCCACAAACCTCCGATAATAACCCGCTAGACCCAAGAAACTTCTAATGTCGATTGGAGTCAATGGTCTAGGCCAATTTCTTACCGCCTCCGTTTTTCTTGGATCAACCTTAAATCCCTCACTAGAGATGATATGACCAAGAAATGCCACCGATCTCAACCAAAGCTCACACTTGCTATACTTGGCAAACAATTGATGTTCTTTAAGGGTTTGCAATACCACCCTCAAATGACCCATGTGATCACCCTCATTTTTCGAATATACCAAGATGTCGTCAATGAAGACAATGACAAATGAATCTAGGTAACTTCAAAACACCCTACTCATTAGGTCCATAAAAGTCGCCGGAGCATTAGTGAGACCAAAGGACATAACTAAGAACTCATAGTGGCCATATCTAGTCTGAAATGTCGTCTTTGGTACATCCTCACACCTCACCCTAAGTTGGTGATACCCCGACCTCAAGTCAATTTTAGAAAATTAGCTTGCCCCTTGGAGTTGATCAAACAAGTCGTCAATACGAGGGAGAGGATATTTGTTCTTAATAGTGACTTTGTTGAGTTGGCGACAGTCAATACACATTCTCAAAGACCCATCCTTCTTCTTTACAAAGAAAACTGGAGCACCCCATGGAGAAATACTAGGCCTTATGAAACCTTTGTCTAGCAAGTCTTTGAGTTGTGCCTTTAACTCTTTCAATTGACTGGAGCCATCCGATAAGGAGGAATTGAAATGGGGTTTGTTTTCGGTAGCAAATCGATACCAAAATCAATTTCCCGATGGGCAGGAATACCGGGAAGGTCATTAGGAAATACCTCCGGAAATTCACGCACTACGGGGACCGACTCAATGGGAGGAATTTCGGAGTCTAGATCTTGGACTCTCACTATGTGATATAGACAACCCTTTGAGATCATTTTGTATGCTTTAGACAAGAAATGATACGACCTCTAGGAATAGAGCTTCCCTCTTCCACTCAACAACGGGTTCATTTGGGAAATTAAACCTCACCACCCTTGTTCTACAATCAATAGTGGCAAAACAAGAATGCAACCAATCCATACCCAAAATGATATCAAAATCAAGCATATCTAGTTCTACTAGATCAACATTGGAAACTCTATTGGGAAACATGATAGGACAATTCCTATATACCCTCTTTGCAACTACCGACTCACCCACCGGAGTAGACACTAGAAAGGGTTCGTGCAAGATATCGGGTAAAGTATCAAACTTTTTAGTTACAAGAGGTGTAACAAAAGACAAAGTAGCACCCGGATCAAGTAAAGAATAAACATCAATAGAAAAGACTTTTAACATACCAGTCACCATATTGGGAGAGGTTTCTTGCTAACCCCTAGTACGGAGAGCATAGAAACGGTTCTTCTTAGGAGCATCACTGAACCACTTGCTTGAGCTTGACCACCCTTGTCTTGGACCTTCACATTAGGGCAATCTCGAACCTTGTGCCCAACTTTCCCACAACTAAAACATTTATCCGCCCCAATGAGGCAAGCACCAAAATGCTTCTCTCCACACCCACCACAAGTTGGCTTCTCATTTGGTGATCTAGTACCTTTTCCCTTTTGAGGCATAGGGTTTGCACCCTTTTCATTATGAGCCTTAGGGAACTTGGTTGGAACTTGATTAGAGAACCTCTTTTTGAACCTAGACTTGTCTTGAATCTCAAGACTATTCTTGGAAGAACCACCTTCAAAAGATCTTGCCCGCTTAGCATCTCTACTCTTCCTTCTAGCCCTTGCATCCTCCACTTGCCTAGCATGAACCATGAGACGAGAGATGTTCATGTTGTTATGTAGCATAGCCAAATGACACTCCTCTTGCAAGTCCTCCGACACCCCCATCACAAAATGGCTCATTTCATCTCTAGGATCGGAAATCAAAGAAGGAGCATATTTTGACAATTGAGTAAATTTCATGGATTACTCAATGACACTCATACCTCCTTGACGAAGGTTGATGAACTCCACTAATTTAGCTTCCCTCATCTCCCTAGGAAAGAACCGATCAAGGAATGCCTTCTTGAAGATCTCCCAAGTCACCGGTCCACCACGAAGAGGCCTATTGTCCCTCCATTGAACATACCAAGTTTGAGCCACATCTTTAAGTTTATATGTGGCTAACTCGGCCTTCTCACTAGCGCTTAACCCCATGGCAAAGAGTATATTATAAACCTTATCGATGAACTCTTGGGATATTCGTCAACCTTAGACCCATAGAAAGTAGAAGTATTCATCCTAGTGAAGTCCCTTAGATGGGATGCCATGGTAGTGACTTGTTGATGAGATCAGGGTACGACCTCCCGATTAGCTTGGGCCGTCATAGGTTGGGCTTGAATGGTTGCGGCTTGAGCTTGAGTAGTAATAGCTTGGTCCATTTGAACAAGGATAGCCCTTATGTCACCCTCCGCCAAAGGTGGAGGATTTGCCGGAGCTTGATCATCAATAGGATCCTCTTCAAGATGAGGAACTTGATCACCACGGGGAGGAGCTCCCGCATTAGCAATCTATTCCTCAAGTCGTTTATCCGCATTCCTTTGAGTATTCATTTCCTACAACCACTATACACGATTTAGGTGAAAGCACATAATAGTTACTCTAGAGGCACGATATTGGATTTCCAAGAAAAAGAGAGATTCCTAAGCATCACATAGATTCCTATTCATAAGTGTGGCGCACTTCACAATTATGAATACGAATCTACATAGATGTGGCTGAGAGAGACATCAATATCAAGGATATTCAACCTCATGCTCTGTTACCAAGTTTGCCACATCCGGGGAGCACCCCCTAGACGTAACCGGCCTCCTCCTCCTCTTAGAGGACTAAGACCAACCTCTTAGCATTCATTATAAAATTCATAGGCCATAAATTATGGAAAAATTAAAAAATTTACTACTTCTACATTGAGTTTTACATAGACCCTTCGTATAAGAAGATTACATCGTCTTCTACTTTTATTGCACATACATATATATAACATAAAATAGAGTCTCAAAGTTGTATCATCTCATAACCATCTAAAATGATCATAGCAATTTGGGCATAGCCATACATCAATATCAAGAAGCCACATATAGTCTTACATAAGTCGTACTCAAACAAAATGGAATGAACATAAGAGTCTAAAAAGTAAAGCAACTCCATAAGCTAGATATTGGCATCGCCCTCGGAAAGTGAGGACCTACCCACTTGGATGGTAGAAAATATCCAAGTCTTCTTCAAGTCATCTTGAATGAGCCTTCAACGACCGGAACCTAAAATATTTGGGAAAAGGGAGAAAATGGAGTTAGTACGCCACATGTACTAAGTATGAGACCATATGCACATATAACATCAAAACATTCTAAAAGGGACATTTAGTTAAATCATGCCACTTTACCCTTTTAAAGGATTATGCACAATCAATTGAACCATACCAATCATTTAGACATGTTCAACAAGTCAAAGCAAGTCATATGCATACTAACATACTTGACCCATAATCTCATATAACTCTATCACCAAGTAATAACACCACAAATATGAATAAGATTTTATCATTATATAGCAAAGCAATACAACTAATCATAAATCCTTACAAAGTCAACAAGTGCAATGACCAAGCAAAGCCCCATAACCTTACTCAATCAAGTAACCCAACAAGAACCATAATTAATAATCCACTTCACATAACATAGCTTTCAAATATATAAGTTCATACTTTAGCAATAAGAACCAATTACATGTTCATAAGCATCATCATCATCATATAATATCATCTACCTTTATCATCGCATACATACGTAATATTAACCTCATAAACCTTCTATCAAGGCCAAATAGTGCAAGGCTTAGGTAGAGTCCCATACCCCTACCTAGGCTAAGTCAAACCCCCTCAAGTCACTCTAGTTAATCTATACACCTTTACTTTATTTTAGTTTAGGGAACACTTGCTTTAACCGACATAGACCACATGAGCTAAGTGTGGAATCCGGTGTTGTAAAATCTTACACCGATGGAAGGTGGTCTACCAGTCAAGATAGAACCTAACATGAAAAGTAGCTTCTAGGTGTATCCACTAGCTAGTATTCCTATGGTGGCAACATAGTTAAAAATCTTTGGGCCATCTTGGAAACATCACTCTATACCCTATTTGGGTCATGAGGCTATCCACCCCGTGAGGACCGTAGTGAACCCTACCTTCCCTATGTTGGAAAGTGTCACCCCCTCGCACACAAGATCACCTGGTGCTAAGCTAAGTCACTTCTTGAAATGTCTTTAATGTCTTTATTTATCAATCATAACTTAGTTTAGGTCATAGGGTCTAGCCCTTGTATAATCATCATCATCATAGCTCAATCGGAATTGCATAAATATAATCCTTTCAACACAATCCATATAAGTAAGGTCAACACATTTGCATATTCATTCATAATAAGGTACATTAGTAGTTATCAACACCCTCATAACATTTTACCTTAATCAACCTTACAACAATAGATAAGACATTTCAATACAACCTCATACCACCCTATCAAACCTAATCGAGGCACACTCCAATACAACATCATGGCTTAATCACAATTTACCATAAATTAAAGTAAAGTATAGGGATCACAAGACTTACCAAGTCTCCTTCACAATTCATGACCAAGGTCTTACCATCAACCCTTAGTTCAACTCAATTAGATTATCAAGTCATCATAATTCAATAACCAACATGATCACAATGCTAAAAGAATCTCCACATCACAATTCAATACTAGGTCAAAGCTTAAGATTAGGTTAACTCATCATAGGCTAGATTACTTGTCAAGAACTAGCAAGAAAGACTACAAATCATTCTAATTTGTTCATGATCAGTGTAACAACATCATCTTATAGGAATTCAACCTATGACCAAGTAAATTGAATCAAATACAACCTAATTCATATCAAGATCAAACCTAGGGATAAGGGTATAGGGTCATGTTCTTTAATATAGACCAAACCAACAACAATTATCATGATCAAGTTAAAATACATGTTAATCTAACCTAAATAAACAATAAACAAATTAGTTCACAACATAAATTTCCAGATTAGATGAAACCCACTTGAAAACTCATGTTTTAGAAATACTTTGAATGAACCCTTTGAGGAAAAAAGTCTCAAAGGTGAATAGATCCCATACCTTAACATTTCGATAAAGATTTGGAGATGAAATTGTCCCTTTACAGCCCCCAAATACCTTCCTTAGCTTAGTCTTCAATAGTGTCTTCCAATAGAGAGAGAGTAGAGAGAAGGTAGAGAAATTGTTTTGAGAGTTCTAATAAACTAATGGGGTTGGGGTCTTTATATTAGGGGTTAATTAACTTAATTAGGATTCCTTAATCTTCTAACTAACCCCCTAACCCCTTCACTAATAAAATGAAATTAATTTAAAACGTGCAGGAAAATCACAGTCCAATAGACGACACCACGCTCGACGGATCGTGGGTCAATCGACGATACAGTCCCCCTCCGTCCTGCACATTCGTAGTTTTGGTCAGAGACTTGTGAAGGTGATCGATCCAACAATATGGCAAAGTTTTGGACGACGGTTGGCATCGACGCCCCGTCGATCCACACACGCCTTGTTGTTTGCCTCTCATGGTTGCACACTGCCCAGGCAGTGTTGCTTCCAACCTGCAAGGGTCCACCTCAAGGGCCCTTGGTTGGTACTTGGGGATTTGTACCTGGACGTTTCAACCATGAATCGTCTTTAACATATGTTATACACCCTTCTACCAAATTTTATACATTTCCGACTCCTAAAAACTAGTCAAATAGGCTAAGGCACGATAGTACCTCTTTGAACCAACTTCCGGACGTCATGGACGTTCTTGGACGTTTTGATTTCTAAGCTTCCTAGATGACCTATATTCATTAAAATAGACTTACAAACAGTGTCTAGACCTCATGACACCTATGTTAGGATTTATGACACGTCTTGAATTTTCAAAGTGTTACATTATCCCCCCTTACGAACATTCATCCCCGAATGACACTAAAACTCTTTTAAAGGAAGGAATAACTCAAGACTAGAAGCCCAACCAAAAACATCAATACAATAAAACATAATTAATATCAATTCACTCAAGGAAATTCACAACTTCAATTACCATGCATAAGGATCAAACATTACATCATGAGGCATTTTCCTTCTCACAACAACAACATGAGCTTAACATGTTATACATGACTCAATTAGGACAAGGTTCAACTTATCAATATGCCACACATCACTTCATAAAGATTCACCATATCAAAATGCACAACATAACTCATAACAAGCCAAAAGCAAAAATTTCAACTTCAAATGCACTGCTCACTGTAACATCACTGTGAAGTATTCAAAAAATGCATATTGTGCAAAACTTCATCCAAAATTCAAGAAACTTTAATTTCTAGTCATATTACATTATTAAAAGGATGACTTACCTTAATTATCAAAAAGATGAGGGTAACGGGACTTCATGTCGGCCTCGGCCTCCCATGTTGCACCCTCAACTAGGTGATTTTTCCATAACACTTTCACGGAAACCACCTCTTTGTTCGTCAACCTCTTTACTTTCCTATCAAGAATTTGAATCGGGACCTCCTCATAGGAGAGGTTATCCTTGACACCAAGACCCTCAATAGGAAGAATGGACTCGAGATCACCAACACACTTCTTTAACATAGAAACATGGAAGACCGGATGAAACCGAAGCCAATTCACTAGGCAACCACAATTCATAGATAACCTTTCCAACCCTTTGCAAGATTTCATAGGGACCCACATAACGAGGACTTAGCTTTCCTTTTTTTCCAAATCTAACAACCCCCTTCATAGGCGAAATTTTTAAGTACACCTTATCACCTTCTTCAAACTCTAGATCCCTCCTCCTATGATCACCATAAGACTTTTGCCGACTATAGTCCGTGTGCAAGTGATTCCTTATAATATGAACTTTCTCTAAAGTCTTATAAATCAAATCGGGACCAAGAATCGAAGACTCACCGACTTCAAACCACCCAATAGGAGACCTACACCTCCAACCATACAAGGCTTCATAGGGAGCCTTGGAGATGGATGAATAGAAGCTATTATTATAAGCAAACTCCACCAAAGGTAAGTGTTTATCCCAACTTCCCTTGAAGTCAATGACACAAGCTCTAAGCATATCTTCAAGGGTTTGAATAGTATATTCCGCTTGACCATCCGTTTGGGGATGAAAAGTGGTACTCAACTTCACCTTAGTACCCAACCCTTGTTGGAATGACCTCCAAAACCTAGATGTGAATTGTGACCCCTATTCGAAATGATGGATAACGGAATACCATGGCGACACACACTCTCATCTATGAAGATCTTAGCATAATCTTCCGCCGAATAAGTAGACTTGACGGGACTAAAATGAGCGGACTTGGTCAATCTATCAACCACCACCCATATGGAGTTATATTGCTTTTGGGTCTTAGGCAAATCTACCACAAAATCCATATTGATGTCTTCCCACTTCCAAGTACGGATTTTGATTTCTTGAAGTAAGCCACCCGGCTTTAGATGTTCAGCTTTCACTTGTAAGCAATTTGGACACTTAGCGACAAACTCCGCTATGTCCCTTTTCAAACCTTCCCACCAATACACCTCCCTAAGGTCATAATACATCTTTGTTGACCTCGGATGAACGGAATAACGGGACCCATGAGCTTCCTCAAGAATCCGGTTCCTCAAATCATCAACATTAAGAACACATAACCGCCCTTGATACCTCAAAACACCATCCACCCCTAAGGAGAATGACTCATTAAACTTACCAAGGACCGATTCTTTAAACTCCATCAATGGTTGATCAAGGTGTTATTTGGACTTCACCTCAATAACCAAGAATGATTCGCAGTTATGATGAACCATGACACCACCATTTGGAGAACCTTCCAATCTAACACCCAATCTATCCAACCTATGAATATCTTTCACTAGGTCTTTCTTGGATTCTTCTATATGAGACATACTACCCATGGTCATGCGACTTAGAGCATCCGCCACCACATTGGCCTTGCCGGGGTGATAGAGAACACTCATGTCATAATCTTTCAACAATTCTAACCACCTTCCTTGTCGGAGATTCAACTCCTTTTGGGTAAACACATATTGGAGACTCTTATGGTCGGTAAACACATCAACATGGACACCATACAAATAATGCCTCCATATTTTTAAGGCAAACACTACGGCCGCTAACTCAAGATCATGAGTGGGATAGTTCTTCTCATGCACCTTAAGTTTTCTAGAAGCATTGGAAATCACCTTCCCATGTTGCATAATCACACACCCCAAACCCATACGGGATGCATCACAATACACAACGAAGCCCTTTATTCCCTCCGGTAAAGTCAAAACCGGAGCGGAAGTAAGCCTATCTTTCAAAATTTGGTAGATCTTTTCACATGCCTCCAACCACTCAAACTTCTTACTCTTTTGAGTCAAGGTAGTCAAAGGAGATGCAATGGACGCAAAACTATCCACAAACCTCCGATAATAACCCGCTAGACCCAAGAAACTTCTAATGTCGATTGGAGTCAATGGTCTAGGCCAATTTCTTACCGCCTCCATTTTTCTTGGATCAACCTTAAATCCCTCACTAGAGATGATATGACCAAGAAATGCCACCGATCTCAACCAAAACTCACACTTGCTATACTTGGCAAACAATTGATGTTCTTTAAGGGTTTGCAATACCACCCTCAAATGACCCATGTGATCACCCTCATTTTTCGAATATACCAAGATGTCGTCAATGAAGACAATGACAAATGAATCTAGGTAACTTTAAAACACCCTACTCATTAGGTCCATAAAAGTCGCCGGAGCATTAGTGAGACCAAAGGACATAACTAAGAACTCATAGTGGCCATATCTAGTCTGAAATGTCGTCTTTGGTACATCCTCACACCTCACCCTAAGTTGGTGATACCTCGACCTCAAGTCAATTTTAGAAAATTAGCTTGCCCCTTGGAGTTGATCAAACAAGTCGTCAATACGAGGGAGAGGATATTTGTTCTTAATAGTGACTTGGTTGAGTTGGCGACAGTCAATACACATTCTCAAAGACCCATCCTTCTTCTTTACAAAGAAAACTGGAGCACCCCATGGAGAAATACTAGGCCTTATGAAACCCTTGTCTAGCAAGTCTTTGAGTTGTGCCTTTAACTCTTTCAATTGACTGGAGCCATCCGATAAAGAGGAATTGAAATGGGGTTTGTTTTCGGTAGCAAATCGATACCAAAATCAATTTCCCGATGGGGAGGAATACCGGGAAGGTCATTAGGAAATACCTCCAGAAATTCACTCACTACGGGGACCGACTCAATGGGAGGAATTTCGGAGTCTAGATCTTGGACTCTCACTATGTGATATAGACAACCCTTTGAGATCATTTTGTATGCTTTAGACAAGAAATGATACGACCTCTAGGAATAGAGCTTCCCCTCTTCCACTCAACAACGGGTTCATTTGGGAAATTAAACCTCACCACCCTTGTTCTACAATCAATAGTGGCAAAACAAGAATGCAACCAATCCATACCCAAAATGATATCAAAATCAAGCATATCTAGTTCTACTAGATCAACATTGGAAACTCTATTGGGAAACATGATAGGACAATTCCTATATACCCTCTTTGCAACTACCGACTCACCCACCGGAGTAGACACTAGAAAGGGTTCATGCAAGATATCGGGTAAAGTATCAAACTTTTTAGTTACAAGAGGTGTAACAAAAGACAAAGTAGCACCCGGATCAAGTAAAGAATAAACATCAATAGAAAAGACTTTTAACATACCAGTCACCACATTGGGAGAGGTTTCTTGCTAACCCCTAGTACGGAGAGCATAGAAGCGGTTCTTCTTAGGAGCATCACTAAAACCACTTGCTTGAGCTTGACCACCCTTGTCTTGGACCTTCACATTAGGGCAATCTCGAACCTTGTGCCCAACTTTCCCACAACTAAAACATTTATCCATCCCAATGAGGCAAGCACCAAAATGCTTCTCTCCACACCCACCACAAGTTGGCTTCTCATTTGGTGATCTAGTACCTTTTCCCTTTTGAGGCATAGGGTTTGCACCCTTTTCATTATGAGCCTTAGGGAACTTGGTTGGAACTTGATTAGAGAACCTCTTTTTGAACCTAGACTTGTCTTGAATCTCAAGCCTATTCTTGGAAGAACCACCTTCAAAAGATCTTGCCCGCTTAGCATCTCTACTCTTCCTTCTAGCCCTTGCATCCTCCACTTGCCTAGCATGAACCATGAGACGAGAGATGTTCATGTTGTCATGTAGCATAGCCAAATGACACTCCTCTTGCAAGTCCTCCGACACCCCCATCACAAAATGGCTCATTTCATCTCTAGGATCGGAAATCAAAGAAGGAGCATATTTTGACAATTGAGTAAATTTCATGGATTACTCAATGACACTCATACCTCCTTGACGAAGGTTGATGAACTCCACTAATTTAGCTTCCCTCATCTCCCTAGGAAAGAACCGATCAAGAAATGCCTTCTTGAAGATCTCCCAAGTCACCGGTCCACCACGAAGAGGCCTATTGTCCCTCCATTGAACATTCCAAGTTTGAGCCACATCTTTAAGTTGATATGTGGCTAACTCGGCCTTCTCACTAGCGCTTAACCCCATGGCAAAGAGTATATTATAAACCTTATCGATGAACTCTTAGGGATATTCGTCAACCTTAGACCCATAGAAAGTAGAAGTATTCATCCTAGTGAAGTCCCTTAGATGGGATGCCATGGTATTGACTTGTTGATGAGATCAGGGTACGACCTCCCGATTAGCTTGGGCCGTCATAGCTTGGGCTTGAATGGTTGCGGCTTGAGCTTGAGTAGTAATGGCTTGGTCCATTTGAACAAGGATAGCCCTTATGTCACCCTCCGCCAAAGGTGGAGGATTTGCCGGAGCTTGATCATCAATAGGATCCTCTTCAAGAGGAGGAACTTGATCACCACGGGGAGGAGCTCCCGTATTAGCAATCTATTCCTCAAGTCGTTTATCCGCATTCCTTTGAGTATTCATTTCCTACAACCACTATACACGATTTAGGTGAAAGCACATAATAGTTACTCTAGAGGCACGATATTGGATTTCCAAGAAAAAGAGAGATTCATAAGCATCACATAGATTCCTATTCATAAGTGTGGCGCACTTCACAATTATGAATACGAATCTACATAGATGTGGCTGAGAGAGACATCAATATCAAGGATATTCAACCTCATGCTCTGTTACCAAGTTTGTCACATCCGGGGAGCACCCCCTAGACGTAACCGGAGTCCTCCTCCTCTTAGAGGACTAAGACCAACCTCTTAGCATTCATTATAAAATTCATAGGCCATAAATTATGGAAAAATTAAAAAATTTACTACTTCTACATTGAGTTTTACATAGACCCTTCGTATAAGAAGATTACATCGTCTTCTACTTTTATTGCACATACATATATATAACATAAAATAGAGTCTCAAAGTTGTATCATATCATAACCATCTAAAATGATCATAGCAATTTGGGCATAGCCATACATCAATATCAAGAAGCCACATATAGTCTTACATAAGTCGTACTCAAACAAAATGGAATGAACATAAGAGTCTAAAAAGTAAAGCAACTCCATAAGCTAGATATTGGCATCGCCCTCGGAAAGTGAGGACCTACCCACTTGGATGGTAGAAAATATCCAAGTCTTCTTCAAGTCATCTTGAATGAGCCTTCAACGACCGAAACCTAAAATATTTGGGAAAAGGGAGAAAATGGAGTTAGTACGCCACATGTACTAAGTATGAGACCATATGCACATATAATATCAAAACATTCTAAAAGGGACATTTAGTTAAATCATGCCACTTTACCCTTTTAAAGGATTATGCACAATCAATTGAACCATACCAATCATTTAGACATGTTCAACAAGTCAAAGCAAGTCATATGCATACTAACATACTTGACCCATAATCTCATATAACTCTATCACCAAGTAATAACACCACAAATATGAATAAGAGTTTATCATTAAATAGCAAAGCAATACAACTAATCATAAATCCTTACAAAGTCAACAAGTGCAATGACCAAGCAAAGCCCCATAACCTTACTCAATCAAGTAACCCAACAAGAACCATAATTAATAATCCACTTCACATAACATAGCTTTCAAATATATAAGTTCATACTTTAGTAATAAGAACCAATTACATGTTCATAAGCATCATCATCATCATATAATATCATCTACCTTTATCATCGCATACATACGTAATATTAACCTCATAAACCTTCTATCAAGGCCAAATAGTGCAAGGCTTAGGTAGAGTCCCATACCCCTACATAGGCTAAGTCAAACCCCCTCAAGTCACTCTAGTTAATCTATACACCTTTACTTTATTTTAGTTTAGGGAACACTTGCTTTAACCGACATAGACCACATTTGCTAAGTGTGTAATCCGGTGTTGTAAAATCTTACACCGATGGAAGGTGGTCTACCAGTCAAGATAGAACCTAACATGAAAAGTAGCTTCTAGGTGTATCCACTAGCTAGTATTCCTATGGTGGCAACATAGTTAAAAATCTTGGGGCCATCTTGGAAACATCACTCTATACCCTATTTGGGTCATGAGGCTATCCACCCCGTGAGGACCGTAGTGAATCCTACCTTCCCTATGTGGGAAAGTGTCACCCCCTCGCACACAAGATCACCTGGTGCTAAGCTAAGTCGCTTCTTAAAATGTCTTTAATGTCTTTATTTATCAATCATAACTTAGTTTAGGTCATAGGGTCTAGCCCTTGTATAATCATCATTATCATAGCTCAATAGGAATTGCATGAATATAATCCTTTCAACACAATCCATATAAGTAAGGTCAACTCATTTGCATATTCATTCATAATAAGGTACATTAGTAGTTATCAACACCCTCATAACATTTTACCTTAATAAACCTTACAACAATAGATAAGACATTTCAATACAACCTCATACCACCCTATCAAACCTAATCAAGGCACACTCCAATACAACATCATGGCTTAATCACAATTTACCATAAATTAAAGTAAAGTATAGGGATCACAAGACTTACAAAGTCTCCTTCATAATTCATGACCAAGGTCTTACCATCAACCCTTAGTTCAACTCAATTAGATTGTCAAGTCTTCATAATTCAATAACCAACATGATCACAATACTAAAAGAATCTCCACATCACAATTCAATACTAGGTCAAAGCTTAAGATTAGGTTAACTCATCATAAGCTAGATTACTTCTCAAGAACTAGCATGAAAGACTACAAATCATTCTAATTTGTTAATGATCAGTGTAACAACATCATCTAATAGCAATTCAACCTATGACCAAGTAAATTGAACCAAATACAACCTAATTCATATCAAGATCAAACCTAGGGTTAAGGGTATAGGGTCATGTTCTTCAATTTAGACCAAACCAACAACAATTATCATGATTAAGTTAAAATACATGTTAATCTATCCATTATAACCTAAATAAACAATAAACAAATTAGTTCACAACATAAATTTCCAGATTAGATGAAACCCACTTGAAAACTCATCTTTTAGAAATACTTTGAATGAACCCTTTGAGGAAAAAAGTCTCAAAGGTTAATAGATCCCATACCTTAACATTTCGATACAGATTTGGAGATGAAATCGTCCCTTTCCAGCCCCCAAATACCTTCCTTAGATTAGTCTTCAATGGTGTCCTCCAATAGAGAGAGAGTAGAGAGAAGGTAGAGAAATTGTTTTGAGAGTTCTAATAAACAAATGGGGTTGGGGTCTTTATATTAGGGGTTAATTAACTTAATAAGGCTTCCTTAATCCTCTAACTAACCCCCTAATCCCTTCACTAATTAAATTAAATTAATTTAAAACGTGCAGGAAAATCACAGTCCAATAGACGACACCACGATCGACGGATCATGGGTCAATCGATGATACAGTCCCCCTCTGTCCTGCACATTCGTAGTTTTGGTCAGAGACTTGTGAAGGCGATGGATCCAACAATTTGGCTAAGTTTTGGACAACCACACATGCCTCGTCGTTTGCCTCTCATGGTTGCACACTGCCTAGGCAGTGTTGCTTCCAACCTGCAAGGGTCCTCCTCAAGGGACCTTGGTTGGTCCTTGGGGAGTCGTACCCGGATGTTTCAACCATGAATCATCTTTAACATATGTTATACACCCTTCTACCAAATTTCATACATTTCCGATTCCTAAAAACTAGTCAAATTGGCTAAGGCACGCTAGGGACTCTTTGAACCAACTTCCGGACGTCATGGACGTTCTTGGACGTTTTGATTTCTAAACTTCATAAATGACCTACATTTATTAAAATAGACTTAAAACAGTGTCTAGACCTCATGACACCTATGTTAGGCTTTATGACACGTCTTGAATTTTCGAAGTGTTACATCAGGATAATTTGAATTACTTGAGGTATTTCCTCAGATAGCCGTAGCTTTCTTCACCACATAATCAGTCATGCCGTTTCTCTTCTACTTTACTTTTTAGCGACCGGGTATGTTCTTTTGTTATTGTCTCCTCCAGACTTGACATATTCCTTGGGTTTACCCTTGTTCTAGTCTCTGATGAAGTGAATTGATTTACCAAACTTGTGACTTATTTGAGTTTGTAGCCCGTTTCCTTTCTTCATGTGACCTTCATTCTTTCTCACAATTTTTTGAAATCATCGAGTGAGATATGTCATGTTCTCATCTATTTCAGGGATTTCACTTTGTGAAACTTTGAGAGCAAATGATTTAGCCCTTTTTAAATCTTTATCCCGGTAGCCTCATTTATACTGGGATTTGGAAACAATTTATTCATCTTCACATTAATTGTAGGAATGTTAGAATCATCAAGAACAATCTTTGAAGGCCCACTGTAGAAAATGCCATTAAATCGAGGTGGCTTGATTGATAATTGACTCCCTTCCAGATTTAGTGGAGCATCTATCTTTTCTACAAGATTCTCTCTTTGTGTTAACCAGATAGAAAGCCCAAGCTTGGATACCAATTGATAGAATAGATGTGTCCACTAGTAATCACTAGACAGGTCCCTCGACAAAATAATAGTACAGAAAATCAATACTTCAAAGTAAATCAGACACAAAATATATTTTACATGGAAACTCCCTTGCTCAAGGAAGGAAAAAACCACGACCAGTACTCATGAAATTTCTAACCGAACTCCATTTCACCCAAAGTAGAGCAATGCTTTAGATTACAAATTCTAGTTTGTAACATAGGAATTAAAAACTCTTTAATACATTCCCCCTTGTTGTAACAACTCTACTACAAGCAAAAGAATTAAGAAATAACTCTATTGCCCATTAAACCAACTAACTCTAGTGGATCTAGACTTCAAGAATCCAACAAGGCTAACTCTAGCCACCAACTCAGATCTCAAAGATAAGAGAATAAAAAAGCAAAAACTCGGTTACACCTACACGTCAAGTTCACACTCCTAGGCAACTCTACCCAAGAGAACATCAAAACAATGATGTAAAGAGTCTCGACTAAAACATAGATATCACATCCCAAGAGTACATCCTAGAATATATGGCACTCTCGAAGTGCAACATGGCGTACTTGACCTCTCGGAGGTCTTGTACAAGCCCATAGACATCATTCATTGCATACATGTATGAAAAGTAGTGCGGATTTAAAAAATTTCAAACAAAATATCTTAAAACATCTTTCATAATAAATCATAGGAAAATACTAAATCTCAACATATAGACTCAAGAATACTTGGGACACGGCCCATACAATACAAAATATAAAATTACTTAGTCTATTACAATACTCGAATAAAAGAAGTCTAAAGATAGTTATGCCCTCGAATCAAGTGAGGACATACTTCAACTTTGCTTAAAACAGTCCTAGTTTCCAAGCTTTTCTTTAAGACGTCTCTCACCTTCCACCTACACGTTTAGATATAACAAAATGTATGGAATTAGTACAATGCATGTACTAAGTATGGCATAATGCATAAAATAATGAGAAAACGGACATTTATGAGAAACATGCTCTTTTTTATTGAAACATCATATTAAAAGTATAAGAATCACATTTAAACACCAAACATCACAATTTAAACACATTACAAGAATATATCAAACACATAACCATGAGATCCTCCTACCAAAGGTGATTCTAAGGCTCACTTGAGTGAGTTATGAAGCGACCACCCATATAATCTCTTCACACACACCTAAGAGATCCTTTAGACTACCTAGGATAAGATCATTCTCACTTCATTAACCAATATTTCCTATCTAGAGTTATTCTTAAGACTTCCCTAGGTAAGACATGAAGAGACCATTCCTATGCCCACTTTGCACCTTAACTAGGCAATCCTTAAAGTCATTCTAGACTAGTACTTATTCATTTACATACTTTCTAACTTAAACAATTATCTTCATTAGTTCATTAGTTCATTTAAGAGACATTCAACACATAAGTACATTCAAGTAATGGTCTTGGAGAAGACCTAGGAACTCACTCACTTACATCTCCAAAGTCTAATCGTGCAATGTTTAGATAGCGTCTCATACCACCACCTACACTTCATAGAACTTCTCCAATAGTAGTAGGTATCCCATATGATGAGAATAGCAATAACCGACATAGACCATACTAGCTATGCATGGAATCCAGAGTCATGAACCTACTCCGTGGAGGGTGTTCTACTTGCCAATGGTAGAACTAGGACACATCCCATGTAGGCACGTGGTTAAGGAATATCAAGGGTTTCTTTGCTCTCTAAGGTCATCTTAGTTAGAGCAACTCGCCAAGCATACTCACTCGGTGCTAGCCTTTGTTCTCATAGAGTATTTCAATAAAGGAGTACATGAAGAGGTTTCATATCTATTTCACAACCCAATCACATTACACCTTACCAAAGAGGGTCCACTAAGGCTACCTACAATGGTTAAGAGGATAACTCAATGATTTTCCTAAGGATGATTTCATGTCGTTCCAGGAAACCAACCTAAAGTCCACCATTCACTCAAGAAGGATACCATTACGGCTTTCAACTTCAAGGATAAGGTTCCACATAAAGGACCTTCTTAACTATGTTCAAGGTCACATGTCAGTCACACATACTAGACTAAGAAGCTTTATCATACCAAGTCAAGAAATCATATTCACATATTACATGTATCAAGTAAGGAACACAAGTCTACCGAAACAAGACACACACATACTCCATCATACCATACATATAGCATATTATTCTAGAGCACCTAAGGACAACCAAGTCAACTATAGGTCACCCTATTCACTATATAGCATCATCAATATAATCCCTCACAAGTCTCATATAATTAAACAAGAAGCATCATACTTCAATATCAAGTAATACACATAATGACTTCACTATAGCCTATTAGAGACACACATCATCAATTAGGAGAACTCATGCTTTGACTCCACATACACACATAGTCAGCAAGACCTTCAAAATGATCACGTAGCCAAGTAGTACATGATAATAACATAGTTCATAATGTAATGACGATGAGGCCACATTGATTCACAAATCATAATTAATGCCGACAAGGCCACATTATTCACAAGTATAGCACATAAGCACCGCCACCATATGTGGAACATACCATACATCATTACTATCTAAGACCTATACTACATAATATAGAGAAAGTTAGGTCAACACACCATTAATCCAACCTCACTACTTCAATCCATATCAAATTCATCCAACACAATATACCAACATTCTTACCAATAGCCATAGTTTACAATTCAACCCAACAATTATAATATACACTGAATCAAAGATAATACAATATGAATTAATCAAATTAGGGCAGCCTACTCATAGTTCTAGCATGTTTCTTTCATAATTCAATAGCCCTAATCAAACTACACAATAATTCAATGGCATTAAGACATAATCAAATCACTCATGGCATAGTCAAAAACTAGGGTTTCATGAATTGCATGGGTTCATAGAGTTCTTAGGTTTAAATCATAAAATTAACATCAATTCAATCAATATATAATGATTCAAAATGTTTTATGCAAGAACCCATGGATAGATATCAAAATAGGACAATTTCATCTTTGAAAGACTTTAGAAATCAATTTGAAGTTTGGCTCCTTGAAGAAAAGAGATTCAAAGATGAAGGTCATACCTCAACTGAGGCTAAACTGCAAATTTTATGAAGAATTGATGGAGAAATCACCAAGAATCTTCAATCCAAGCTCTATCTTGAGTTTTGGCTCCAATGGAGTTCTAGACAGTTTCTTTAGGGATTTGGGTTTTGATTTTAGAATAATGAATTCATCTAAGTGTTTTAGACTTATAAAACTATTTATAATACCTAAAATAAACTTAGAAAACCACCAAAATATTTTTAGAAAGTCTAGGTGAAAACCCCATCTTACCCTTGGGCTAGCCGAGACACCTGCAGAAAATTATTGGTGTCAATCGTCGGCCATGACTGACACCTCGTAGCCTGACCAACGGACCGTCTTGATGGTCCGTGGTTTGGGTCATAGTCTGGACCAAATGATGATAAGCTCCCACGCCTTAGTGTCAACCTACGCCCTTCACCTACCGGACGTCGAGTGTCTTTCCTAGGTTGGGCTAGTTTTGACATCTTTTGGCTCACACATGGGCCCTTCCTCAAGGACTCTTGGTTGGTCCTTGGGGAGTTTTACACGGACGTTTCCAACCCAATTATGTTGGTATACAAGTTTTTGACCTCTCACATCAATTTCGTCCAAAACAAATAAGTAAAACTCGATGAAACACACTAAGACACACAAGGACATTTCAAGGCAAACCTTTCGAACGTCATAGACGTTCTTGGACGTTTGACCTTAAAACTTCACGAAACTTTAAACACTGCCTCCAAAACTCATTATAACCCATTTTAGAACTTCAAAACATCAAGACACAATTGTTAGGCTCTAGTTTCACCTAAGTCGTTTTAGAGGTGTTAGAATAAATGATTTGACTAATTATTTAATCCGACTCAACCTAAAGACTTGGACAAGTAACTGATATACTGTACTTTATAACTTAGACAAGCAACCGATTTTCTGTCCTTTATAACCGGTCTACAACAAAGATGTTTCAGCACTCCATTAGATCCTTGTTGAGTATGAGCAGTGTTCTTCCTTGAAGATGGTTTTTTCTTTGTAAGTTAATGAATTTTCATAATTCAAAATTTTGTTTGCCAAAACTTCATTTTTGTCCTTGGAGAAGAGACAAATATGATACGGACAAAAACCCTTGGAGCAAAGCCATTGGCTGAGAGCTTGCTTCTCTAAAAGTCGTGCACCATCTACATCAGATTTGACAGCTTTTAGACAACTGTCTTTTGTCTTTTTCCTTACTCAATATTTCCTCGACCAGGTCCCTTGTTAGACATCAAATATATAAATCAATTTAAATTAATAGTTTATTACTTTACTGGTGCTATTATGGAAAATGTTAGGTGGTATAACACTAAAGATTAATTATGAAACATATCATAGATGGAACATTCCTTGAGGCTCAACTGATGTACATCCTTTCCTTACTTACATTTTGTCAAAAAACTAATATTTATGGCAAATACTCCATTCATTTACTTTTACTTGTCACTTTTTTGTAAAATATATTTTCATTTTTACTTGTCAATTTTGATATATCAAGAAAAATAAATTTTTCCATGTTTTTACTCTTGGAATTAAATAATTATTCTCCAAAACATTTTGCAAGATCTAATACTAAACATCATCTAAAAAGATAATTTGATAACATAATATTTTCTTAATAGGTGTGCGAAGTCAAATCGTCACAAGTTAAAATGATCGGATGACATATAATTAAGACACTCAATTATGATGGACTTTTTTAATTTGTGTTGCTTCCCAACTAACATATTACTAAGTCACTATTTGACTCTTCAAATCAACAATCAATCGATATAATTTAATATTTTCCCCGATTTAATTATTTAGATTTGAATTTATAAGATCAAATAGTTTGAATTTATATCAAGTTCAGAATCGAGAATTCAAAGTGTAAGATTTGAATTCATATCAAATTCAACCTCGCAAAACTATGAAGTGAAAGGGAATTTTAGTCATTTCATTACATTCTTTAATATTAAGTATATAAATTGATATCAAATATTATAAATTCCAATATTTCTTGAATTAATATAAATAATAATTACAACTCCTGAAAAAGATTCAAAAATGGAAAGAAAAATTTTAAGTAAGGTTAATTAACGGTACAATACTACACTTCTTTTCTTTTTTGTTTAGTATAACTTATACAGGCTCCATTCCATATTAATTGAATTTTTGAGGTGTATCACACCTTTTAAGAAAAGTAGATTAATACATAAATTGAACATAGTTTTTTATTTTTACCCTTATTAATTATTGTCAAATTTATTGAAGTCATCACACTGAAAATCCAAATAAAGGGTAAATTTTGAAAAACACTCTAAAAGTAGTCTTGAAAACTAAAACATTAAGTTAATTTGAAAAAATGGTAAATGCCTCAAAAATTCAATTAATATAAAATGGAGGGAGTACTTTTTTTCAACTAAAATTAAATGTAATTTTGGAAATATAGTCTACATACGGTGAAGGATGAAGATTACATCAGATTCTTGAATATGATTTGGACAATCCTCATTTTTATTTAATTTTTTAAATATTACGATATAAAAATGAACTAGAAAAATTATGGATGCAATATATGTGCGTATATGTATATTTTCTGAAATATAGCATTAATTTATCATTTTTCTATTAAATATAAACATTTAACCGTCATAATATTAAAATATTCCCAAAAAGGAATACCAATATGAATCCACACGTAAGGATAATAATAATATTTTATACAGGCCGTCGCATGAATCGAGCCTTGGGCAGAGGGGGGGCTCGAGGTGTTGTGCCTCTTAGGAGGCTCAAGGCATTGTGCCCCTAACCCCGCCCCCTGGGAGACTCGAGGAGGAGTCGTGCCCCCCACCCCCCACCCCCACCTGACTACCCAAACTTGAGGCATCGTGCTCCCGAACACCACCCCACCCCACGACCTACCCAGAGGCTCGAGGTGTTGGGCCCTGCGCCTTCCACACCCCATCCCGCAGGGCTCAAGGCATTATGCATGAGCACCACCCACACGCTCCAAGAGACTAGCGGGTCGTGCCCCAAGTCCCCCACCCACCCCAAACAAGGCCATACTGGGACCTGAGACCCACCACCCCAAGTTGAGGCGTCGTGCTCAGAGCCCCACTCCCGGAGCTTGAGGCGCAAATGCCCCGAACCACCACCCCACCCACCCTCCACACCCACCCGCCTGAGCTTGAGGCGTAGTGCCCTGAGCCCCAACACCGGGATCTTCACCCCCTAGAGGCCTGAGGCTCTATGCCTCAATCCCCCCACCCCACCTTCCGGAGGTCTTAGGTGCAATGCCCCGAGCACCCCACCCCCAGAGGCCTAAGGCGCAGTGCCCTCAGCCCCCTCAAACTCTCACCCCGAAGACCTGAGGCGCAGTGCCCTAATCCCCCTCAAGCCCACCCTGAAGGCCTGAGGCACAATGCCTTGAGCCCCCCACCTCACGGAGGCCTGAGACGCAATGCCCCGAGCAACCCCACCACCCGAAGGCCTAAGGCGTTGTTCTCCAAGCCCCCACCCCACGGAGGTCTGAAAAGTAGTTCCCCGAGCCCCCACCCCACAGAGGCCTAATATACAGTGCCTCGAGACACTTCCCCTCACCCACTCGATTGCCTGAGGTGTAGTGCCCCGAGCCCCACCCCACCCCTAAAGACCTAAGGCGTAGTGCCCCGAGCCCCACCCCATCTGGAGGTTTGAGAGGCTCTAGTTACCCCAAAGCCCCACCCCATCCCCGGAGTTTGAGGCGTAGTGCCCCAAGACCCACCCCATCCCTGGGGATTGAGGCTTAGTTCCCCAAGCCCCTCCCCCCCCCCCCAATCAATTGCAAGAGTGTCGTTCCTCGATCCCTCCACAAGGAGGCTGAGGTGTTCAGTGTAGTGCCTCGAGCCCCTCCCCCCTCCCCCGGAGTCCTGAGGCACAGTGCCCCGATCCTCCCCACACCCCCCCACCCCACCCCCGTAGGTGTGCATGCATCGAGCACCCCTCTTCCTCCCCCCCCCCCCCCCCCCCCCACCCCCACCCCCCCCCCCCCCCCCCCCCCCCCCCCCCCCCCCCCCCCCCCCCCCCCCCCCCCCCCCCGGGAAAGGCACATCAATCCCATGGATGAGGCGTCGTGCCTCGAGCCCCCAACCCTACCCCTCTGAGGCATGAGGGGCAGTGCACCGAGAACCCGCCGGATGCCTAAGGTGTTATGCTTGGAGCACCCACACCCCACCCATGGAGGCCTGAGGTTCCATAACCTGAGCCCCTCCCCCATCCGAAAGCCTGAGGCGCAGTAACCAAGGCCCCGCCCCGAAGGCCTGAGGCTCAATGCCCCGAGCCCTCTACCTCACATAGGCCTGAAACACAGTGCCCTTAGCCCCCCCCACCTACCACCACCACCCGAAGGCCTGAGGCGCAATGCCTTAAGCCCCTATCCCACAGAGACTTGAGACGCTGTTCCCCGAGCCCCCACCCAACGAACGCCTGAGTGAGACGTAGTGCCCCCGATGGCCCTCCCCCTCCTACCATATGGCCTAAGGTGCAGTGCGCTGAGCCCCACCCCACCCCTAGAGGCCTGAGGTGCAGTTTCTCAAGCCCCACCCCTATAGGAGGCTTGAGGCGTAGTGCCCCGAGCCCCCCCCCCCCCCTTCTCCCGATGGCCAGAAGTGTCATATTGCCCCGGATCCCCTCCACCCTTAGAGGCTTGAGGTGTTGTGCCTCGGAGCCCCCCCCCTCCTCCCCAAAAAGCTTGAGGCGCACAGTGACCTTAAGCCCTCACCCCATCCCCCATAGGCTTGTGTGGACTTTCCCGAGCACCCCCCACCCCCACCCCGAAGGCTTGAAGCGTCGTGCCTTTTGCTCCCACCCTACCCCCAGAAGCTTGAGGCGTAGTGCCCCGAGCACCCCCCGGATGCCTAAGATACTTGATCCCGCCCCACTCAACTCATGGAGGCTTGAGGTGCAATAACCCGAGCCTCTCCCCATCCGAAAGCCTAAGGCGTAGTAACCAAAGCCCCGCCTTGACTCCCCAACCCCGCCGGCCTGAGGCGTAGTGCTTCAAACCCCGCCCCCACCCTCGAATCCTCACCCTTACCCCTTGAGGCCTAAGGCGTAGTGCTCTGATCCACGCCCCCCACCCTCGGCGGTCTGAGGCGCAGTTCCTCGAACCATGTCCCCTGGAGGCTCGAGGCGCCAACCCCCTACCCGTAGGGGCCTGAGGCATAGTTCCCCATGCCCTTCCACTCTAGGGGCATGAGGGAGGTGCAGTGCCTCGAA
The DNA here is from genome assembly GCA_016801875.1 of Solanum sitiens. Lineage (NCBI taxonomy): Eukaryota > Viridiplantae > Streptophyta > Magnoliopsida > Solanales > Solanaceae > Solanum > Solanum sitiens. The sequence continues at coordinate 15,296 of JABWTJ010001180.1, read as the reverse complement.
CCCAACCCCACACCCCCTTAAGGCCTGAGGCACATTACCCTAACTCCGCCCTCCCCCCTACCCCTACGGTCTAAGGCGCAGATCCTCGAACCCCGGCACACACACCTTGAAGGCTCGAGGCACCGACCCCCTACCCTTAGGGGCATGAGGCATAATTCTCGAGCCCTCACCATTACCACTCTCCTAGCGGCCTAAGACGTAGTTCCCCCCTCCTCCCATGGGCATGAAGCATAGTACCTTGATCCCCCCACAACCAGAGCTTGAGGTGTTATGCCCTGAGCCCCACCCCACCCCACCCCTCCTCTGGAGTTGAGGTGCAAACCTCGGGCCCTCTCCCCCCAACCCCAACCCCACCATCCCCCAGAGCTTAACGGCAACACGCCCTAGCCCATTCACCACCTCCCCCCCTTTATTATCGCCCCCTCCCCTTTTCCAAATCCCCCGGAGCTAACGCCCCACGCTCCCTACCCCCCTCATCCCTAGAGCTGAGGTTGCCAGCGCCCACGAGTTCCCCCCCCCCCCCCCCCCCCCCCCCCCCCCCTATCCAACGGCGGAATGAGCATAGTGCTCTAGTCTCACACCACACCATTCCCCACGAAAGCTGTTTTTTTTTTTTTTTTTTCGGCGCAGCGCCCCAAGTCCCCCACCACCCCCATAATCCAAAAGAGAGAATGGGCACAGTGCCCCCAGTCCCAGACCACTCCCATCCCCCTGAAGGTTGAGGCGCAGCGCTCCGAGTCCCCACCACCATCACCATCCCAAGAGCTTGAGGCGCAGCGCCCTGAGCCCCCCCAACTACCCTACCCCCGAGCACCCCCCTCTTCCCGCTCCAACAATCCCCCAAAGCTTGAGGAGCAATGCCCCAAGTCCCTCCTTCCCTATCCCCTAGAGCTTGAGGCGCAGCACCCCGAGTCCCCTCCACCCCACCCTCATCATCCAAAAGAGAATGAGGCGTAGTGACCCCAGTCCCACACCACCACCATCCCCCCGAAGCTTGAGGCGCAGCGCCCCGAGTCCCCACCACCACCATCATCTAAAAGATAATGAGGCGCAGTGCCTCCAGTTCCATACCACCACCATCCCCTCGAAGCTTGAGGCGCAGCGCCCTGAGTCCACACTACCACCACCAGCCCCCAAATCTTGAGGCACAGCGCCCTGAGTCCTCGCACCCCCAACCATTCTCCGTATCTTCAGGCGCAACAACCCTTTGCCCCCACCTGCACCCCCAACAACCCCGGAGTTTGAGGTGCAACGCCCCGAGCCCACCCTCCCCCATCAATCCCCCATAGCTTGAGGTGCAACGCCCTGAGCCTTCCCCCCCTCCCCATCCCCCAGATCTTGAAGTGCAACGCCCCTTTTGCCCCCCCACCATACCCCACACCCACCATCCCCCGGAGCTTGAGACGCAACGCCTTGAGTGTAAGATCTCAAAAATGACTTAGGTGAAGCTAGAGCCTAACATGGTCGTCATGATGTCAAAGGTCCTAAAATTGTATATAATCTTATTGGCAGTTTCTAAGTGTTTAGGTGCATTGGAAGTCAAACATCAAGGGAAGACTAAGACGTTCGACGACTAAGTCACCTATGTGTATCATATGTGGTTATAGGTGTTTATGTGTGATTCATGAGGTTATAAGGTCCTTAAATAAGTTATTATTGTGTATATAGGCAATGTGTCAAGTTTCGTGAAGTTTGGAGGTCAAATGTCCAAGAACGTCCATGACGTTCGAAAGGTTTGCCTTGAAATGACCTTGTGTGTCTTGGCATGTTTCGTCGAGTTTTACATGTTAGTTTTGGATTAAATTCATGTGGGAGGTCTTAAAATCGTATAAGAACCTATTTGGGTTGTAAACATCCGGGTGAAAGTCCCCAAGGACTAACCAAGGGTCCTTGAGGAAGGACCCTTTCTTTGGTGCCAAGACTGCCTAGACAGCCCCAAATGACGGAGGTAGTAGACGGCTCGTGGTCCAATCGACGCCCCGTCGATGGGTGTCTTGGGTAATAAGGCCAAGCCAAGGACCAGCCTCAGTCCCAAAAATGTACCAACAGAATGATCTATTGGTTGAGGGACGGTCCGTTGGTGGCCAACCGTCGATGGACTGTCTCCTGCGAGCAGTAAGGGTGAAGTTGTAAATTTACCCCACATCCAAATAAGAGAAAGGGAGGTTACTTAAGGGTCTTTTGGATATTTTAAACATGTTTATAAGTCTTTAACACTTAGAAGAATACATTCTTCAAAATCAAAATCCAAAATCCCTTAGAAATTCCCTAGAACTCCATTGAAGCCAAAACTCAAGGAAGAGCTTGGATTGGAGATTTGAGTGGTGATTCTTCATCAAATTGGTTTATTAACATCATTGAGGTATGATTTTTTATCCTTGAAACTCTATTCATCAAGGATCCCAAATTCAAAGAAGTTTTCTAAAGTTTTCAAAGATGAACTTGTCCAATTTCATGATCTATCCATGGGTTCTTGCATTAAAGGTTTTTAAGCATTGTATATTGATTGAATTATTGTTAATAAGATGATTTTAACTCAATTGACCTATGAACCTATGTAATTGATGAACCCTAGTTTTTGACTATCTTATGGGTTAGTTGATATTGACTTAATGCTTATGAATTCTAGTGTAGTTTTTTATGGGCTATTGAATGATGTAAGAATTGTATTCATTAATGTATAAGTTGTATTAGATTGATAAATCTATATTGAATTAACCTAGATTCATTGAGTATTATGATTTATGTATTGAATTGATGTTTATGGTCATGGGTAAGGGTCTTATGGTATTAAATTGGATGATTTAGACATGGATTGAAGTGGAGAGAATGGATTGGTGGCACGCTACCCTAATTCTCTTCATTTTTTTTAAATTAGCTCTTGAATTATATTGTGATTGGTATGGCCTACTTATGGTGGCGGTGTTATGTGAATGATGTGGCCTTGTCGGTGTTACTTTATGTATTATGATGTTTATGGCCTTGTCGGCAAACTACTTGAAGTATTATGATGATTTGTGTAGTTGATTATGTGAAGTATGATCATATCTACCTACATGTGAAGTAATGTGAAAGTATGTGGTTTCTTGTATTGATGCTATTTAGGTGATCATGTTAGACTATGACTATGTCTTTATGTGTGTAGTCTTAGAGTTGATACATGGTTCGTCCTAATTGGTTATTGAGTCATATGATGTCTATATTGATGATGTTATAGTGGTGTATAGGGTGACCTAAAGGTGATGAAGGTTGTGCCTATATGCTTCTTGAATATAATATGCTATATGTGCTAAAGTGAAGTAATGATGTGTCTTGTTTAGGTAGACTTAAGTCCCTCTTCTTGATGCATGAATGATATGTGAGTATGAGATGTCTTGACTTAGGATGCTAAATCCTCTTAGTCTTGAATGTATGAATGATATGATACCTTGAATGATGTTATGAAGGTCCTTTATGTAAAACCTTGAACCTAGTGGTAAGGTTATGAAACTTGAAGTCGAAAGTTGTAATGGTATCCTTCTTGTAATGTGTCACGACCGGAATCTAGACCCCAGACGAGACCGGCGTCGTTGACCTCTCAGAGGTCGCAGACAAGCCTACATATGTCATTCTTACTTCATCTAGGTTAATTTTAGCGGAAAATTTAAACTTTTTATTTCTTAACATACTTACTAATAATTTCTAATATATTAATAATTTGTTCACCATCAACCATCTAACATTAAGATCATCAAATGAAAGAAATAGTATAATATAGCAATAACTGTATACTTGCCAAAATGGCACCAATACAATGTCTGAAATAATACGGGAAAAAAAAGCTAGTGGAACATACTCCACTAGCTCAATACTAAGACTAAGCTAGAATATAAATGGTCAAGCATCCTCGAAAGCATGAGGTCCTACCATGTCCGGATGAATGCTCGACGTCCGGATAGCTTCAGCGTCAACCTGTAGCTCTAGCGTCCACCTGTGCCTGCACCTAAAATTGTAAAATTGTATAGGGTTAGTACACACTTGTACTAAGTATGGGTATATGCAAGCACACACCAAGGACATGCATGAGAAAGCATAGCTCTTTCCTAACAACATGATTATGGAAAGTCAAGTCAGTGGACTTGCCAAATTGGGATTAGGAAAGTTAGTGAACTTTCCAAATTTGGATTAGGAAAGTCAGTGAGCTTTCCAAATTTGGATTAGGAAAGTCAGTGAGCTTTCCAAATTTGGTTTAGGAAAGTCATTCCATGAGAGTAACATGCATCATCATACTTATCATATTGCACACAGCACATAAAATCTTACACATAGCACATATCATAAAGCATACAGTACATAACATCTTTTATAACATTCATTCATATGTCATGAGACCTTGGAATCATGGACTTGACATTAAGACTTTCCAAAATGAGGGCTCAACATATGGGACCTCAACTAGGGTGTCTTCATTAGCAAACACAGAGTCTGCTTCATTCATTCATACGTACTTCATTTTATTTCGTTCGTAGGCCAGTGTGAACACCAGCTATACCTAGGGTGTAGTTTAAGACTTTCATCGGGTTTGCTGTGCAATGATCAAGAATAACCTAGTATCATTACTTGAGTCTAGCTCACCTCTTGATTATCCTATCCTAACACCTTTGGTATCGTTCATTTCAGTATGTGCTTCATTTGAGGCTAGCCTCATTCATTCATTGGGAACTTTAACTTTAACCGACATAGATCATGTGAGCATCATGAAATCCAGTATCTCCCCCACACCGAAAAGAGGTGGAATCACCGGCCAAGGTGACCCAAAACATGCTAGCGTACATGGGAATTTAACCCCGCCAGATCCCTATATTGTCAGTATAGGTTCGAAGACCAGGAGATATAAGGAGACCCATACCCGGCAAGCCGGACAGTCTCATCTCATGAGAGTTATGTGAACCTCCGCCCTTCCCGAAAGAAGGCATCACCGCTCATAGCTAGTCAATCGGTGCTCAGTATAAAGTTCCATTACATTCAACTCATACGTCATGAAAGCTAGCTTCTAGTATGAGGACATCATAGCTCAATAGATGATTTCTCATCTCATCATTAGTATTAAGTGTGTTAATCTCAATACTTTCATTAGAGTGTTCATAGAGATTGGTCTCTTCATTAACTTTACACTCTCATAGGTGAGTACGTTTTGGTAACATTTACTTAGGCTTACTTGAGATTGTTCTCATCTTTTACATTAGCCTCATATCATGTTGTCACCACATTCATTAACATTAGCACATTTGCTCTTCATAATTACTCACCCCATTTTACGTGAATGTTCATTTCATCATATGCCAATATACTTGGCCATTTGTGTGTTTCACACTCTTACTTAACCCTTCTAGGGTTTCGTCATTTCATTACATAATAATCATTTCATCGTATGCCAATGCACTTGGCCATTTAGTGTGTTTTACACTCGTACTTAACCCATTCTAGGTTTACTTTATTTCATTACATACATCTTAGGTTCACTTATTTTTAAATGTATGCTAGACTTATGGGTCTATACATACAAGCTATGAGGCTTCATTCATAGTTCGTTAAATGACTCATATCTTCCTAAGATTATGTAGTACAAGAATTATGTATCTTGTATGTATGCCAAGATCTTGATTTTGATCTAAGTAGGTGGCATTATTCTTGAACATTTAATTCAAGTATGACTTATGTATCAATACGGAAATTTGGGCAAGGGAACCCAAGTTCAAACCACTTGGACAATACTTACATTTTTCCTTGACTTTATTTTTAGTCTTCATGACATTGGGACCCTAGATCGAGGCCCACCATCAACATTCTATCTTTATTTTTCTCCTTGGATTCTCCTCTTATTTGGCCGAAGGGTTGTGGGATCGAACCCCCACAACCCCTTTTATTTTTCATTAAAAAAATTGTGTTGTCCAATTCTCCTAGACCAAGAGGTTGTGGGATCAAGCCCCCACAACCTCTTTTTATTTTATTCTTTATTTCGCTGGAATTGGGAGGTTGTGGGTTCGAACCCCCACAGCCTCCTTAATTTATTTTTATTTAACATTTGCCTTAGCTATGCATAGGCAGTGAGGTTGTGGGATCGAGCCCCCACAGCCTCACTTTATTTTCTTATTTAATTCGTCCATTCTCCTTTCAAGCCTTGAGGTCGTCGGTTCGATTCCCACGCCTCACACTTCTTTTCTTTTAATATTATTTCCCTTCATTCGCTGCCTGGAGGTCGTGGATTTGATTCCCACGCCTCCCATTTTATTTATTTAAATTTTTGCATTCTCCTTACTCGCATGTACACCCCATTTTGAATCCCCCCAACCCCATTTCTTTCTTTCTTGCGAAATTAAGGATCCACACGGGTGAGGTCACAGGTTCGAATCCTGGTGGCCTCACCCCTTTAAATTAATTAAATTTTCCAGATTTCCCTTCCATATATTAGCCTAAATTAAGCTTATATTTTTGGCTGTAAACTTAATCATTTTCTTAACTTATTTTCATCAATATTTCCACTTGAAAACTTGGGAAGATTCATGGATCGTTTAACACTTTTTGGGGTGTATTTCATGGATTCGTTTAGCCAAATTATTGACGCTCAAATCAGCCCCGCTTCCACTTTTATGAACATCACGATTTACATAGGTTTATGTACGTAAAATGACAACCAAAACAATATTATACTTGAAGCCTTAACTTGACCTCATTCACAGTAACTATCACAGTGACATTTGTTTTTGCACATACACACACTTGCACAAACTTTCGATTACATGGTTGTATTTCGTACGATTGCAAGTACACAAACATAATCATAGTCATCACGAAAACATCACATACACCTAAATCTACCAGCAATCATACCCAACCTACGATTCATTGGGAGCTAGTGACAGGGGCATGCAAAAGGGGAAACAATCCTAGTTTTTGAATGAATAATACGAACCTTAAGGGGTCTCTTGGGAAAGGGACCAAGAGAGAAGAAAACCCATACCTTATTTTGACGTTCAAACCTTGAAGTTGCTGCCCAAACCCTCTCCAAAACTCACGTCCAATCCAAGTTTTCAACACAAAACTTTCGACTGAAAAACCCTCTCTTTGCCTAACGTGTTCACTTAGGGACTCCAGGCAAATCATCAGGAAATACATCTAGGAACTCATTCACTACAGGCACTGAGTCTATGGAAGGAATGTCATGATCTAAATCATTAACACTCACAAGATGACACAATAACCCCTTGGACATCATTTTATTGGCCTTAAGGTTCGAAATCAAGGGGTTAGGACGACTCGAGTTGTACCCCTCCCAGACTAGCTCCTCTTCATCAAGGAAACGAAATCTCACCACTCTACTACGACAGTCCAAACAAGCATAACAACTGTGAAGCCAGTCCATGCCAAGAATAACATCAAAATCATGCATGCGTAACTCAACCAAGTCTGCACACATAGTCTTACCACTTACAACTATTAGGCAATCCCTGTGTACTCTATCAGTTCTTACATTTTCTCCTAAAGGTGTACTAACCACTATAGGATCATGCAGAACTTCAGGCAATATCTCAAAAGTGAGAGCAAGTAAAGGAGTTACAAAGGAAAGCGTAGACCCTGGATCAAGTAAAGCATAAACAGAAGTTGAGCATACTTGCAGCATACCTGTGACCACATCAGCGGACTTCTCCTGCCCTTCAGGGCAGAACCTGTTCCTCTTAGGAGGCTCGCCTGCTGCTGCACCCTGTGGATTAGGCCTAGGCTGAGCATTACCTGACCTCTGTTCTTTGGCAGTCTCTAACCATGTGCCCACTCTTACCGCATCCGAAGCAGGCACTAGTACCCTGTCTGCACTCTCCACAATGAGCACGGCCATACTTAGCACAATTCTTTTTGGGACGCTGCATCTCACCTCCATTGCCCTTCTTGGGCTCAGGTCTGCCTCCTCTAGGTGTTGTACTCCTCTGAGAATTAGAGTTCCCAGAACTCTGTTGCCCCTTCTTGAACCTGGGCTGCTCACGGACGCCAAAATTGTTTCTGTGGCCTCCATGGCTGGGACCTGCCTAATCTTGAGGCTTAGGCCTCATAGCATCACGAATGCCCCTCTTTTTGCGACTGTCCTCTACCTGCTGGACATGCACTATCAACCTGGAGAGGTCCATATTATCATGGAGCATCGCAGACCGACACTCCTCCTCCAGATCTCCATTGATTCCTGTGAGGAACCTGCTCATCTCATCCCTGCTGTTAGATACAAAGGAAGTAGCATACCTGGATAATTTAACAAACTTCAGTACTCATCTCATCCTTGTTGTTAGATACTAAGGAAAGTAACATACCTGGATAGTTCAACAAACTTCAGGGAATACTCCCTGACTGTCATAGATCCCTGCTTAAGATTGATAAACTCCTCAACCTTTGCCTCCCTCATTTCCCTGGGAAATAATCTCTCCAGGAAGGCTGTCTTAAACAGCTCCCAAGTGACCGGAACTCCGCCCAAATCTCGGCTATCCTGCCATATCTTGCACAAAGTCTGTGCAACATCCTTGAGATGATAGGAAGCCAGCTCAGCCTTCTAAGTATCTGTGGCCCCCATAGCCACCAGAATCTTATGCACCTCGTCCACAAACTCTTGGGGGTCCTCTGAAGTACTAGACCCTGTGAAAATAGAAGGATTCATCCTCGTGAAATCTCTAGGCCTGTCAGCCATGCTACGAACCGGTGGGTTCTCCCTCTGAACATTCTGCCGGTTGACCTGGTCAGTCATGGCCTGGGTCTGCATAGTGATGGCCTGCGCCATCTGAGCCAAAGATGCCCGCACCTCCGCATCACTCAATCCATCTGGGTTAACCGGCATAGCCACTCCTTCAGCTGGAGCCTGGGGTGGAACCTGGTTACCCCCAGTAGCTGCTCCTCCTCTCCTCTGACCAACGTTCCTCCTAGTATTCATTCTCTGAAAACAATAAGAATTGATGTTAGACACGCTCATAACACCAAGAAATCAGACATTAGGAAAAGCACGATAAGATCAGAAGAAGGGAAATTTTTCTACGCATCATGCAGTCTCTAATTCACGATAGTGGTGCACTTCACTACCATGACTTAGAAACTACTCAATGTGGTTGATGTGAACTCATTATTCTCGGAATTTAACCTAGTTCTCTGATACCAACTTTGTCATGACCGGGATCTAGACCCCAAACGAGACCAGCGTCGTTGACCTCTTAGAGGTCGCAGACAAGCCTACATACGTCATTCTTACTTCATCTAGGTTAATTTTAGCGGAAAATTTAAACTTTTTGTTTCTTAACATACTTACTAATCATTTCTGATATATTCATAATTTGTTCATCATCAACCATCTAACATTAAGATCATCAAATGAAAGAAATAGTATAATATAGCAATAACTGTATACTTGCCAAAATGGCACCAATACAATGTCTGAAATAATACGAAAAAGAAACGCTAGTGGAACATACTCCACTAGCTCAATACTAAGACTAAGATAGAATATAAATGGTCAAGCATCCTCAAAAGCATTAGGGACTACCAAGTCCGGATGAATGCTCGATGTCCGGATAGCTTCAGCGTCAACCTGTAGCTCTAGCGTCCACCTGTGCCTGCACCTAAAATTGTAAAGTTGTATAGGGTTAGTACACACTTGTACTAAGTATGGTTATATGCAAGCACACACCAAGGACATGCATGAGAAAGCATAGCTCTTTCCTAACAACATGATTATGGAAAGTCAAGTCAGTGGACTTGCCAAATTGGGATTAGGAAAGTTAGTGAACTTTCCAAATTTGGATTAGGAAAGTCAGTGAGCTTTCCAAATTTGGATTAGGAAAGTCAATGAGCTTTCCAAATTTAGTTTAGGAAAGTCATGCCATGAGAGTAACATGCATCATCATACTTATCATATTGCACACAGCACATAACATCTTACACATAGCACATATCATATAGCATACAGTACATAAAATCTTTTATAACATTCATTCATATGCCATGAGACCTTGGAATCATGGACTTGACATTAAGACTTTCCAAAATAAGGGCTCAACATATGGGACCTCAACTAGGGAGTCTTCATTAGCAAACACAGAGTCTGCTTTATTCATTCATACGTACTTCATTTTATTTCGTTCGTAGGCCAGTGTGAACACCAGCTATACCTAGGGTGTAGTTTAAGACTTTCATCGGGTTTGTTGTTCAATGATCAAGAATAACCTAGTATCATTACTTGAGTCTAGCTCACCTCTTGATTATCCTATCCTAACACCTTTGGTATCGTTCATTTCATTATGTGCTTCATTTGAGGCTAGCCTCATTCATTCATTGGGAACTTTAACTTTAACCGACATAGATCATGTGAGCATCATGAAATCCAGTATCTCACCCACACCGAAAAGAGGTAGAATCACCGGCCAAGGTGACCCAAAACATGCTAGCGTACATGGAAATTTAACCCCGCCAGATCCCTATATTGTCAGTATAGGTTCGAAGACCAGGAGATATAAGGAGACCCATACCCAGCAAGCCGGACAGTCTCATCTCATGAGAGTTATGTGAACCTCCGCCCTTCCCGAAAGAAGGCATCACCGCTCATAGCTAGTCTATCGGTGCTCAGTATAAAGTTCCATTACATTCAACTCATACGTTATGGAAGCTGGCTTCTAGTATGAGGACATCATAACTCAATAGATGATTTCTCATCTCATCATTAGTATTAAGTGTGTTAATCTCAATACTTTCATTAGAGTGTTCATAGAGATTGGTCTCTTCATTAACTTTACACTCTCATAGGTGAGTACGTTTTGGTAACATTTACTTAGGCTCATTTGAGATTGTTCTCATCTTTTACATTAGCCTCATATCATGTTGTCACCACATTCATTAACATTAGCACATTTGCTCTTCATAATTACTCATCCCATTTTACGTGAATGTTCATTTCATCATATGCCAATATACTTGGCCATTTGTGTGTTTCACACTCTTACTTAACCCTTCTAGGGTTTCGTCATTTCATTACATAATAATCATTTCATCGTATGCCAATGCACTTGGACATTTAGTGTGTTTTACACTCGTACTTAACCCATTCTAGGGTTACTTTATTTCATTACATACATCTTAGGTTCACTTATTTTTAAACGTATGCTAGACTTATGGGTCTATACATACAAGCCATGAGGCTTCAGTCATAGTTCGTTAAGTGACTCATATCTTCCTAAGATTATGTAGTACAAGAATTATGTATCTTGTATGTATGCCAAGATCTTGATTTTGATCTAAGTAGGTGGCATTATTCTTGAACATTTAATTCACGTATGACTTATGTATCAATACGAAAATTTGGGCAAGGGAACCCAAGTTCAAACCACTTGGACAATACTTACATTTTTCCTTGACTTTATTTTTACTCTTCATGACATTGGGACCCTAGATCGAGCCCCACCATCAACATTCTATCTTTATTTTTCTCCTTGGATTCTCCTCTTATTTGGCCGAAGGGTTGTGGGATCGAACCCCCACAACCCCTTTTATTTTTCATTAAAAAAATTGTGTTGTCCAATTCGCCTAGACCAAGAGGTTGTGGGATCAAGCCCCCACAGCCTCTTTTTATTTTATTCTTTATTTCGCTGGAATTGGGAGGTTGTCGGTTCGAACCCCCACAGCCTCCTTAATTTATTTTTATTTAACATTTGCCTTAGCTATGCATAGGCAGTGAGGTTGTGGGATCGAGCCCCCACAGCCTCACTTTATTTTCTTATTTAATTCACCCATTCTCCTTTCTAGCCTTGAGGTCGTGGGTTCGATTCCCACGCCTCACACTTCTTTTCTTTTAATTTTATTTCCCTTCATTCACTGCCTGGAGTTCGTGGGTTCGATTCCCACGCCTCCCATTTTATTTATTTAATTTTTTGCATTCTCCTTACTCGCCTGTACACCCCATTTTGAATCCCCCCAACCCCATTTCTTTCTTTCTTGCGAAATTAAGGATCCACACGGGTGAGGTCACAGGTTCGAATCCTTGTGGCCTCACCCCTTTAAATTAATTAAATTTTCCAGATTTCCCTTCTATATTTTAGCCTAAATTAAGCTTATATTTTTGGCTGTAAACTTAATCATTTTCTTAACCTATTTTCATCAATATTTCCACTTGAAAACTTGGGAAGATTCATGAATCTTTTAACACTTTTTGGGGTGTATTTCATGGATTCGTTTAGCCAAATTATTGATGCTCAAATCAGCCCCACTTCCATTTTTATGAACATCACGATTTACATAGGTTTATGTACGTAAAATGACAACCAAAATAATATTAAACTTGAAGCCCTAACTTGACCTCATTCACAGTAACCTTCACAGTGACATTTGTTTTTGCACATACACACTTGCACAAACTTTCGATTACATGGTTGTATTTCATACGATTTCAAGTACACAAACGTAATCATATTCATCACAAAAACATCACATACACCTAAATCTACCAGCAATCATACCCAACCTACGATTCATTGGGAGCTAGTGACAGGGGTATGCAAAAGGGGAAACAATCCTAGTTTTCGAATGAATAATACGAACCTTAAGGGGTCTCTTGGGAAAGGGACCAAGAGATAAGAAAACCCATACCTTATTTTGACGTTCAAGCCTTGAAGTTGATGCCCAAACCCTCTCCAAAACTCACGTCCAATCCAAGTTTTCAACACAAAACTTTCGACAGAAAAACCCTCTCTTTGCCAAACGTGTTCACTTAGCTTGTTTTCTTATATTTTCGTGTGAGTTCTTCAAGTGTGAAGAACTCTAGTAATTTTTCTGTTATTGTAGTTGTTTAGGCAGAGACCAATCGTGAAAAACAAATGGAGAAACGTGAGAGAGATGAGCGTGAGAGAGAGTTAAAAGAGGTGAAGTAGTTTAGACTTAGTCAACTAGGAGACTTAGTCATAAAAACATATTAATTAATAAATAAATAATAATTAATAATAAAATCTGATTTTTCCTTTTTAAATCAGCCATTAATTATTAATTTATTAAATTAATTCACCAATAAAAAAAATCTCATTAAATCATTGCTCCCACCTAGGTTTGAACCCGGGTGGAGCAAGACTTAACTTCAAGAGCTCCATTTCGTCTCTCTCTCCCCAATTTGCCCCTCCACCTTATTAAATAAATAATTAATTGTATATTAGGGTACGATACTACCCTTAGCAAGGAAAAAGACCATTTTACCCCTAGACCCTTCAAGCTAAATATTTCCTCTTTTTTAAGTCCGGTAAAGACTCCTTCGAGTAAAATTTCGTATTCGAGAGCCCTACATGGTTGGACCCAACCTTTCCAAGCTCAACTAACTCCCCAAGTTAGTTGGCTTGGCTGTAGCAAGGGTTCCGAGGTCTGGTTCTACGCGCATCAATCCGTGTGAACCCTGGTCTAATCGAAGGCATTTTTGACACATTAAGCATTTCTTATCTTATTCATTTTTAGGGTTGTTACATAATGAATGATGGACTTAAGGTTGGTTGGCTGGAAAGGCATCCTATCAATCCTTAGGAAAGTCATTATGATCTTTTTGTCGCCATTGTAAGGCAACCCTAGGGGACCTATTTGGTAGGGTAAATGTGATTGGGTTATGAACTTGGTATGAAACCCCTTTGTATGAACCTTTAATGTGAATTACTCTATAAGAACAAAGGTTAGCACCGAGTGAGTATGGTAAGGGGAGTAGTTCTAGTTAAAGGATGAGCTAGAATACAAAGTAAGCCGTTCATATTCCTTAACCAAGTGCCAACATGGGATGTGTCCAAGTTCTACCATTGGCAAGTAGAACACCCTCATCGGAGTAGGTTAGAACTTCGGATTCCATATTTTGCTACCATGGTCTATGTCGTTTATTGCCTATTCTCATCATGTGGGATACCTATTAGCATTAGAGAAGTTCTATGAAGTTTACGTGGGGGTATGGGACGCTATCTAGACATTGCACAATAGACTTTGAAGATGTTAGTGAGAGTCCCTAGGTCTTCCCTAAGACCATTACTTGAATGTCCTCTATGTGATGAGTGTATCTTAATGAACTAATGAAATAATGGCTTATGTTAGAAAGCATGTAAATGAATGAGTACCTAATCTAAAGTGACTTAAGGATTCCTTAGTTAAAGTGTGAAGAGGGCATAAGGGATGATCTTTTCATGTCTTATCTAGGGAAGTCTTGAGAATGACTCTAGTTAGGGAAGTTGGTTGATACTTTAGGCATGATCTAAACTTAGGAAGTCTTAAGGATTATTTAGGTAACCTTGAAGAGATTTTTTGGCGTTCTCTTCTAGGAGTACTTAAGTATGTCTTTTGATAGCCTTGGTAAGGAGAATGTCATACTATACATGTTATGTGTGTTGATGTCTTGTAAAGTGTGTATGGCTCATTAAAAGTAGTCTTGAGGATCATTTAGGCATACTTAGAGAGAGTGTATAGGCGGTCTCTCTTTGTGTTACTTAAGTAGGTCTTAGGATAGCTTTTAGTGAGGGGATTATATGTTATAAAGTGCCTATGGTAGAATTAAGCAACTTTACTGTAACAGTGATTGTAAAGATTTCTAAAAATGTTTTAAATTGACTAAGTGATTTCTTATGTGTTTTTAAGTTGATAAATGTTGTTCTTATGATTATACTATGATCTTTAAATGAAAAAGATGCATATTTCCAATAAATGTCCGTTTTCATGATTATTATGCATTATGTCATACTTAGTACATGTGGTTGTACAAATTTCATGCTTTTATCTATCTCTATAGTGGTTGGTAGGTGAGGAGCATTTTGGAAGCAAGACTTGGATCGTAGCATCATTCAAGTAAAGTTGAAGTATGTCCTCATTTGACTTGAGGGCATAGATGTTTTTTATTTTTCTTATTGAAGTATTGTAATAGACTTAGTAGTACTATATTTCTATTGTGTATGGGTCGTGTCCCAAGTACTCTTGTCTCTAAGCTTTGATGAGATTGAGACTTAGTATTTCCTATGAGTTTTATATGAAAGAGTTTTTAAAGACTATGAAAATGTTTGTGAAAAAGTTTTAATTCCACACTACTTTTAACTATGTATATGTGATGAACGATACGAAAGGGCTTGTATAACACCTTCAAGAGATCGAGTACGCCGGTTGCACTCCGAGAGTGCCATAACTTCTAGGGTATACTCTCGGGATGTGACACTGAGCCCCCACCACCTCCACCACCACCACCACCAGACCATAAATCTTGAGGCGCCGCGCCATGAGCCCCTCCCCCCCCACCACCA